>OU342742.1:268541714-268992762 GCA_910589775.1 Avena eriantha
TGTTGGAAATATGCCCTAGAGACAAATAGTAATAAGGACTATTATCATATTTCATATAGTTTATGATTAAGTTTTATATCATGCTATAACTGTATTGAGTGGAAACATCAATACACGTGTGATATACAAACAACTAGGGGTTCCTAGTGAAACTCTAGTCACTGGTTCATTGGTCAACGGATGATCATGTTTCCTGATCATGTGGCATTTATGCCAGTTGGAAATGGAGTCATCTCATTCCGAGAATGAGATGATGAACCAATACCCAACCTAAACATCGTGACCCGATCATGTCACGAAGTTCAAGTTACGATGATTAGGAATGGATCCTCGTAGACTATTCCTTAGACCGTGAGGCTATATCAATCGCTGTCTTCCGAGAGTGCTTAGATAGCATCAAGCGCCACTTGGTAATACAGTGGTTATAAAGGTGTGTTCAGTTACTCGGAGGAAACCGTAGAGGCAATATATGTCAAGAGCGGGATTTGTCCGTCCATGTGACGGGAAGATACTCGAAGGGCCCACTCGGAGAGGTTATATCCAATAGCTGCGCAGTGTGTGATTTGATCACGGGGATATCACTTGTCGGAACGAGTCAAGAAGCATTGTTCGGTAATGAGATTGAACACGACATGGTGATGTCATTGATCAGATCTCAGGAAATGCAAGTATCGAGAGACAAAGGGAATAAGACACGACCGTCCCGGTTGAAACGACGAAAGATCTTCGTGGAACGCACAGGGGTCACATGGCCATCCAGGTCCCTCTGTCGATCATTGGTGCGGGAGTGTCCTGACCATGTTTGGAGTGTTCCCGAACTATGGGGTATCACGCTTAACAGCTTGATGATGCTTAGAGAGTGTTTATAGGATCGGTAGAATCACCGAAGAATAGTTGAGAGAAAACCGGAAGGGTTTCGGTAAATCCGGAGGATGTCCGGAGTGGAGGTGGAAGGTGTTCCATAGCCATGGAGGTTGAATAATATGTGAATGAATGTTAAATATTGATTTAATCATTTATTCATAATTATTTAATAAAGAGAAAATTCAATTAAATGGTCAAAGGCTTAATGGGCCAATTCCCAGAGGGGAGAGGGCCCATTAGGGAAAGGAGAGAGGGATAAGGGGCCAAGGCGGTGGCCGGCTAGGCCTAGCCCCCCGTGCGGGTCCCACTAGGTGGCTGGCGGCCTCCCCTCCCCCTCCTCTCCTTTAGTCCCACCCCGGGACTTTGAGGGAGGTAGTACCTCCCCTCCCCCTATATATAGTGGGGGTATTTGGCCAAATTAAACACACCAATAATCAATAAAGGTCTTCTCACTTTTGGGAGGACCTCTAATTGATATTTTGTCTCTCCCCTCTCTCTCTCTCTCGTGACCGTGGTCCCAAGTCTAAACTGTGCGAACGAGAGACATCTTCACCGCGGAGCGCCGTCGCGCTACGGGATTCGGATCCGGGAGCTCTACTTCCACAACTGCTGCTGGATCAGGGAAGCGGGAGTCATTGTCAGGCACCGGACGTGTGTAACTCCCAGCGAGGTGTCGCACTTGAGGCACTCAAGTCGTTGGAGCCAAAAGAGCGCGAGGACTTCATCATGACCTTGAGGTCGGCTTCGGCTCGTCTACATCAACAACGCTCTCCTGAGTTTTGACAACGCTTTTCGGTCTTCAAGGGTAAGTTTGCGAAAATCCCCTCCCGTTACTGTGTTACTAATAGATAGGTCCTGGCAGCTTCAGGGGTTCAGGGGCGTAGGGTAAAATTTATTGTTTTCATACGCGGAACCCCAACAGTGGTATCAAAGCTAGATCTATGCGTAGTAATGCTAGTACGGGTAGAACACACGAGATGTAGCATGTGGGCTCGATCTTTTAGTTGTTACCCTCCCACGTGTACTTGTATACTGCAGTAATGCTTGATGAAGCGGCCCCCAACCGACTTTACGCATTCATTCGCAAGAAAGGGGTTTAGTAGAGACAACTACTTGATCAACGTTGTGCTGAAAGTTCATAGGTAAGAACGGTTCTTGTGCGAAAGCCCATTCAGCCACATAAAACATGGAAAGTTAAAGTAGAGGCGTCTAACTTTGTTTTGCAAGGGGCGTTGCTTTGTGATATGGTTGTGGCAAAGGTAAAGTGATTACCTTTTGTTACATAGTAGTACGGACTACCACGCCGGAGTGACACCGGTACCCTGGTGTCTACGGCGTCGGAACCCTGGTGCCGGAATTCGGTGACGACGGATGGAGATCACGACGTGAAGGACCATATCACATTGCATTTACATTCAATGTTATTGTTTGTATATATTATTGTGTGCTGGTATTAGATACTCGACGGTAGCCTAATATGATGATCCCTGTTAAAATTACCAACGATTGTGTTCCCCCTTACTACTGTGAAGGAGATATGCCCTAGAGGCAAATAATAAATAGGTTTTTATTGTCATGTCTCAATTAGTTTATAATAGTTTCATATTATGCTATAACTATGCCAAGTAGGAACATTGGTACATGTGTGGTATGAAACAACCAAGTCCCTAGTAGCCTCTATTTATACTAGTTCGTTGGTCATGAGGATGATTTGGGTTTTACGATCATGGGCATTTATGCCGACTGACAACGGGATCATATCATTGGAGAATGATGTGATTGGACATTCCTCGAAGGATTGCAACACGATCAAGTCATATAGTTCATTGTTGCAACAGCTATACCTAGACTCCTTCTCCTTAGACCGTGAGCTCATATTACTCATTGTTTCTCGAGGCTGCTTAGACTGCATCAAGCGCCACTTGGTAATACAGTGGTTGTAAAGGTGTATATTGGGTATTCCGAAGGAACAGTAGATGAGATGTGACTGCAAGACCGGGATTTGTTCACCCACATGATGGGTAAAGATACATACGCCCGGCTTGGTGAGATTACATCCATAAATGTTGCAACATGTGACTCGGTCACGGGGATGTAATATCACGGTAACAAGAAAACATAACTTGTTGTGAGAGAGATTGAACAAGGTATAGGATACCAATGATCGGATCTCGGACAAGTCGTATCGAGAAACAAAAGGAAGAGGATGCTACATTTAGAGGTTCAAATGACATTGTCATCAGAAATGCATAGGGGTCACATGGATATCCCTGGTCCCTCTATTGATCATTGATACAGATTGTCTAGAGCATTCCCGATCCGTGAGAGGATACACTTAAGGGTACGATGAGAGCGATCATTCGTAAGACGGAATCACAGTAGAGAAAGATAAAGATGGAATCGTTCCGCAGAGAGATCCGAAGTTGTTCGGAGAAAGAATAAAGGACCGGAATCATTCCGGGAAAGATCGGAAGTGGTTTGAAGGAAATTGAAAGGGAACCAAAAGGTGTTTCGGGTCAAGACAGATTTGTAATATGTATTTACATATTATTTAGTGTAATTAATATTAAAATCTAATCTGAAGGGTTATTCTACTAATGGGCCAAACTTCCTAGTGAATAAAGGCCCATGAGGGAAAACCGAAGGGGGGAAGGGCCAAGGGCCAAGGCCCTGGCGCCTCAAGAGGGCCCACCCCGCCAGGCTAGGGCTGTGCGCGGGGTAGGGCCCACCCCTGGCCAGCTGGCCCATGAGGCCCATGCGCCTCCCCCTCTCCCTTGATTAGTCCCACATGGGAAACCCAAAGGGGAGGGCACACCCCCTCCCCCTATATAAAGGGGTGCCCATGGGTGGGATTAGACACACAATTTTGAGAAGTCCTTTGGTTGACTTTATCCCTCCCTCTCTCTATACCTTGTGACCATAGCCCCAAGTCTAGGATGTGCGATCGAGGCACACCTGTAGTATGCCGTTGCGCTGCAGGGATTCCTAGCCGGATATCAACTTCCGCACTCCCAGCGGGATCGGGGAGCCGGAGGTCTCATCATGCACCGGATGTGTACGAAGACACGAGGCGCAACACTTGGGGTGCTTAAATGTCGTGACCCGGAGCTGTTGCACGATGAAGATGAAGAAGGAGCAAGGGGTGACCTACGAGGAGCTTTGCGACCTTGAGGTCGGCTACGAGTACGACTACTTCAACCATGTTCCCCGTGGAACGTTAACCGTGTACGGTCTACAAGGGTATGTATTCTATACGCATTGGCCGTTACCGCATTACTACATAGATAGATCCTAGGCAGTTTTGGGGTTACATCGTAGGAAAAAATTTGTTTTCTGCTGCGATCCCCAACAAGAGCGACATCTCCGAAGAATTGATCATCATCTTTTGATATCCACCAAATTAATCCTCATCTCACAACTAGGATCACCCCCTCGTACCCATGAGGAAGCATCCTTAAGCACACATAGAACTTCCAAGTTTTATGATTAGGTTAATGTTCTCTATGATCTTAGAATTCGGTCACCAAGCATTCATAACTCTGAACATGGCTTTTCGAAAAGATTTAACCCTGTAGGGGTGTACAACTTTACCCACACGTACCAACCGACTCTTAATGCCACTAGTAATAGCCCTCTTTCTTGGAAGGCCGACAGAGTGTGGTTGGCCATGACCTTTACCTTACTTTCGTTGAGACCATGAGTCACGCCCTAAGGATGGTTCTACCATAACGGGTTAAATCCCGAAGCCGGTCCCTAGAGATGTGGGCGAGGTTGGTTTATTAGGGGCGCTATCTACCCCAAGCAACCCCGACCACACTTACCTACCTATTATGATGCACCTTCACCTGTCAAATCTTTCAAAATGTTTTCTATGCATATGTCGAATGGAACGCCCAAACTATGTGGCTCATGGAATCTACTAGGCAAGTTAGTTACTCGTGATGTTTTCTAGGCCCCGTGTGGCTGTACGTTCGTCTTGGTCCAAAGGCAAGAAATTGGTTCCTAGTGGTGGCGAGCATGGGACTACAAAATCCACATCCCATCGTGGCCTCCCATACAAGCCTTAGCATGTTTAACCTTTACCACTGATCTTACCTCATCAGTATACCTCGTTCTCCGGTCATACTAGATTCTCTGCATTTGGTACATCATCTGGATGAACCAGAACTGACAACTACGCATGGCTAAGCAAGACACAGATATAAGTTCTAGCAGTGCACACAAGACAAACCTAGTTATGCTAGGATCAGTGGATCAGGTAATATAATCTCAAAGGGAGTAATGCAACAGATAGGATACTCTATCTATCGATAAAAGACCATGGTAGAATCGTATGCATCATGGCAAGAGTGAAATACTTTCGAAATCATAGGATTGTATAATGGTGGGGCTACGCTTCCCTTTGCCTATTGATAACCAATAAGAAGATATTCTGAAGCCTTGTGCTTGACTTTATTATAGTTGATCAAATATTGTTCGTCGGTCTTCGATCTCGATATCATTATCATATTCTACCAGGAAGAACCAAACACCGGAAAGAAAGGGGAAACAACAATCAACACATGGCATCGATGTAATGCTCAAGCAATGATGATGATATGACAAGTTGAATTTTATTGAAATGTAACCCTAAGGCATGCTTGGCAATATAAGCGGGATCCGAGGGGTCCAAACCCTAATACAGGACATACCCCAGAATTACCTATGGGGTTCAATTCATTCTTCTAATTAAATTTTCCATTAAAGTTGGTTAACAATGCATTCTTTTGATGCTATGATGTAGATCTCATTTTTCTGAACATTTCGATATATTATACACATTTTTTGACATATAAATAATTAGATATTGATTTTATAAGATTAAACCTTTTTCTGAAATTATTAAAACAGTTAAAAGCTTTTATTGCGTCAGCGTGACAAATGATGAGATCAGCACACACACTTAAAACTTTTTTACACCGGGGCTGGGCTAGTCATTGTGGCTGATAGAAGGGCCCCAGGCCACCTCAGCGTCCATGTATGCAGATTGGGACCCGACCCAGGTTGACCGCGGCTGACCCATGCGCTAACGTCATGATGACGCGGGCGTGACATCATTCCGTCGGAGACACGTCGGACGGCCACTGCGGACGATGAAACACTGCGAGATGGGATGCAGGACCTGGCTTGCTTGAACCAGCGCAGTGAGGGGGACCTAAAGAGAGCGGCGTCGCTGGTTCTAGGTCACCGAAGGAGGCCGGCGACAAGCCTGCGCGGCGGCGGGCGGTAGAGCACGGCGCGGGAGTGAAGCAAAGTGATAAGAAAACGGAGGAGGGGTCCCTAGGGACCAGAATCTCATCATGAGGCAGACAGAGTGGTCAGAGAGGAGCGGGGTGACCGGAGGCGGTGGCAAAAGCGACGGCCGGAGTCGGAGTAGATGGTGACCCTAGCGTCGATTTCCAACGTGCAGGGTAGATTCCTTCGGTGAGGAAGCTCGTCTCGACGAGGCGTAGCTCCCAGGAGCAACGGTGGGGCTCGAGGCGGACTCTAGTGGCGGCACGATGACGAGGTCCGGGGCAAGGGTTTCGGCCTCGCGGAGAGCGAGCGAGAGAGAGGTCGTCTGAGAGGGAGGGAGAGGATAGGGATGAGGCCAGGCATCGTGGCGGTCTTATCTTCCTATCCTGGCGGTGGTGGGCATTGTGGCGCGGCCAGCGGCGACAGACGGCATCGGCGGAGGCACGCAGCTGCTTGTCTAGCGGGAGGAAGACGACTGGGGAGGGCAGCGAAGCGGTATTGGGCTGAGGGTGGGCTGCGGCTGGGCCAGCTGGGCCGCTGCAAGCTGCACGCGAGCGGCAGAGAGGGAAGATGAGAGATGGGCCGGCCTGCTGTGGCTCTGCTGCTTATTTTTTATTTCTAAAAACTTTTATTTTTCTAAATCTCCTTTTATCTCTTATATTTCAAATACAAACCTGTTTTGAATAATTTGAAAATACCAGAAGGTTTTATAAATATGGAAATATTGTAGGGACCCTTAAATCAATTTGGGCTCCATTATTTTTGTGATTTCAAAATTCAAAACCATTTTGAAAGGGATTTCAAAGTGAGAGGGAAAAGTAGGGTTTTATATTTAATCTTGTTTCTTGCATGCATTTTAAATTACATGATGCTCATGATGTACAAATCAAAACCCTATTTAGCATTAACTAAAACTAGGATGTTACACCCTTCCCCAAAACCTCGCCCTACCCCGTGGAGGCCGGCACCCTCCTCTCTCCCGGTCCTGCCCCAACTCCCCCATCCGAGCACCCTCGGCCTTACCCTCACTCGGGCCCCTCAGACCCGACCCTCACCATGTCGCTCTTCACCGGTGGGCGACTGGCCCAGTTGCGCCTAAAGGTGTCATCCTTGTTGGAATTTGGTGAGTTTTGGGTTGTTGCCATTAGACAAATTCTGAAATTCTCTTTGGCCCATTTGTGCATGGCAGCATATGGCTGTGCTAGTGGTGTCAAAGTTTAGTCCCACATTGCTAGTTGAGTGAGAGTTACACCTTATATACTAGGCTGTTCCACCACTCACTAAGGTGTGAGAAGAAGAGCAGCTCTCGTGCACTCCTCCTCCGACGCCGCCCGCCTCGCCTCACCACACCTCGCCTCGTCACGACGCGCGCGCGCCGCGGGTTGCGTGAATCTCACCGAGCCGAGCTTTATTTTTGCTAGTCGGGAAAATTAATCATAGATTAATTACGAGTTATTAATGGACGCGTTAATGAGTCAGCTATTTTCAATCTTTATGGGACGTGGGTTGTTACCGACTCGAACATGGGCTGAGTCCGACGGTATCCCTGACTTGCTCTATATAAACGTCTGCGCTAAACCTAATCAGCATCGCTTACCACACGCGTCTCCTTCTAGTCTATTGCGTTGCCTCTTTCGTCTTCTCCATCCCGGCTTGCGGCGTGCACCATAGATCAGGACAGTAGGCCTCCAGAACCCCGCCTTCTTGTGAACCTGTACGGGTGAGGGGTGATCAGGTTTTTGGGGAGCGCTTCCGCGCAACTAGTAACGCCATCACGGATGACTCCTTCCCCGACGAGGACTTCTTCCCGGATATCGCCAGCCTCTACATCGACGACATGGTTGACGATGCTACTACCACCGCTGCAGCTACTGCTGCTGCTACCGCCGCGGCTGCTGCTGCCGCTACTCTACCGTACGTAATACTGAACTTCTTATTTCAGATTCAGCTAGAGTTCTTTATTCTAGTGTTCGGTGTAGATGTGATAGGTTTATCTTATTTAGATATAATCTATTCATCTACTTTGTTGATCTGCATGATTAGTTTTGGTACTGTCTGTATGATCATGTTTTATTAGTTTATTATTCGGATTAAATCATATGGATCATTGCTTATATTTTCAACAATCCAAAAACCTGATTATAGGCAACTGAATTCTACCAGTGTAGCCGTGGCTACTAAGCCTCCTTCGTTTTATGGTATGCATTATAAGAGATGGCGCGCGAGAGCAATTCTATGGTTTAAAAACCTAAACTGCTATAGCGCCACTCTTGGCAAACCTGAAGGAGATCTTTCTGCTGAGCAGGAAGTGGCCTTTAAGAAAGCCGATACCATGTTTATGGCGGCTCTGTTCAGTATTCTTGGGGACAACATTGTTGACCCATATATGTCATTTGATAATGGCAAAGACGCGTGGGATGTGCTCGAGGCCAAGTTTGGGGTCTCGGACGTTGGCACTGAGTTGTATGTCATGGAGCAATTCTATGACTACAAGATGGTTGATGAGCGCTCCGTCGTTGAGCAAGCTCATGAGATACAATCACTTGCCAAAGAACTTGAGCAGTTCAAGTGTACCTTACCGGACAAGTTTGTGTCCAGAGGCATTCTTGCCAAGCTTCCTCCCATGTGGAGGAACTTTGCTACTTCTCTGAAACATAAGAAACAAGAATTTTCCATTACGGATATCATTGGGTCTCTTCATGTGGAAGAGAAGGCGAGAGCAAAGGACACACGTGCTCGAGCACTTGAGGGAGCCTCTAGTGCCAATTTGGTACAGAAGAAAAACTTTCAATCCCACAAGTTCAAGAATAAGAACAAGTCTGATGGCAAAGGGAAGTTTGATGGCAAGAACAAGGCCACTCACTCCACCAACTTTAAGAGGAAGAATGATAAGAAGAAAGGCTCTTGCCACGTCTATGGTGATCCTGATCATTGGGCTCCTAGCTGCCCTAATCGCTTTGACAAGCGGCAACATGGGAACAGCGACAAGACCGCTAATGTTTTTATTAGCGATACTGAGATGAAGGACGCTGGGTACAGTATTTTACCTACTATCCTTTCAGTATGTCATTCTCCTGATTGGTGGATTGACACGGGTGCTAATACACATGTATGTTCTGATATATCCATGTTCTCTTCTTATTAGGTCACAAGGACTTCCTCCGTGTTGATGGGAAACGGCTCACGTGCTTCTGTTCATGGTGTTGGTACGGTAAATCTGAAGTTTACTTCAGGGAAGACCGTACAGCTGAAGAATGTGCAGCACGTTCCCTCCATCAATAAGAATCTCGTCAGCGGATCGCTTCTATGTCGAGATGGTTTTAAGTTGGTGTTTGAGTCCACTAAAGTTGTAATTTCTAAGTATGTACAATTTGTTGGAAAGGGTTATGAGTGCGGAGGTCTGTTCCGCTTATCTTTGTCAGACTCATGTACTAAAGTTATTAATAATGTTTGCAATTATAATGAGTCCAATATTTGGCATTCACGACTTTGTCATATTAACTTTGGTTGCATGACGCGGCTAGCCAATATGAGTTTAATTCCGAAATTTACCACTGTCAAAGGTTCTAAGTGCCAAGTTTGTGTGCAAGCAAAGCAACCCCGCAAGTCTCATACGGCTGCGGAATCGAGAAACTTAGCACCTCTAGAACTTATACATTCAGATCTTTGTGGGATGAATGGTGTGTTGACACGAGGTGGAAAAAGATACTTTATGACATTGATTGATGACTCCACTAGATACTGCTATGTTTATCTTATGAAATCTAAAGATGAAGCTTTGAGTTACTTCAAAAACTATAAAGCTGAAGCAAAAAACCAACTTGATCTGAAAATCTAGCGGTTAAGGTTGGATCATGGTGGAGAGTACTTTTCAAATGAATTTGATATATTCTGTACGGAACATGGTATTATCCATGAGAGGACGCCTCCCTACTCACCTCAATCAAATGGGGTGGCCGAAAGAAAGAACCGCACTCTAACTGATTTGGTTAACGCCATGTTAGACACATCGGGTCTTTCCAAGGAATGGTGGGGGGAGGCACTAATGATTGCGTGTCATGTCCTAAACCGTGTTCCCGTAAAGGATAAAACCATGACTCCATTTGAGGAGTGGGAAAAGAAAAGGCTTAAACTCTCTTACTTACGAACTTGGGGATGTTTGGCGAAAGTCAATATTCCAATACCCAAGAAGCGAAAGCTTGGACCAAAAACCGTGAATTGTGTTTTTCTGGGATATACTTTTCATAGCATTGGCTATAGAATTTTGATAGTAAAATCTGAGGTATCTGACATGCATGTAGGTACGATTATGGAGTCGAATGATGCGACTTTCTTTGAGGACATCTTTCCCATGAAAGGTATGTCTAGCTCATCAAATCAGGAGATGACTAGTTCATCTAGTCAGGAATTTGTTATAATTCCTGAACCCATTATGCCGATAGAACACTATGATGATCCTATGGAGGACGACAATGAAGCTCCTAAAAGGAGAAAGAGACAAAGGACTGAAAAGTCTTTTGGTGATGATTTCATTGTGTACCTTGTGGATGATACTCCCACCTCTATTTCAGAAGCTTACGCATCTCAAGATGCTGACTACTGGAAAGAAGTTGTCTGTAGTGAGAGGGATTCCATCTTAGCTAATGGAACTTGGGAGGCCACTGATCGTCCTTATGGGTGTAAACCTGTAGGATGTAAGTGGGTGTTCAAGAAAAAGCTTAGACCTGATGGTACTATTAAAAAGTACAAGGCACGTCTTGTGGCCAAGGGTTATACCCAGAAAGAAGGTGAAGACTTCTTTGACACCTACTCACCTGTAGCCAGATTGGCCACTATTCGAGTACTACTATCCTTGGCTGCCTCACATGGTCTTCTCGTTCATCAAATGGACGTTAAGACAACTTTTCTAAATGGAGAGCTAGATGAGGAAATTTATATGGAGTAGCCTGATGGATTTGTAGTAGATGGTCAAGAAGGAAAGGTGTGTAAGTTAGTGAAGTATTTATATGGTCTTAAGCAAGCTCCTAAGAAGTGGCACGAGAAGTTTGAAAGAACTTTAACCGTTGAAGGCTTTGTTGTAAACGAAGCCGATAAGTGTGTGTACTATCGCCATGGTGGGGCGAGGGAGTTATTATGTGTCTCTATGTCGATGACATATTGATATTCGGGACCAACCTCGATGTTATTGAGGAAGTCAAAGAGTTCCTAACTCGCTGCTTTGAGATGAAGGACTTGGGAGTGGCTGATGTAATCTTAAACATCAAGCTACTGAAGGATGACAATGGTGGGATTACACTGCTTCAGTCCCACTATGTGGAAAAGATATTGAGCCACTTTGGGTATAGCGACTGCAAGTCTTCTCCAACGCCTTATGATCCTAGTGTACTATTTCGAAAGAATCGAAGGAATGCTAAAGATCAATTGAGATATTCTCAAATCATTGGCTCGCTCATGTATTTAGCCAGTGCTACAAGACCTGACATCTCTTTTGCTATAAGCAAACTGAGTCAATTTGTGTCAAATCCTGAAGATGATCATTGGCATGCTCTTGAGAGAGTTTTGCGCTACTTGAAAGGCACTGTGAGTTATGGTATTCACTATACTGGGGTATCCACGAGTACTTGAGGGTATAGTGATTCAAATTGGATATCTGATGCTGATGAGATTAAGGCCACAAGTGGTTATTTGTTTACACTTGGTGGTGGCGCTGTTTTCTAGAAGTCCTGCAAGCAGACCATCTTAACGAGGTCAACTATGGAAGCAGAATTCACAGCATTAGACATAACCACTGTTGAAGCAGAGTGGCTTCGTGAGCTTTTGATGGACTTACCTGTGGTTGAAAAACCTATACCCGCCATCCCGATGAACTGTGATAATCAAACTATAATTGTCAAAGTAAACAGTTCTAAGGATAATATGAAGTCATCAAGGAATGTGAAGAGGAGATTGAAATCACTCCGGAGTTATTGCGTTGGATTATATCCAAACATCTAAGAACTTGGCAGATCCCTTCACAAAGGGTTTATCACGTAATGTGATAGATAATGCATCGAGGGAGATGGGTTTGAGACCCACACAGTGAGTTGTTCGCAGTGGCAACCCACTCTATGTGATCGGAGATCTCGTGAATTAGAGCTGGGAGACAAGCTGTTGATCAGCTGAGAGGAGAGTATGTCCATATTATATTTACATTTCCATAAAGATGCAATACTCTCTTATTCTGCATGGCAGGTTGATATTTATCTTAATATGATCCAAGTGGCTTTTTTAAGCAGAGATGTTGTTCTGCAGAACATCTATTGAGGAACACACATATATGAGTCTGACTGTCAAACGTCGTAGTCTGTGATAGTTGGGTGCTCTCTAATAAACTCATGAAAGGCCCTGGAGTATGATGCATAAGCTCCAAACCGCGGGGAGCCCTGCGGCAGCCCTGTACTGGTCTAGATTTTGTGTGAAACATGTAGAAAACTTGTAGTTCAAGGCATAGTCCACTATTCAAGTTGCTCGCTAGTGTAGTATGAAGTTTAATGTGAAAGTTCAACTTAACAGTCTCCACTACACACCAGTATATAAAACAATATTCTGGAATGGAAATGAGGTGATGTGCCAATGAGACTTTGTGGGAGATTGTTGGAATTTGGTGAGTTTTGGGCTGTTGGCCCATTAGACAAATTCTAAAATTCTCTTTGGCCCATTTGTGCATAGCAGCATATGGCTGTGCTAGTGGTGTCAAAGTTTAGTCTCACATTGCTAGTTGAATGAAAGTTACATCTCCTTATATACTAGGCTGTTCCACCACTCACTAAGGTGTGAGAAGAAGAGCAGCTCTCGCGCACTCCTCCTCCGACATCGTCCGCCTCGCCTCGCCACGCCTTGCCTCGAATCTCGCCGATCCGAGCTTTATTTTTGCTAGTCGGGAAAATTAATCATAGATTAATTACGAGTTATTAACAGACGCGTTAATGAGTCAGCCGTTTTCAATCTTTACGGGACGTGGGCTGTTACCGACTTGAACGTGGGCTGAGTCCCACGGTCTTCCTGACTTGCTCTATATAAACGCATGCGCTAAACCTAATCGGCATCGCTTACCACACGCGTCTCCTTCCAGTCTATTTGTGTCGCGGCTTTTGTCTTTACTATCCCGGCTTACGGCGTGCACCGCAGATCGGGTCAGTAGGCCTCCGGAACCCCGCCTTCTTGTGAATCTATACGGGTGAGAGGCGATCAGGTTTTTGGGGAGCGCTTTCGCGCGACTACTGACGCCGTCACAGACGACTTCTTCCCCGACGATGACTTCTTTTCGAATATCGCCAGCCTCTACATTGATGACATGGCTGACGACACTGCCACCACCGCTGCAGCTACTGCTGCTGCTACCGCCGCTGCTCTACCATATGTAATACTGAACTTCTTATTTCAGATTCTGCTAGAGTTTCTTATTCTAGTGTTTGGTGTAGATTTAATAGGTTTATCTTATTTAGATATAATCTGTTCATCTACTTTGTTCATCTGCATTACATAGGATTGTTTATATTTTCAACAATCCTCGCCTCGCTCTGCTCAAGTAAATACTCTCCCGTGCCTCGGCTCCTACACCGCCGCCGCCGGTGACGGTGAGTACCAGCTGTTCCTCGAGTTTTTATTGGGTAGATTGCTCTCCGCCGATGTGGGGAGTAGATGGAGGCACCACCGCCTGCCTGCTTCTCCGCTCTGCCCCCACCTCCAGCAGGCCAACGCCCCTTCTCTCATCACTTCCGAGGTCTCATGGGCTCACAGCCAGCGCGTTAAAAAAGCCCTGACAACCAGACCAGCCGCACCTCCTCTCGCCGCAGTAGCTCTCCCCTTCCCCGGTGCTCTCCTCCCACTTCTCGCCACCGGCGCCCGGGTGCCCGCCGTGGCGGTGGCGCCGCCGCCGGGCCTTGCACCCGCCGCTCTCCTCGCTGCGAGAGTCCGACAAGGGCACGCTCCGCAAGGCCTGGCCCAACGTCCCCTTTCGGTTCGGCGGCGGCGGCGATAGCGGCAGCCCCAAGGACCAGCGGAATGAGAAGGAGAAGGAGGAGGCGTCCGCGGCGACGAGAGAAGAGAAGGAGGAAGACGGCGGCGGCTCGGGGGCGCTCACCGGGACTCTGCTCGCCAGGGCGGTGCTGGTCAGGGTCGTAGGGGAGTTCAGGGCGGCCGGATAGGTGTACAAGGACCAGATCAATGCCTCCCTCACACAGTTCTCCGGGTTCATTGAGGGTAACGGAACAATCCAGTTGTGTGCTCTTAGCTCTGCTCTCTCTGTGCTTGTTTGGTCTAAGCCGTGAAAGTACTGAAATTAGTGAAATGCCTTTTAGTTCCTGCGGATTCTGTTCTTCCCAGATTCCGGCCGTCCATCTCTGTCAATGTCATACGAGTCATTTGTTTGGTCCAAGTTTTTTACGAATGCATCAGCTTCAAGTAGAAGCACCTCTGGTTACTTAGATTTTCTACTTCTGATTTAGATATGTTGATCTATCCGCGTGATTACTTTCCTTTACTCACTCACTTTAAACATCTTTTTGAATTCAGAGCAGCAGCAACGACGAGCACCTCTGATTATGCTCATGCGTCACGGGCAAGGAAATATATGCACCTTACAGTTCTCCTGGCCAGAAGTAGTTTGTTTTTTGACAAGGCATCATGCTGATTTTTTAATTCTGTTTTCATGTCTCAATGGTACATGTTTAGTTGTGCAAAGTTTCCAGTTTCATATACTGCAGTGTCAACTAAACGGCTCTGAATTTTTGAAGACTGAACAAAAGTTCAAGACAGATATAGTTCGCTTAAGGGTTTTAGGAGAGTCATTATCTCTCTGTAGGGCACCGGCTATGCTTCCCTGCTTTAGGAGTTTCTTCCACCTCCTTTGGAGATTACTGCTCAAATAATGTCCTTCTAGAGGTGTCACTATGAGTTGACCAAACCATATACAGCCTGCAGGTAAAACAATTGAGTTCTGTTGCTTTGGCTCTCTGTTTTTTACTTATCGCGCTATGCTCGGCAGTTCTTCAATTTGTTCTGTTCAGGTTGCCATTTGTTGACTATCTAACTGATCATCAATTTTTTTTCATCAGTGTGCCTGCTTCTATAACAAGCTCATAGATTTTTGAGAGACATGGGCAACATGTTTGCATTTGATGTTGTATAGCCCTATCTAAGGGATGAAGGGTAGTTAGATTCAGGAACACAGCTGTAATAGAAAATTAAGGAGGTGATCCTAGGCATGAAATAGTGTAATACTACGGTATAGTATGCAGTGACAATTATTTTTTTGTAGACTTCCCACGATACAGTGGGCTAGAGAAAGAGAAGTTTCCCTGTACTTAGTAGTCAGTACTCAATATTTGGTGGCTGCTTGTTCCCATGACAGGCTCGGTGCCACCTGCAGGAAAACATAGTTATTTTATACTCATTTCTTTGTTTGCTGATTTAAATAAGTGAACAAAACATCTTTTCTTGGTTTTTTAGCAGGTGTAAGATTTGGTGTAGCAGAAGTGAAATGTTGGCTAACTGCAGGGTTCCTCTGACGGTGGACATACCACTCCATTTATTATAATATGCATACCTCAACTCCCTCGCATCGACAACATACTACGCGAACGCACAGCTGGCAGCAACAAGAAAATGTGGGGCTTCTACCAGAGAAAAGGATAGTAACACATGTGTTCCATCGGCAACAACCTGGGCGCGGCGTGTCGCTGCGCCGATCCCAGCTAGTTTGTTTGAAATATCCTACTACACAGTGTTAGGTGGATGCCCCGGTAGTTAATATTGACATAACCGCATATTTATATTTAGCCATTTACGCAATTTACTCACCACAAAATGTTGTCCTTATTTATTTAGAACTCTGCGAGCTTCATTATACCAATTAATGTTCTGATTCAGTAGCTTCCTCGTGGCCAATATGGTCATTTTAGTCTGTGTGTTTGTGTTTCTCTGTCGTAGGTGACAAGTTGTAACTTTCAGGTATCAGTATCATGTTCAAGTATACTACTATAAGTTGCAAACCAGAAGTCCGGAACTAACATCCATATGCTGGCTACATAATGTATACGAGTGTCATGTGCGGTACTTATGTCTCTCAAATATAGTCATCTAACCAATAGTTTGCCATGGCTCTTTACCTTATATGAATGGAATTCTGGTTTATGACAGAATGACTTAAGAACTTGGTAAACCATAATGCTTTTCTTGCAAGCGCTTGACATCGATCTCTAACTGTATATACATATTCCCAAAGGTTCTCTTTGCCCTCTATCTGTGTGTGTTTACTTGCAAAGAAATTTTCCCGTGGTGGCTCACGGGGTAAGAGGCTAGATCAACGATATCGACACAACTGCCCCTACTATACACATGCAATCCATCACAACGGCAAGGAGTTCTAAAGCCCATGTGATTTCCTTTTTCCGGTGATGTGAGCCTTCACATAGTAGGCAAGATCGAAAGTACCAAGCCCAACTGAACATCTTCTCCTTTTTTAATTAATTGTCTTGAAGTCACTAAAGATTCTTGCCTCTGTTCGTTCTTAATGTCATGAATCCAAATTGATTATTTCCTACTTTCAAGTATACAATTGTGGTTTCGCATATAGTTTCATATTGTGCAATGGGATGTGGTGACTGCTGATTTCTAATTGTTTTACATGGGAATTAACGATCGCATAATAAATGATTGTTTTGTGGTGGATAATGGCAAATCCGATAGGTTTTATTTTAGTGATTTTTATTCGCCACACTTGGGTTATTTCTTATCTGAAAATAGTTTAGAATAAGGCCGTGATCATTGGGACTATGGTGGATTATATGTAGAAACATGTAGCATATCATGAATATCTTCTCAAAATTTCTAGGTTTTTGTGCATTGATCAGGTAAAGGTTATCTGATATTTTTTCGTCTTTGTATAAGGCATGTTCCAGAGATGTTAGGCTTAGAAGACTCACCTTAAGAATCCAATGAAATTTCACAGAAAATTAAATATGTATTGCTTCAGTTACACGAAGTTCTGAAATCATGTTGCACTAACCTTTCACCATTCATATATGTTGATCCAACAATGTAATGGTTGTCCTTCTTTCTTATGTCTAGATCTTCGGTCATAGATGAACATCTGGTAGGCACCTCTAACCAGCAAATATGAAATATAGTCTTTTCTTGAGGACATCATGCAAATGTTAATCTTTCTTATGTTTGATTTCACATATTGTTTACCTTATTTTCTATGTTTTTGTATAAATGATGTGGTGCAGCATGCCTCATTTTATGATTTGGTTCATTTAAATGGAATTTTAGTATTTTTTTCTTATGTTCGTTATTGTTTTTTAAAGAAAAATCCAATGGTTCGGTCCGGCATATATGTCGTTCAGCGGGCTGCTGTGTGGGTTGGATGGCTGATGCCGACGCCTGAACATGTGGTTAGCTAGGAGAGGTTGGTTATGATCACGTTTTCCCCACCCCTTCCTCAATCCGAGATTGTGTTGTTCTCGAGCCCGGGCGGCACCACTTATACAGTCTATTTTCTAATGTGTGCTCATGTTGGTGTGTGCTTTGTATATGTGTGCTCATGTTGGTGTGTGCTTTGTATAGGTTCATGCTCATGTCTGGTTATTGGTAGGAGAACCGTAGTGTTCATGCTTTTCGGGGACAGGTTTGCTCTCTTCCTCTGATTCATAGGTGCTTTGGTTTTGATGTGCATTTATTTACTAATCTTCTTTTGTTTGCTTTATATCTTGGTGTACTATTTTTCTCTTATGTTTTGTCTGTCCTCTTTGTTTCAGGTAATATATTGATCATGGTTTAAAGCACATCTGATTCATTATCTCTAAAAAGAGAACTACTTTGGTGTTTTCTAATGGTTTTGTACTAAAACTCTTGCAACCATGGGAAAGTATCTCTGTTGAAGAAAAGCTTATAAAAGATGCATATCTTGATGCTTTTTTACTATACTACTATTGCAATTGTCACTGAATTCCTTTACCTTTTTCTATTTGTACGTATAGTATGTTTGTTGTTTGGTGAAACTCATTGGGCTTTTATGTATTGGATGTGCCCGAGTCTGACCACCTATAGAACTATCAACATCTTTTACTCCCTCTTCATTTTCATGATTATAATGTAAAACACATGTTTGCTACTATCGATCCACATAACAAGCCATCTACATAGTTTTGTTGGATCCTTTCCTAGCAAAATGAGCTCCTAGATTCAATTGATCGACAAGACAATAGGTACATCCTCCTATCCGTTGGTCCAATGACTGGACATGTGTGGAACTTATAAGCTCCAAATTGATGTTTCATGAAACCACAAAATCAAGCTATTGTACTTTTATTTTTGGTTTTTAATACCACGCCATTACATAAGAATGTAACCTCACTGATTATTTGTATTTTTGTGTATGGAAAATGTGAGTTGTAGGTTAGATTTTAAACTATTAGGTTGTAGGTATTTTGTCCTAAAGGTACAATAAAGGTGAAGGATTACAATTTTTATTGGGAAATTCACTATGGAAATTTGAATAATAGTTCCATGAACACCGTTTAACTATCTTAAAAAATTTATTAGGAAATCCACTATGGAAATTTAAATAATAGTTCCCTAACTACCGTTTAACTATCTTAAATTGATTGTTCTGAATATTTTTTCAACAATATTGAACTCTAGCTAGAACTTTCACATATTTTTTGAAGGAATTGTCGCCATATATATTTATGTTGTAAATGTTGTATCACCACAATAGTTCTCTGAACCCCCATGTATTTCAAGAAGCCATTGCTCTTCTCTGTAACTGTAAGGGGAGTTCAATTTCTTGCCACAAAGAATTAGCATATTCAACATGTTACATTGCCATGATAGTCAATTGCATCACCTTTGATTAAAGATAGAGATTTAGTTACTTCGTTCAAACAACCTATTTCAACATTCTGGACTACTTGAAGTCTCATGGTACTTTGAAGTTGATACTGCACCATATGAGAAAAACAAAATCCAAAGAAATCCAACCATTTCCTTTAACCTATGTAGCTCACAGCCATCTATCTTCCTTTATGAAGCTCAATGCCTATTCTCAAGAAACCATGCGTAAAGTGTGGGACAGACCACTCCATGTATATACATAAGGGAAGAATTTTGACAAAAGGAAGAAAGGGCTAATGATGACAAGGACAAAGAAGGTACCAAGTTTGTTCCTAAATTCAAAAGGAGCGGTGTTTAGTACCTTAATTGAAAATTTTAGTTAATTAGAATATGTTGGGTAAGCAAGGTTTCATAACACTGCATTACTCTTGCACACACCAAGCCACTAATTCAGTTATAAATGATGCATATGCCACCGTGCACTCATTGTGTGAAAATTCATTGTTAGCAGGCTTTTTCACAATGTATGATGATACTATCCAGTACATAGATGTACTCATGTCCGTTGAAACAAAGTGTGCCAAATGTGATTCATGTTTTGTATGCTGCTCTATGGCAGCTACATTTAAACTCCATTGAATGTACAATCTATGCTGTAAGTTGAAACTGATAACTATTTATGTTCTGCATCAGGGTTGCTGGCTCTAGACTTCACTAAGAAGTGTTCAACTCGTTCTTTTTAAAGATATTACTTATTTTCCAATTACTTATTTGATGCTACTTATCATCGATTTATATATTCTTAACATATACATAATATTTTTTTGCTATTTGCTGGTACTTATCGTCAATTTTCATGAGGGCTTAATATAAATATTTTACAAATCTTCAAAAATATTTGCTTGATGTACATGTTATGTGTGTTCTTTTGCTTCATTAGCCGATTCTTCTTTTTATGTGTCATTTACTGCTTGCAGATATTTTTTTGTAGTTATTCAATATAGTGTTTTACAAGCCGTATACCAATTCAGAATGCGGAGATGGTTGCTCAACTATGTTTACCTAGAGAAACATAAGAATGTGAACAAAGTCTTCATCGACAGATGGATTTCTTTCATTTTGTTAACACACAAGAAAACTATAGTTTATACACATTGCTTTCTCACCTTTTTTCTATTAGCCTAACAAAATAGAAACCGGTTCAAGGGCTATGGGTCGTGCGCCAAGACGCACCCGTAAATCTTGTTAAGATAATGAAGCTCTCTATCAGCTAACTGCGGTCACTAACAAACATGGAAGCATATCTGCGCACCCTGCGTCTATGTATACATGCAGTCGGGAAATCTTGATCTATTTCGTTGGCCTGTTGTAGCCGTATTGTCAAACGTCCCTACCTAATCCACGCGCTACTCATAGACTCAGAATTTCCCACTTGTTTATAGGTGTTAAGACAACTACACACGAACAGACACTAAAACGGTACAACTGTACATAGACGCGCAAAAGTTTTCATTAACAGAGATGCGTCCCATGAGACATAAAGAGTAGTCTAATGTACATGATGAATGCTAAAGAGAAACATTCTTTCCGGAACGCTTACAAATGTACTACGCTAAACTTTGCCATTTGATCGCCAGGCGTTTTGTCTACCACCTGCACTGCGGTGGCGGAAAGAGAAGCATGTGCGCGAGACGACGAAAGCGCGAGCGATGTTTCCTTCGCACGGAAATATTATGGCGTATGCACGTTTAGACATACACGATATATATCCTCGATCATGTACTTCTTATCGCACGAATTTTCTCTGTATGTGAGGTTCATGGAATGTTATGCTTACCGGCCTCGTCACGAGAAGCGTAGAGACAAGTCTAGTTTATATAAGAAACCTTGTACCTGAGGATTGTGATGATGCTCTCGTTTTTCAGAGCTCATTAGGTCGAACTGCATGTAAATGTATTAAGATAATGATGCTCTCTATCAGCTAACTCCGGTCACTAACAAACATGAAGATCCATTTTTTCTCTAAATCCTTTGCGCTAATTTTCTTGATCATAAAAAATGATAATTTTAATATTCCCTTCGTCCATAAATAAGTGACTTGATTTTATCTAAATTCGGATGTATCTATATATACTAAAACACGTCTAGATACGTGTGAATCTAGACAAACTCAAGTCACTTATTTCTGAACGGAGCGAGTATCTGCTTTCCTGCACCACACATAGAAAATGTTCTTTCTCTTATCAATTTTATGCAAGATATCCTCATTAAATCTATAGAAATCCCTCACAGTAGTTAGTTTCTTATTTCAGTTTGCTAGTTACACAACGATGACAATGTAAGTTGCTGTGGTGGATTTTTCTAAAACAGGAAATAAGATCTTGGTCTCTGTATCGGTTGATGCGCACAACCTTTTACTAAAAATTCATGATTTAAAAGTATTACAAATCATAGATAGCTTAAAGTTGATACATAGTTCAACCAGCAAAAGAAAAATATGAAGCAAGCGATTACTGAGGCCATATACTATGTATGCTTAAAGCGGTTCAAAGAAGACTTCAAACCTATTCCACACATAGTGAGACATCGAACCATGCGTTCTGACACAAGAAGCGAACCATGTTGTTGGTTCGGCTCATGCAAATAAAGAACTATTTATTTGGATGATCACGAAGTTTGCTCCCACTCACAGAGAATAGGGTCGACCCAGAATTTTCTTTTTCTTCTTTTCCATATGGGACCCATAGCTACAGTTTGAGCCGGTTCTATACATAGTGGACATAAGCGGTCGAATCGAACTCTGACAGTGTTTTGGTTTGTGCGCGACATAGTACATGGTCTAAGCATTCCATACTCGACTAAAACGCTACCAGCTATACTGGAAGAAGATATCTCGAGCGACCATCATGAGACGGCTATACCCAGTAGACATAATATCCCGCTGGTCTTGTGGTAAAAGAAGTTTCCAAAGCTGCACCCAATATGCTACCATATGGATAACCTGCAAAAGATTATAAGTTTTTTTGTTAAAGATAAGGTTATTTCTGTATCTCCAAATAGACCAACATAAGGCCGAAACACCAATGCGAATTCTAGCTTTAGATTCTTTATCAACTCCATTTAACCAATTTTCAAACATGTTTGTAATATTAGCCGAAGGGGTAGATCATATGTAAAATTGACAATGCGTCACAAAGGGCGAGCAAAAGGGCATGATATAAACAAATGTTATATGGTTTCATGTGCCCCACAAAAATAATACTTGGTACACTGGCCAATTCCTTTTAACCAGATTATCCTTTGTTAGAAGCACATTTTTATTAAGAAACCACATAAATATTTTAATCTTAAGTGGATTTTTTAATTTCCAAAGATATCTTCAAAGAAAAACTGTATGATCATTCATAAGGTTTCATACATGGACTTAACAGAGAACACCCAAGGTGATGTTAAGTACCACACAAAATTATCATGATCCTCCGTGATACGTCCAAAACGTATCTACTTTTCTGAACACTTTTTTGTTTCTCCTCTAAATTTATGTGATTTGGATACAACTAACGCGGACTGACGTTGTTTTTAGCAGAATTGCCTTGCTGTCTACTTTTTGTGCAGAAAATCAACTATCAGGAAAAATCCCGGAAAATATGCCAAAAATCTTATTTTACCACAAGACTCCCAGAGCCAGAATACGAGACGGAAGGGGGCTGGGCCCAGGCCACACCACCTGGCCGCGCGAGCTAGCCCAGGCCGCGCCAGGGGGTGGTCTGGCCGCCCCAGACACCCCCTCGGTCTCCCTCTTCGCCTATAAGAAGCCTTCTGACCTAAAAACTCAGGAGGGTTCGACGTTTTTCTAGAAGGAGTTCCGCTCCGCCGCCACCATCAGATTCCACGAAACAGCACCAGAAACTCCGTTCCGGCACCCTGCCGGGACGGAAAATTGGAGGAGATCATCGCCATCATCATCACCATCACTTCTCCATCGACCATCCATGTTCCCTCCATCTATGAGTGAGTAATCCCCCGCTGTAGGCTATGGGGATTGTAGGGATTGTATGAGATCGTTCATGTAATGGCATCAGATTGTTAGAGCATGGTGTCTAGTATGTTCGATTAGTGCTTTATGACTTTGTTGCGACTTGTTATGCTTAATGCCTGTCACTAGGGCCCGAGTGCCATGATTTCAGATCTGAACATGTTATTGATTCATTATGATAGTATTGTTTTTGGTCTTACCTACGAGTTGTATACACACGTTGTTGTCCGGAATCAATGGCCCCGAAGTGACAGAAATCGGGATAACCGGAGGGAATGGCTTTGATGTGAGGATCACATATGTTTAGGGAGTGTTAATGCTTTGCTCCGGTGCTCTATTAAAAGGAGCACCTTAATTGCCAGTAGTTCCCTTGAGGCCTCGCTGCAAACGGACTGGCAGGACAAAAGATGTTGTGCAAGTTCTCATTATGAGCACGTATGACTATATATAGAACACATGCATAAGATTATCTAGTACTTGGATGCTTTATCTTATTTATCTGCAATTACCCTATGTTCTGATTGCTATGTGAATTGTCTTGTCCATGCAACGCCCGTCCATCCATCCCTATGCCTACCACACTCGAATCCTACTGTTTACTGCTATTGTTACTGATGTCTTTACTTTACTATTGCTGCTATTTTACTATTCCTACTACAAAACTATTGCTACTGATAAACTGCTGCGAGTAAGATTGTTTCCAAGTGCAGCTGAATTGACAACTCAGTTGTTAAGGCTTATAAATATTCTTTGGTTCCCCTTGTTTCGAATCAATAAATTAGGTTTCACTTCCCTCGAAAATACTGCGATACACCCCATGTACTTGTGGGTCATCACTCTGATAGCTGAACCATCATGAGCCTTTGGCATAAGTGTAGCCAAACATTTCAGTTATTACCACTAAGTACTCTCCTGAAACTAATGCTTAGGGTACTTGGGATAATACTTGTGCAACAGTCACATTATTCCGTTGCATAATATTGTGTAAGGGTAGATATTATTGTTCTAAAAGTGTATCTGCCAACCATGTATCCTCCCAAAACCTAGTACTAGAACCATTTCCTACTTTGAAATGACCTCTAGCAAATAACTCATTATTTACTCGCGTAAGTCCTTTCCAAAACGGAGAATCAGTCAGTTTTGCTTGGACTTCAGACAATGTTTTCTGACTTAGATATTTATTGTGCAACAATTCTTGCCACACTCCTTCATTCAATAGTTAAAAAAACCATTTTCTCAATAAACTTCTTTTTTTAATTTCCAATACCTGAATACCTAGACCACCCTGATCTTTCGGTCTACAAATTATGTTCCATTTCATTAATATATATTTTCTTTATTTCTCATTGCTTTGCCAGAAAAAGTGAGACCAATAAAAATCCAATCGCTTCCTTACCCTCTTAGGTATCTCTAGAAACGATAGCATACATAGCTAAACTTGTTAACACACAATTGACTAGAACTAAGCAATCACCATAAAAAATAACTTGCCCTTCCAGCAACCCAACTTCCATTTGTATTGAGTTATTAGCAGATACCAGTATAAATTTTTTAGTTTTCTATAATGCATAGGTACTCTCAGATACCAAAAAGGCAAGGACCTAGCCTCACAACAAAATATTTGTGTGTACTATTGTTCTTGGTCTTTGGCTTTACTAAAATACAAAATCTTGTTTTCATGGAAATTAATTTTTAACCCTAAAAGTTGTTCAAAGATACATAGTATTAGTTTCATGTTCACCGCCTTATGTAGATCGTGTTCCATAAATAATATAGCATCATCCGCATATTATATAATTGAGACCCCTCCATCAACAAGATGTGGAATAAGGCCTTCAACCTGTCCATCCTCCTTTGCTCGTGCAATTAGGATAGCTAGCATATCTACAATGATATTAAATAGCATCAGGATAATGGATCTCCCTATCATAGACCTTTTCTAGTTTGAAAGTAATGACCAATATCATTGTTGACACGTATTCCAATACTCTCTCCCTGAACAAACCGCTCAATCAATTTGCACCACTCTAGTGCAAATCCCTTCATGCATATTGTGTGTTGAAGAAAAGACTATTTGATTTTATCATAAGCCTTTTCAAAATAAATCTTAAACAAAACCCCAACCATTTTCTTCCGATGAAGCTCATGAATAGTCTCATGAAGAACAAGCACCTCCTCTAGGATGTGTCTTCCCGACATGAACGCGGATTGAGTAGGCCTAATTACCTTTGGGACAATCCCCATGATGCGGTTAGTACCCACTTTAGTAAAACAATGGAACTAACATTCAATAAACAAATGAGTCTATATTGTTGAATTTGTATCTCATTTTCTTTTTTTGGAAGTAAGGTGATAACACCAAAATTCAATTTTAAAAGAGGTAATTACCGTGTATGTAATTGACTAAATAATGCCAAAAGATCACCCTTAATTACTTCCCAAAATATTTGATAGAACTGGGTCGGAAAGCCATTCGAACCAGGTGCCTTATTGTGCTCCACTTGGGAGATAGCTTCGTACACTTACTTTTCAGTAAAAGGTGTTGTAATAAAATTATTCTCCTCAGAAGTGACCTGTGGTATATCCCGAGTTTCCCTCTCCATCATTGTAATATTTGTTGGGGATGGCGCTCCGTTTTTTGTATTATTCAGTAATGTTGGAGATATGCCCAAGAGGCAATAATAAAAGTGGTTATTATTATATCTGTGTGTTTATGATGAATGTTTACATCCCATGCTATAATTGTATTATTAAGAAACACTAATACATGTGTGTTTTGTAAACATGTGAGAGTCCCTAGTAAGCCTCTTGTTGAACTAGCTTGTTGATTGATTGATGATCATGGTTTCCTGATCATGGACATAAGGATGTGACTGATAACAAGGTTATATCATTAGGAGAATGATGTGATGGACACACACCCATAGTAAGCGTAGCATAAGATCAAGTCATTAAGTTCGTATTGCTGTAAGCTTTTAAATGCATAGTAACATAATCCTTCGACCATGAGGTTGTGTTAATCACCATCACCGGATGGGTACTTTGATGACATCAAACACCTCTTCGTAACTGGGTGGTCATAAAGGTGTCATTTGGTATTCTGAAAGTATGTGTTGAAGCGCATGGACCAAGATTGGGATTTGTCCATCCATATGACGGATAGATATGCTCTAGGCCCTCTCGGTGGAATGTCATCTAGTTAGCTTGCAAGCATGTGACTGGGTCACAAGGGATGACATATCACGGAACGAGTAAAGAGTACTTATCAGTAACGAGGTAGAACTAGGTATGGAGATGCTGACGATCAAACCTCGGATAAGTATAGTATCGCGTGCCAAAGGGAATTGGTTTCGTATGTAAATGGTTCAATCGATCACGAAGTCATCGTTGAGTATGTGGGAGCCATTATGGATCTCCAGGTCCCTCTGATGGTTATTGATAGGAGATGTGTCTCTATCATGTCTACATATTCACGAACCGTAGGGTGACACACTTAAGGTTCGAAGTTGTTTTAAGTAGATATGGAATGTGCGTTGGAGACCGAATGTTGTTCGGAGTCTCGGAATGGATCCGGGACATCACGAGGAGATCCGAAATGGTCCGGAGAATAAGATTCATATATTGGGGATCATTTTCTGAGTTAGGAAATGTTCCGGAGTATTTGTATGAGGGTTCTAGAAGGTTTCGGAATGTTCCGGAAGGTTCTGGAAGGTTTCTTGGAGTTTGCTTGAAAACCAAGGAAGGGATCAAGGAGTCCTGGTGAGTCAAGACTAGGAGTCGTGGGGGAGGAGGACTCCTTCCCCCTCCCCAAACCGCCGGCCATAGAGGAAGGGGAGTCCTACAAGGACTCCCCCTCCCATGGTGCCTCACCCCCCTTAAATAGAAGGGCAGGGGCGCCCCCTCCAAGCCTGCTCCCATAACTCCCAATCTCTGCCGCCTCTCTCATCCTCCTTTCTTCTGCACAGGCATAGGCGAAGCCCTGCAGAATTCTCTACTCCACCACCACCACCACGCCGTCGTGCTGCTGGGATTCCGTGGAGAAGATCTACTACCTCCGCTGCTCGCTGGAACGAGGAGAGGAAGGTCTGCTTCGACTCCGCACGTGTGACCGACTGCGGAAGCGCTACCGAAACGGGGCGCCGGAAGGATCGTCCACTTGACCGAGTGCGGAAGCGCTGCCGGAACGCGACGCCGGAAGGATTGTCCACACGATCTTGAGATCGGCAAGTGATCGACTACATCAACCACGAGATCTAATCTCGTTAACGCTTTCGGATCTACGAAGGTTAGTTCCTATCTATCTCGTTGCTCATGTCTAATAGATTAGATCTTGGCTTTTATCTAGATTAGATCTGGGTTTTGTTCGTTCTTGCGGTAGAATTTTTTTGTTTTCCATGCTACGAACCCATCAGTGGAATCAAAGCCGTATCTATGCGTAGATCTGTTGCACGAGTAGAACACAATGTTTTTGTGGGCGTTGATGCTTTTGTTGTCGGTGTCTTAGCGTGTACTTTGCATCTTGCGGCATGGTGGGATGAAGCGGCTCGGGCTAACATTACATGTCATCGCACATGAGACTTGCTCCACGCTTGACGTGCAACTTGCTTTGCACAAGTGGCTTTGCGGGTGTCTGTCTCTCCCACCATAGTTAAGATTCAATTTACAATGAGCATCTGACAACACTTGTATCAACGTTGTGGTTCTTGTTCGTAGGTAAGATCGGTCTTATGCGAAAGCCCCAAACCACGTAAAACATGCAAAGAAAATTAGAGGTGTCTAACTTGTTTTTGCAGGGGTTTTGTTATGTGATATGGCCATCATGTGATTATGATTGTATTTGATGTATGCAATGATCCTTGTTGTAATATGGCAACCGGCAGGAGCCTAATGGTTGTCTTTAATTCTGTTAAGACCTGCGTGTCTATTCATCTTGTAATAGCTTTATTCCAAGTAGTTGTAATAGTTGTTAGTGATGATGGACAACCATGAAGCGGCGCCACTGACCTTGACGCAATGCTGGTGATGATGGAGATCATGTTCGTGCTTTGGAGATGGAGATCAAAGGCGCAAGAAGAAAAGGCCATATCATATCACACTAATTATGAATTGCCTGTGATGTTAATCCTTTATGCATCTTGTATTGCTTAGATCGCGACGGTAGCATTATAAGATGATCCCTCTCACTAAATATCAAGTAATAAAGTGTTCACCCTTAGTTGGCACCGTTGCTAAGACTCGTCGTTTCAAAGCATCTCGTGATGACCGGATGTGATAGATTCTACGTGTGCATACAACGGGTGCAAGCCAGATTTGCACATGCGGAAACTAAGGTTATCTTGACGAGCCTAGCATGTACATACATGGTCTCGGAACACAGAATACCGAAAGGTAGAGCATGAGTCATATAAATGATATGATGAACATGAAGATTGTTCGCCGATGAAACTACATCTTCCCTCGTGAAGATCGGACTTGGTGTAGTGGACTTGGTTCGTGTAATCACTAAGACAATGTGAGGGATGTTGTTTTGAGTGGGAGTTCACCTAGTTAGTTTAAGAATTAAATTTGAACTCAATTTGTCATAAACTTAGTCTAAACTACTTGCAAATTGTTGTAGATTATGGTGACCCCCTCCATCAATTTCAATGCGTTCCTAGAGAAAGAAAAGCTTAAGAACAATGGAAGCAATTTCACGGACTGGTTCCGTGGACTGAAGATCGTCCTCAGGGATGGTCAGTTGACCTATGTGCTCGAAGCACCGCTAGGTGACCCACCTGCAGATGATGCCACCGATGACGTAAAGAATGTTTACGCCACTCGGAAAAATCATTACTCCACAGTTCAGTGTGCCATTCTATACGGTTTAGAAGCGGAGCTCCAGAAGCGTTTTGAGCACCACGACCCGTTCGAGATCATTAAGGAGCTCAGGCTAATTTTTGAGACTCGCGCGGCCATGGAGAGCTATGAGGCCTCCGAAAAGTTCTTTAACTATAAGATGGAAGAGGGAAGCTCCGTTAGTGAGCACGTGCTCACCATGTCTGGGTACGCAAACAAGCTCCAATAGTTGGGAATATCGATTCCTAATGAGTTGGGGATTCACCGTCTCCTCCAATCACTGCCACCAAGTTACAAGAACTTTGTGATAAACTACAACATGCACTGCATGAACAAGACGTTGCCTAAACTGTCGTCCATGCTGAAAACTGCTGAAGTGGAGATCAAGAAGGAGCACCAAGTGTTGATGGTCAATAAGACCACCAATTTCAAGAGACAGGGCAAGCCTAAGAACAAGGGCAACTTCAAGAAGGACGGCAAGAAAGCTGCCGCACCTGCTAAGAAGCCCAAGGCTGGTCCTAAGCCTGAAACTGAGTGCTTCTACTGCAAGGGTGCTGGTCACTGGAAGCGTAAGTGCCCCAAGTACCTGGCGGATCTGAAGAACGGCAACATCAAGAAGAAAGGTATATATGATATATGTGTTATAGATGTGTATCTTACTAGTAATCGTAGTAGTGCCTGGGTATTTGATACTGGTTCGGTTGCTCATATTTGTAACTCGAAACAGGAGCTGCGGAATAAACGAAGACTGGCAAGAGACGAGGTGACGATGCGCGTTGGAAATGGCTCCAAGGTTGATGTGATCGCCGTCGGCACGCTCCCTCTACATCTACCTTCGGGATTTGTTTTAAATTTGAATAATTGTTATTTGGTGCCTGCGTTAAGCATGAACATTATATCTGGATCCTGTTTATTGCGAGACGGTTACTCTTTTAAGTCTGAGAATAAAGGTTGTTCGATTTATATGAGTAATATCTTTTATGGTAATGCACCTGAGATGAATGGTTTATTCTTACTGAATCTCGATAGTAGTGATACACATGTTCACAACATAGATGCTAAATGAATAAAATTGAATGATAATTCTACATACATGTGGCACTGTCGTCTTGGTCACATTGGAGTGAAGCGTATGAAGAAACTCCATTCTGATGGACTTCTTGAATCACTTGATTTTGAATCACTTGAAAGATGCGAAGCATGTCTAATGGGAAAAATGACTAAGACTCCATTCTCTGGAATAATGGAGCGAGCTACAGACTTATTGGAAATAATACATACCGATGTGTGCGGTCCAATGAGTGTAGCATCGCGTGGTGGATATCGTTATGTTCTCACTTTCACGGATGACTTAAGTAGATATGGGTATGTCTACTTTATGAAACATAAGTCCGAAACTTTCGAGAAGTTTAAGGAATTTCAAAGTGAAGTGGAAAATCATCGTAACAAGAAGATTAAATTTCTGCGTTCTGACCGCGGAGGTGAATATCTAAGTTATGAGTTTGGCATGCATTTAAAGATATGTGGAATACTTTCACAGTTGACACCGCCGAGAACACCACAGCGTAATGGTGTGTCCGAACGTCGTAATCGAACTCTCTTAGATATGGTTCGGTCTATGATGTCTCTTATAGATTTACCGTTATCATTTTGGGGCTATGCATTAGAGACAGCCGCATTCACTTTAAATAGGGCACCATCTAAATCTGTTGAAACGACACCGTACGAATTGTGGTTTGGTAAGAAACCTAAGTTGTCGTTCCTTAAAGTTTGGGGTTGCGAAGCATATGTAAAGAAGTTACAACCTGATAAGCTAGAACCCAAAGCGGAGAAATGCGTCTTCATAGGATACCCTAAAGAAACAATTGGGTATACCTTCTATCATAGATCCGAAGGCAAATTTTTCGTTGCAAAGAATGGATCCTTTCTTGAGAAGGAGTTTCTCTCGAAAGAGGTGACTGGAAGGAAAGTAGAAATCGATGAGGTTATTGAACCTTCTCTCGGATTTGAGAGTAGCACCGCACCGGAAGATGTTTTTGTGCCGCCTGCACCAATTGGAGAGGAAGCTAATGATAATGATCATGAAACTTCAAATGAAGTTACTACTGAACCTCGCAGGTCAACGAGGGTTCGTACCACTCTTGATTGGTATGACTCTGCCATGAACATTATGTTGGTGGACAACACTAATGACCCTGCGACGTATGAAGAAGCTATGGTGAGCCCAGATTCCGACAAATGGCTAGAAGCCATGAAATCCAAAATGGGATCCATGTACGAAAACCAAGTGTGGACTTTGGTGGACTTACCGGATGGCCGTAAGGCTGTCGAGAACAAATGGATTTTCAAGAGAAAAACAGATGCTGATGGTAATGTTACCGTCTATAAAGCTCGACTTGTCGCGAAAGGGTTTCGACAAATTCAAGGAGTTGACTATGATGAGACATTCTCGCCAGTAGCGAAGCTAAAGTCTGTGAGGATTTTTTTAGCAATTGCTGCATATTTCGATTATGAGATTTGGCAAATGGATCTCAAAACAGCGTTCCTTAATGGTGACATTGAGGAAGAGTTGTATATGGTACAACCCAAGGGTTTTGTCGATCCTAAAGATGCTGACAAGGTATGCAAGCTTCAGCGCTCCATTTATGGACTAAAGCAAGCATCCCAGAGTTGGAATCAACGTTTTGATAAAGTAATCAAAAACTTTGGATTTATACAAACTTATGGAGAAGCTTGTATTTACAAGAAAGTGAGTGGGAGCTCTGTAGCATTCCTAGTACTATATGTAGATGACATATTGTTGATTGGGAATGATATAGAACTTCTTAATAGCGTCAAAACCTATTTGAATAATAGTTTTTCAATGAAGGATCTTGGCGAAGCGGCATACATTCTAGGCATCAAGATTTATAGAGATAGATCAAGACGCCTAATAGCGCTTTCACAAAGTACATACTTGGACAAAGTTCTAAAGAAGTTTAGAATGGAAGATAGCAAGAAAGGGTTCGTGCCCATGTTGTCAGGTAAGACCTTGAGTAAGACTCAAAGTCCAGCTACGGCAGAAGATAGAGAAAGAATGAATAATATGAATAATATTCCCTATGCCTCAGCCATAGGTTCTATCATGTATGCCATGCTGTGTACAAGACCGGATATAGCACATGCTGTTAGTTTGACTAGCAGATATCAAAGTGATCCTGGAATGGAGCACTGGACAGCGATCAAGAATATCCTAAAGTACCTAAATAGGACTAAGGATATGGTTCTTTCTTATGGAGGTGATGAACATCTTGTTGTAAACGGTTACACCGATGCTAGTTGGAACACCGATCCGGATGACTCGAAGTCACAGTCGGGATACGTATTTATTTTGAATGGTGCTGCAGTGAGCTGGAGGAGTGCGAAGCAAAGCGTTGTGGTGAAATCTTCAACTGAATCGGAATATATAGCTGCTTCGGAGGCTGCACAAGAAGCCGTTTGGATGAAGGAATTCATTACTAAACTTGGCGTGGTTCCCAGTACGTTGGACCCGATGGCCATCTACTGTGACAACACAGGTGCCATAGCTAATGCACAGGAGCCAAGGTCACATAGCAAGCTGAAGCACATCAAGCTACGTTTTCACGCTATTCGCGAGTATGTCCGAGATGGTGACATAAAGATTTGCAAAGTACACACTGATCTGAATGTGGCAGATCCGTTGACTAAACCTCTCCCTAGGGCAAAGCATGACCAACACCAGAACGCCATGGGTGTTAGGTATATTACTATGTAATCTAGATTATTGACTCTAGTGCAAGTGGGAGACTGTTGGAGATATGCCCAAGAGGCAATAATAAAAGTGGTTATTATTATATCTTTGTGTTTATGATGAATGTTTACATCCCATGCTATAATTGTATTATTAGGAAACACTAATACATGTGTGTTTTGTAAACATGTGAGAGTCCCTAGTAAGCCTCTTGTTGAACTAGCTTGTTGATTGATTGATGATCATGGTTTCCTGATCATGGACATAAGGATATGATTGATAACAAGGTTATATCATTAGGAGAATGATGTGATGGACACACACCCATAGTAAGCGTAGCATAAGATTAAGTCATTAAGTTCGTATTGCTGTAAGCTTTTAAATGCATAGTAACCTAATCCTTCGACCATGAGGTTGTGTTAATCACCATCACCGGATGGGTACTTTGATGACAGCAAACACCGCTTCGTAACTGGGTGGTCATAAAGGTGTCATTTGGTATTCTGAAAGTATGTGTTGAAGCGCATGGACCAAGATTGGGATTTGTCCATCCATATGATGGATAGATATGCTCTAGGCCCTCTCGGTGGAATGTCATCTAGTTAGCTTGCAAGCATGTGACTGGGTCACAAGGGATGACATATCACGGAACGAGTAAAGAGTACTTATCAGTAACGAGGTAGAACTAGGTATGGAGATGCTGACGATCAAACCTCGGATAAGTATAGTATCGCGTGACAAAGGGAATTGGTTTCGTATGTAAATGGTTCAATCGATCACGAAGTCATCGTTGAGTATGTGGGAGCCATTATGGATCTCCAGGTCCCTCTGATGGTTATTGATAGGAGATGTGTCTCTATCATGTCTACATATTCACGAACCGTAGGGTGACACACTTAAGGTTCGAAGTTGTTTTAAGTAGATATGGAATGTGCGTTGGAGACCGAATGTTGTTCGGAGTCTCGGAATGGATCCGGGACATCACGAGGAGATCCGGAATGGTCCGGAAAATAAGATTCATATATTGGGGATCATTTTTTGAGTTAGGAAATGTTCCAGAGTATTTGTATGAGGGTTCTAGAAGGTTTCGGAATGTTCCGGAAGATTCTGGAAGGTTTCTTGGAGTTTGCTTGAAAACTAAGGAAGGGATCAAGGAGTCCTGGTGGGTCAAGACTAGGAGTCGTGGGGGAGGAGGACTCCTCCCCCCTCCCCAATCCGCCGGCCATAGAGGAAGGGGAGTCCTACAAGGACTCCCCCTCCCATGGCGCCTCACCCCCCTTAAATAGAAGGGCAGGGGCGCCCCCTCCAAGCCCGCTCCCATAACTCCCAATCTCTGCCGCCTCTCTCCTCCTCCTTTCTTCTGCACAGGCATAAGCGAAGCCCTGCAGAATTCTCTACTCCACCACCACCACCACGCCGTCGTGCTGCTAGGATTCCGTGGAGAAGATCTACTACCTCCGCTGCTCGCTAGAACGAGGAGAGGAAGGTCTGCTTCGACTCCGCACATGTGACCGACAGCGGAAGCGCTGCCGAAACGCGGCGCCGGAAGGATCGTCCACTTGACCGACTGCGGAAGCGCTGCCGGGATGCGACGCCGGAAGGATCGTCCACACGATCTTGAGATCGGCAAGTGATCGACTACATCAACCACGAGATCTAATCTCTTTAACGCTTTCGGATCTACGAGGGTTAGTTCCTATCTATCTCGTTGCTCATGTCTAATAGATTAGATCTTGGCTTTTATCTAGATTAGATCTGGGTTTTGTTCGTTCTTGCGGTAGAATTTTTTTTCCATGCTACAAACCCATCAAGTAATGTAGACTTTTAAACTTTCTTCTCCCACAATGGTTTCTTCATCCTGTTCAAGTTGAAATATCATTTTCTTCCTATGTTTGCCATTTGCAATCAAATGAAAGTACTTGGTATTATTTCCCTCCTCTTGTATATGTTTTCCTTTAGCTTGTTGCGCCCACTTGGTCTCTTCATCCCTCCTAATGGTGGCAATGCATTCACTAGCGTCTCTTAAGGACTCGCGCACAACAAAAGTAAATGGTGGATACCAAGGTTTAGATCTCAATAACAGATTTCCAACCTAAGTAAATGGACCCAACAAAACCGAGTTGAAGGTACAACTCAGAATTGAGGTGACTCATTCGTCTTATTCGCTCCCGCGAGCGGTAGGGAGAACCCTAGCGTCGGGCCGCTGCTATCCCTTCTCCACCTCCTCCCCTCCTCCTCGCCACCGCCTGAGGGTATCTCTGGGCGAAGCCCCAAGGGCGCTGGTGCGGGGTCTTGTCTCCCTCTCGCATGGGTATGGTGGCACAGGCTGCTTCGTACGACGGGGGCACGTCGCTGGTCAGGGGCATGGTGGCGCGGCTGCTTGGCGGCGACGTGGCAACTCGGCGTGATGGGCGTGCTGGCAGCGACAGCGATGACGGCGTTGGCTGCGGGTGGCGCGAGCTCGATCTCGTCCAATCCGGGGAGGCCGGGCATGATCCTGAGTGAGCCGCAAGAGGTCACGCCTCTCTAGCGGTGGTCTGCAGCTTCAGGCAGGAATTCTAGTGGCAGCGGGGCAGCAAGGCCACCTAGCCACTTCGATTGGGCCGGAGCAGGGGCTCCGAGCCCCTTTGAGCCTAACCCTTAGCCTCAGATCCAATGGTGCCAGCAGCCATGGGGGCCATAGGTCATCGACCTAGAAGGGGATCCCTTCTTCATCGTCTCGTCGGTCTCCCGGGACCTCGCGACGGTGACTCTCAGTGTTTCCCCGGTTCGTTGGTGCACTTAGCTTGGTTACGAGGGTGGCGACCCTGGACGGTAGGAGTTCTCCTGGTTGGCGAGTGTGTCGGGGGCTCTGGTGTTGGCCAGTTTCCTCGGTTATGGGGATAAAGTGGAGCCGGCGAGCCGCATGGCGTGGTGTGTTGACAACCGAGTGCCATTGCCGGGGGAAACCCTTGCCCTTTGGGCCTTGACTGCGGTGTCCGTGGATATCTTCCCTTCCCAAAGGCGTCGATGTGGGGGTGCTCAGTTTGGCTGCGTGCCCGGGTGAACATCTAAGATCTTTGGATCGGGTGGTAGCAACGCTCCTATGTTGTGATCTTCTTAAAGATGCCTCCTTGGAGTCCCACGGCAAGTGGTTCTTTGATGGTTTGGTGGTTTCACTCTACTCTTCTTAGCAAAGCTTGCTTCGTGCTCTGCACTCTCGTTGTTTCTTGTCTGGCCGGTCCTTGGTGCTGCTTCTCGGTTGTGAGCACTCCGCTGATTCTTGGTGGTGGCCAGCCTCCGGTGGAGTTTTCTACGACAGTGGACCTGTCTCGACTGGTGGCTATAGCCGTATTATCAAACGTCCTAACTAATCCACGCGCTACTCAATGACTCACAATTTCCCACTCTCTTATAAGTGTTATGACATGTACACGCGAGCAGAGACTAAAATGGTACAACCGCATTTAGACGCGCAAGACGTGCCCCATGAGGTATAAAGAGTAGTCTACGGTGCATCACAAATACTAAAGAGAAACATTCTTTTCGGAGCGCTTACGAATATACTGCGCTAAAAATTGCCGTTTGATCATCTGGTATTTTGTCTACCACCTGTGCTGCGATGGGCGGAAAGAGAAGCATGTACATGATATGATGAAAGCGCGAGCTATGTTTCCTTCACACGCGAATACAATAAAAAATAACTGCGGTCATTAACAAACATGAAGCACCATTTTTTTAAAATCCTGTGCGCTAATTTTCATGATCATTAAAAATGATAATTTTAATACTCCCTCCCGCTGCCACAAAAAGCTGTCGCGCAAAACCAGAATAAACGTTATACTTTCGTGACGACGAGCATATGCTTTTCGAACAAAGCAATAAATAATTACTCACTTTCGTGAAGAAGATGCGACCGTAAGGCAAAACGACAAAAGATCCGACTAAACCCTGGATTGCTAAGGCTCAGCAGGAGAGAGGAAAAGTAGATTGTATTTTATTGGTTGATCGATTGTTGGTTTCCCAATTGGCCCCATGCTGATTTACATAGCCTGCTAGACTTGGCGTACAGGAATCAAACTGTGAAACCGAGTAGAATATATTCTCCGATGTTCGGTTACCATCTAAACAGCTCTAGACTCCAAACTATGTCACGTACAAGTACAAATACTCTCTGATCCACAATAAAATCCAGCCAGACTATTAATTACAATAGACAATAGACGATTGATCTGCATGTGATTTCCCAGCTCATATTTTCTTCACGTAACAGATTTACCTTAGCTTACGTCTGAAACGGACCAGGACAAGTCCTAAGCGGTATCATGTTAGAGCATATCCACTCGGGGTTCTCAAAGGCTCGCAAATGCCTATGAGGGCCGCCGGCACTAAAAAACGCGTCCAACCGCGGTCCTCATTTCAGAATTTTCGTCGGCGCGGTCCAATTATTTAGCCGACGGTCCCAGGCGAAACTTAATGTACAGGGAGGCGAGCGGGGGCGCCGCCGCGTCGAGAAAACGCTGCGGGCCAGCCTTGTCGGTGATAAACGGCCAGAAAACCTGTCCTATACCCTTTCGATCCCCCAACCCCCTGGAGGCCGCCGCGACCACCCCTACCTCGCCGTCGGGAACCCGCCTCCGGTAGCACTCCCCACCGCCAAATAAACCCACGCCGCCTCTTCCTCCGCCGTCCTTGCGTCCAACCGCCGGCCGGCGAACCTCTACTCCCACCCGACTTCCTCCCCGCATACAAGGTATTCGCCCATTTGCCAAGGCGATGGACTCGAACGACGAAGAGGTCATGGCCGCTTTGATGGATGAGGAGGTCGCTGCGATCAATGCATCGGAGTTTGGGGACGACGAGCACCTGTCTATCCTCCTCGCCCTCATGTCCATGATCATCGAGGAGGACAAGCCGGTCCGTGGCGGCTCGGCGCCTGGACACCGCAAGAGCAAGCCGAGGCAGAGGATGGAAGAGTACTGCATGTTGTATGCAGACTACTTCGCCGATGATCCATTGCACGGTGATGTCACATTCCGCCGCCGTTTCAGGATGAGCAGGAAGCTCTTCCTCAAGATCATCGAGAAGCCGAGGGAGTTCGATGACTACTTCAAGCTGAAGAGGGACGCCGTCGGTACGCTTGGCTTCTCCACTATCCAGAAATGCACAGTTGCCCTTCGGATGCTAGCATAAGGAATGCTTGGAGACACACTGGACGACTACATACACATGGCCGAATCCATGACCATTGATTGCATGTATAGGTTTTGCAGGGCCATTGTGGCGGTGTTTGGCGACACATGTCTGCGCACACCCAATGAAGGCGACACTGCTCGTCTGCTGGCATAGAATGCATACAGATGGTTCCCTAGGATGCTTGGAAGCATCGACTGTATGCACTGGGCATGGAAGAACTGTCCGTTTGTAAACCAGGGCATGTACAAGGGCCATGAAGGAGCATGCAGTGTGGTTCTTGAGGCGATAAGGATCTCTGGATTTGGCATGCTTTCTTCGGGATGGCAGGATCTCACAATGACATCAACGTGCTCTAGTGCTCAGATGTGTTTTCCAAGTTTGTTTCAGGCAATTCTCCTCCTGTGGCTTATGAGATCAATGGCCACTAATATGACAAGGGCTACTATCTGGCTGATGGCATCTATCCAAAGTGGTCAACATTTGTCAAGACCATTTCAAATGCAGTGCCTAGAGGGAAGAAAGCTTGGTTTGCTCAGTGCCAGGAGGCTTGCAGGAAAGATGTGGAGAGGGCATTTGGTGTGCTACAAGCTCGATTTACCATTGTTTGGCACTCTGCGGTTACATGGTCCAAGGATCAGATGTGGGAGGTCATGGCTGCTTGTATCATCTTGCACAACATGATCATCGAGAGCGAGTGGGAGAACCCAGTGTTCGACACTCAACCATACTATCGCCAGGGTCCTCTTGCAGATGTTGATCATCATGTGCCTAGTGCCTTTGCCTCTTTCCTGGCCAGGCGTCGAGAACTTCGAGACTCCAACACTCATCACCAGCTAGAAAATGATTCTATCGAGAATTTGTGGAACATAAAAGTAGCTCTCTAGTTTGTTGACCATTGATACATTGCAAATTTATCTATAATTTGATGTTCCATGCTTGGTTTTATCTACTTTCTTGTGTTTTGTCCACACTTTGGAGTATTTTTCTTATGATTTCTTGGACTAACCTATTAATAAGAGCCACAGTGCCAGCTACCTATTTTTTGTTGTTTTTGGTTCCAGGAAAGTCAGAAAATGAATATTCTCGAAATTGGACAGGACAAAAGCCAAAGTCATTATTTTACCGAGGGACACCTGGAGCCAGAATACGAGACGGAGAGGGGCTGGGGCCTGGCCACACCACTTGGCCACGCGGCCAGGCCTGGCCCGCGCCAGGGGGTCGTCTGGCCGCCCCAGACACCCCCTCGGCCTCTCCTTCCGCCTATATATTGCCTCTAATATGGAAACCCTAAGTACCCGATAAAAAATCCACGAAAGAGTCTGTAGCTGCCGTCATCTCCATCCCTAGATCGGGAGGGATCTGAAGCTCTTCTCGGCACCCTGCCGGAGAGGGGAATTCACCTTGGAGGCCTTCTTCATCACCATGCAAGCCTCCGGTGTGATGCGTGAGTAGTTCATCTCTGGACTACGGGTCCATGTAGTAGCTAGATGGGTGGTTCTCCTCCTTTGTGCTATTATGTTTAGATCTTGTGAGCTCCGTTCATGATCAAGATCATCTATTTGTAATTCTACATGTTGTGTTTGTGGGGATCCGATTGATATTGAGATGCTATTTCAGATTGATTATTGATTCTATCATGTCTTTGTTATTTGTGATCTTGCATGCTTTTCATTGTTAGTAGCTATCTTGGCCAATTAGATGCTAGCAACTCCAAGAGTTAGTATTTATACTCGATAGTGGGTTCATGCCTCTGATAATCTGGGGAAGTGACAGAAATCTCTAAGGTACTAGATGTGTTGCTGCTACTAGAAAGAAAACAACAATCCTTTTTTCATAAAACAATCGTATTGTTTACTTTACACGCAATTCATAATGCAATTATCCGTTGCTTGCAACTTAATACTGGAGTGGGTTCGGATGATAACCTGAAGGTGGATTATTAGTCATAGATGCAGTTGGATGGTGGTCTATGTATAATGTTGTAATGCCCAAGCGAATCTCAAAGGAGTCAAGATTATTAGTATATACTTGTATGCTCCGTCGATGTTTGTCAATTGCCCCGCTGTAATTTTTTCACCTAGCATGTCATCTATCTTAAGGAGAGCCACCTCTAGTGAACTATGGACTCTGGTCCTTTCTTTTACCATCAATCTACAATCAACTGTTTACTGCTTTGTGTTTACTTTCTACAAACTATTACTTTCTTCCACTCGATACGTTTAATCCTTTGTTCTCAACAAAACCGGTGAGATTGACAACCTCATCGCAAGTTGGGGGCAAAGTTTTGTGGTTGTGTTGTGCATGTCTCCATGTTGCTACTAGCACCGGTAGTGCGCCCTGCCAAGGCTCAGCTAGCAACACCTTTGGGGTGTTTCCTTGCTTCTACTGGTTCGATTAAACCTTGGTCTCATACTAAGGGAAAACTTGTTGCTGTGCTCATCATACCTTCCTCTTGGGGTTCCCCAACGAGTTCGATATATTTTGGACCATCAAGCTACTTTTCTGGCGCCGTTGCCGGGGGAGTCCATGACATTTTCACAAGGGGAGTCCCTCATAACCAATATCTTTACTTTGTTATTTTTGTTTTGCTTAGTTTACTTTTGTTTTGTTTGCTTGTTTCTTTATCAAAAACACACAAAATTTAGTTTTACTAGTTTGCTTTCTTTATTAGAAACACACAAAAAATTAGTTCCTATCTTAAGTTGCCATTATGTCTAGCATTGCTCCAATCACTATGTCACCTGAGGAAATGATTTTCACTTTTAAACAAGGAATTGAAGAGAGTTTCAAAGAAGCTTGGTCTAGAATCTCTGATCTACATGAAAAAACTGAGCCTAAAATGACTCAAAGCTTGTTCATTAGAAGTTTTTACCTTGGAATTGCTCTTTGCTATAGATATGCTTTAGATGCTGTTGTGGGAGGATATTTCCTCCAATGCAATAAGGATGATGTTGTTAATGCCATAAAGAAGTTGATCTTTACTTACAACTTGCCTAGCAAAACCGATTCTTCTTTCATAAACATATTTGCTAGATTGAATACTTTTGAGACCAGCACTGCTAGTTTGAAAGATTGTTATAATACGCTTAGAGAGCATCACAACTATGTTCCAATAAACTCTGAACCCTCTGAATGGCTTCCCACGGTAAAGATTGCTATAAGCAATGAAACTTTTCATGCTCGCAGTGATATCATGTCTGAATTTTGTCTTATGCCCAAAGATATTTATAAATCTTTGAATCTTTGGGGGCTTTCTAAAGGAGGAGAAGAAAATTTTCTTGCTAATATGCCACAATATTACCCATTGGAATAGCTGAAGGAGTGTTTACAAAGATCCTAGGGAAAATGGTTTCTACCGATTATCTTGTTATTGAATGTGTAGGAAAAGGACAAATCACACTTGGAAGATCCCTATTGAAGCTCCTTGGAGCAATAATAGATGTGGAAAATGGCACTATGCGCTTTTTTTCTCCACCAAGCATTCACAAGTTCGCCAAGGTTAAGAATAAAAGTAAGAGAGGTAAGGGCAAGAAATTTGGTTTTAATGCTTCTTCAAACACTTGATCCTTTTTCTTGCTTCTTATGCCTAACTTAAAGGTGTTAAAGAAAAATACTTATTAGGAGATAACCCAAAAGTTTTAGATGAGTTTTGGAAGTTATTACTTCAGTAATAACCCCTCCTTATCCTTTTTATTTGCTTTTTGTGCCAAGGGTAACCTCTAATGAGAGAGAAGTAATGATTGGGAAAGTTGCTGTCCCGAAACAGATTTCTGTGATTCACCGTAAACATTCGTGTAAAATCTCTGTACGTACTTTTGAGGCGTGAATTTTTGTGCTGCTGCCCCAGGTTGTTATCTAACTTTCGTTAGTTCAGCACTTTTTTATTTGAGCAACAGAAGGTCTTCTAAAAAATTCGTCTTTACCTGCTGGTCTGTTTTGACAGATTTCTGCCATTTTCTGCATTTGCTTCTTGTTGGTTTCTTTTTGAGTTCTTTTGGGGAATTGAGCTTTTTGAGGGAAGTGCTACAGTAGATAGTGTTTTAATGGAAGTTTTATTGGTGTTAGAACTGAACCTAAAGACTTATTATCTTGAGTGCACTAATGTTGCTAATAAAGATTGTGTGAAGTTTTGTATGAAGGAAAAAAATTCAGGTGTATGGAAGGAATGAGTAATGAGATGAAGGATGGACTAAAGATCAAGCTTGGGGATTCCACGCGTGTCACCCCAAGAAATATCCCAGAAGTACAAGCGTCAAAGCTTGGGGATGCCCAAGGCATCCCCTTCTTCATCAATAAAAATCCCAGGTTTCTTCCAAACGCTTCATTTTTATTGTTTCATGCACAGTTGTGTTGTTCTTGGAGCGTCTTCTTTTTCGTTTTCGTTTTGGTTTTTTGTTTGCTTTGTTTTCTTAGTTTGCTTAATAAATTGGTTTGACCCCCTCTTTTATACATTGGTTTTCAAATAGTTTGGTTTGGATTGGAAAAACAGTAGGAAAGTTCATGCTTAAGTGGTAAAGAGAGCTTGTTTTGACTGTGGCCTATGCTTTGTCATGCCATTCTTGATATTGTCTTGGCTTTATGCTTAGTATTCTTTGCTGTAGCATGACTTGTTATAAACAATTGAGATTGCTTAATGTGCCTTTGAATAATCATGCGTTGTTTTAGCATATTAAAGCATAGTATAGTAGTATTCTCCTTTGATGCTTTATTTGGGTTGACTTGGCGCATGCTCACACCATGTTATGACTATCTAAGACTTTATGATCACACCATGTTGTGCCTTTGAAGAATCATGCTCACACCATGTCAAGTCACCAAAGACTTTATGATCCTTTAGTTTTCAACTTGTAGTATCACTTTATGCTTTGATCAATGATGTTTTGTCGCTCTGCATGATTATGGCCATTATTGCTCTCTTAGTTTGTCGCTCCCAGTCTTTTGCTAGCCTCCACAGCCAAGTATGAGCGCCACTCATGCATCCAACTCCTAAAACCAAGTTATTACAAAGAGTCCACCATACCTACCTACTAGCATAGGCTATTCCAAGTATATTCATGTTTTTATCTGCCTTCCAAATTAAACTTGTTATGAGAATACTTGTGATTAAAGCTCTCACGAACTTGATGGCACACTTTACTTTTCTTTCCCTTAATAAACTTGAACCATTGTGTCGTCTATGTTGTATATGGTTGCACTTATTTGTTGGGGATTAGCAGAACCATGATGTCATGGGGAACGCTTTCAACATTGCACTTGTACTTTGTACCTAGTTGATATCATGCTCTTTTGTCTATGGATGTCATCGGTGTGAAATGAAAGGGGAGCTTGTAAGTCCATGGAGTTATGTATATGTGTTAGGAAAACGCCTAGGCCGTTGGTCTAATCCATGCTGACATGGTGGAAACCTGCAGCGTAACCATAATGAGCTGTCTATGAAGCATTCTTCTTATAAAAAAAAGAGTCCGATATTGAGAAAAAAAAGAATGAAAAAAGAGATTATTAAAAGAGGAAAGAGAGAAAAAAGCACCATATTCCCATGGTAAATAAGAATATTGTTGACATGCTCGTTGTCTGCTTGCCTTGTCATTTTGATATGGCGATTCTTTCGTATCATCGGGCAAGTGGTACCCCGTTGGCAGTTCTCTATGATACACATGTACTTACGATGACAAGAACTTACCGGTGACTAAACTTGAGTAGCATGAGGAGCGTCCCTCGTATTCAAGGGACATGAGATTTCCAACTTATACTTTGTCAAGCATATACTCCATAGTTTGTTCACTTTAACCTTATTCACTTCATGATGCTTCTGATAGGGGAAATGCGAGCTGAAAGCTATTAAGTACCATAATTTTTGTAAGCTCTTTATGAAACTTGAATCTTTGCTTCCTTCTATGAAGGCCTTTCTTACACTTTTATATTGAGTCTCCACCTTCTATCTTTATTCAACTACTTTGAGAGCATAGTGGTCATTCTTAGTTCTATGTGCATTGTCCCAAGACTTATTGATTGATGCATACCTCGGTATTGCTTGTTTTAAACTATTTGTATCTAGTCACTCTTATAAACTTTGAAGGTGTCCTATGCATTTATATTTGCTACTCTATGAGGGACAAGCTGAATGCTACTATGCTATGTTTTCTTTATGAGAAACAAACAAACGTGTTGCAAAGCATTGTTATTCATGAATCTTTTGTTTGTGCCTTTTTTATGTTGCAACATAGTTTCTTTGTCTTATTGCTAGAACTTTGTCTTTTATGTTATGATTGAAGTACTATGATCCCAGCTTTGAATGTTTTACAAATACTTTGATCAAGTTTATGATGGTGCATGTCACCTCAAAAATTATTCTTTCTTTTATCACTTACCTACTCAAGGACGAGCAGGAGTTAAGCTTGGTGATATTGATACATTGCAAATGTATCTATAATTTTTGATGTTCCATGCTTGGTTTTATCTACTTTCTTGTGTTTTGTCCACACTTTGGAGTACTTTTCTTATGATTTCTTGAACTAACCTATTAACAAGAGCCACAGTGCCAGCTGCCTGTTTTCTGCTATTTTTGGTTCTAGGAAAGTCAAAAAATGAATATTCTCGGAATTGGACGGGACAAAAGGCAAAGTCATTATTTTACCAAGGGACACCTGGAGCCAGAATACGAGACGGAGAGGGGCTGGGGCCCGGCCACACCACCTGGCCGTGCGGCCAGGCCTGGCCCATGCCAGGGGGTGGTCTGGCCGCCCCAGGCACCCCCTCGCCTCTCCTTCCGCCTATATATTGCCTCTGATACGGAAACCCTAAGTACGCGATCAAAAATCCACGAAAGAGTCTATAGCCGCCGTCATCTCCATCCCTAGATCGGGAGGGATCTGAAGCTCTTCCCGGCACCCTGCCGGAGAGGGGAATTCACCTTGGAGGCCTTCTTCATCACCATGCAAGCCTCCGGTGTGATGCGTGAGTAGTTCATCTCTGGACTACGGGTCCATGTGGTAGCTAGATTGCTGGTTCTCCTCCTTTGTGTTATCATGTTTAGATCTTGTGAGCTCCGTTCATGATCAATAGCATCTATTTGTAATTTTGCATGTTGTGTTTGCGGGGATCCAATGGATATTGAGATGCTATTTTAGACTAATTATTGATTCTATCATGTCTTTGTTATTTGTGATCTTGCATGCTTTCCGTTGTTAGTAGCTATCTTGGCCAAGTAGATGCTAGCAACTCCAAGAGTTAGTATTTATGCTCGATAGTGGGTTCATGCCTCTGGTAATCTGGGGAAGTGACAGAAATCTTTAAGGTACTAGATGTGTTGTTGCTACTAGGGAGAAAACAATAATCCTTTGTTCATAGAACAATCGTATTATTTACTTTACACGCAATTCGTAATGCAATTATTCGTTCCTTGCAACTTAATACTGGAAGGGGTTCGGATGATAACCTGAAGGTAGATTATTAGTCATAGTTGCAGTTGGATGACGGTCTATGTATAATATTGTAATGCCCAATCGAATCTCAAAGGAGTCAAGATGATTAGTATATGCTTGTATGCTTTCTCGATGTTTATCAATTTCCCCGTTGTAATTTGTTCACCCAGCATGTCATCTATCTTAAGGAGAGGCACCTCTAGTGGACTATGGACCCCGGTCCTTTCTTTTACTTTCAATCTACAATTTTATGGCTTTGTGTTTACTTTCTGCAAACTATTACTTTCTTCCACTCGATATGTTTAATACCTTGTTTTCCGTAAAACTGGTGAGATTGACAACCTCATCGCAAGTTGGGGGCAAAGTTCTGTGGTTGTGTTGTGTAGGTCTCCACGTTGCTACTAGCACCGGTAGTGCGCCCTGCCAAGGCTCAGCTAGCAACACCTTTGGGGTGTTTCCTTGCTCCTACTGGTTCGATTAAACATTGGTTTCATACTGAGAGAAAACTTGTGGTTGTGCTCATCATACCTTCCTCTTAGGGTTCCCCAACAAGCTCGATATATTTTGGGCCATCAACCATTGTGATTCAAACTTGTTTAATTTGTGTGGTGTGTTAAACATAATTTATTTGTGTACTATGTTGAACTTGTTGAATAATTATGCTGAATTTGTATTGAATTTGTGTTCCAATTTGATTGATTGCTTATGTTGAAATAATTCAGAAAATAAAAAAATGGCCGGTTTGGGGTGCACGGCTGGGCGCCGGCCGGCCCCCATTTATGATTTCACGTCGGCGCCCCCCCATACGGCCCAAAAAATGGTCGCGCCGGAGCATGTATGGGGATCACGAGTGGAGATGCTCTTAGCTTCTGGTATCCCAGAATTTGTCCATAGGGTGCTAGTTAAGTGCTAGTCGATGCAAGATACCTGTTGAAAAACTTTAAACAAAACATCAAATAATTAGTCCGATCAACCATCAAACTAATTTGGCCCATAAATATCTAGTAGCCAAATTATGTTCTCAACACATGCCCCTGTTTTTGGTATAATTATATTTATCAAGAACACAATAACAGTATCTTGGGATGATGTTAATCCTTTCATCGGCCATATATTTTTTCTCAGGGCGATGTTCAAAAACACATCGGCCAAATTATCGCTTAGGGCGATGTCCAAACAACTCATTGGCCAAATCTACTTACGGCGATATTTTAAGTAACATATCGGTCATGGCATCATTAAGGCTCTTTCCATATGTTAGGATAATAGTTTTTAAGTATTTTTCATTGAGAGCTTTTGGAAACTTCACCCCTTGCAAAGATTGTACTAAATATGAATTTTCAGGAACAATCTCTACAACAATATATGGTCCTTCCCTACTTGGCGACCATTTGCCGAATTTTCTATCTCTAGTTCCAATATAAAATCGTTTTCCACACAAAGTATCCTATTTAAAACTAGAGAAAGATTTGTGGAGAATGCACAACTCCAATAGGGCCGGTTGTCTCATACATATATATATAGACAGTTACATGTACAATTCCAAGGGTACAAGGAGACCTATACAGAGTACAATACGTATCTCAACACCCTCCGCAGTCGAAGGGTCGGTACCGACACATAGACTGGAACGAAACTCGTCGAAGGTCGACGTCGGCAATCCCTTGGTCATGATGTCTGCAAATTGCTGATAAGTCAGTACATGAAGAACTCGAACGTGACAGAGAGCAATCTGCTCACGAACAAAGTGGATGTCCAGCTCGATGTGCTTGGTGCGTCGATGATGAACGGGGTCGGCGGAGAGGTAGACAGCCAAAACATTGTCACAAAACACCACCGTCGCCTTGTCGACAGGACAAGAGTTCTCGGAGAGAAGCTGACGAAGCCACGTACACTCGGCCACGGCGTTAGCCACGGCCTGATACTCGGCCTCGGCACTAGAGCGAGAGACGGTGGGTTGTCGCTTGGAAGACCAAGAGACGAGCCGAGGTAGACGCAGTAGCCCGAGGTGGACCACCACATGTCAGGGCAGCCATCCTAGTCTGTGCCCGAGTAGGCGACGATGTCCGTCGATAGCGAGGCGTCCAGCGAGAGGCCAAGGTCCATAGTGCCGCAGATGTAGCAAAGTATCCGCTTCACCACTGTCCAGTGGTCGTCCCGAGGAGCATGCATATGCAAGCACACTTGCTGCATGGCATACTGCAACTCCGGATGTGTCAACGTCGAGTACTGCAGAGCACCGACGATGGAGCGGTAGAACGGCGCGTCAGGGGCCAGTGACCCATCGCTAGCCGAAAGCTTGGCCTTCGTGTTGACTAGTGTAGGCGTGGGGTTTGTAGTTAAGCATCCCAGCGCGCTCGAGTAGCTCATGAGCGTACTTCCACTGATGAAGAAAGAACCCAGGCGCGCGTCGGACAACCTCAATGCCGAGGAAGTAGTGGAGCGGGCCAAGGTCCTTGAGTGTGAACTCGGCGCGAAGGCAGTCGGTGAGCTGTCGAAGGAGGCCAGGAGTGCATGCCGCCAAGATGATGTCGTCGACATATAGCAGCAGGTAGGCAGTGTCGGTGCCTTGGCGATAGACAAACAGTGACACGTCAGAGAGCGTAGAGCGGAAGCCGATCTGATGCAGAAACACGGCGATGCGCTGGTACCAGGCACGTGGGGCCTTCTTCAGTCCATACAAGGACCAAGAAAGCAGGCACACATGGTCCGGATGCTCAGCATCGATGAAACCGATGGGTTGCTGTAGTACACCTGCTCGGAGAGATGGTCGTGGAGGAAGGCGCTGGATACATCCATCTGATGCACCGGCCATGCGCGAGAGGCGGCGAGGTTAAGGACGGTGCGGATCGTGCCCGGCTTGACAACTAGGGCAAAGTATCCTTGAAGTCGACACCGGCGTGTTGGCAAAAGCCGCGAACCACCCAACGCGCTTTGTATCGCTCCAGGGCGCTGTCAGGCCACAGCTTGTGCTTGAAGACCCCTTTCCGGTGATGACGTTGGCGCGGGGGGATGAGGGACCAGCTCCCAGGTCTGGTTTCGCCGCAGCGCATCGAACTCCTCCTGCATCGCATCGTGCCACTGCGGGTCACGCAAGGCGGCCCGGGCAGAGGTGGGAACCGGCAAGATCACAGATGTAGAGGCGGTGCAGATGTACTCGTTGGCGGGGTAGAGGGTGGACGGCCGACGCACGCCCACACGCGCACAAGTGACGACACCCGCAAGCGGGCGGGCGGGGAGGGCACGGCGCCCGCAACCGAAGCGGGCGACGAAGGCGGGGGTCGACGAGGAGGGTGCCGAGCTGGATGAGGATGACGAGGGCGGTGTCGCTGGCGCGGGCGGAATCGCCGGCCTGGGCAGAGATGAGGCCGCGGCGGGTCGCGACCCGGGCGGCGACCTGGGCGACGTCACGGGCCAATGCGCCAAGGGACCAGGTGGGGCGGGCGCAGACGGGGCCGCGGCGGGTCGCGACCCGGGCGGCGACCTGGGCGACGTCACGGGCCAATGCGCCAAGGGACCAGGTGGGGCGGGCGCAGACGGGGCCGCCGCGGTCACTCGTCGGCGAGTAGGGCCGGCCTCAGGGGGGCTAGCGGGCACCGAGGGTGTCATGGAAGGAGTCGCTAAGAGTCCCTACCGAAACAGAAACACCAACTCGTCAAAGTAAACATGTCGTGAGGTGATGACGCGATGAGAGACTGGATCATAGTAGCGATAGCCCTTAGTGTTGACTGGGTAGCCGAGAAACACGCAAGGGAGAGAGCGTGACGCGAGCTTGTGCGTGGCGGTGGCAACGGTGCTAGGGTAGCAGCGGCAGCCGAAGATGCGAAGATCGTCGTAGGCCTGGGGCACACCAAAAAGGAGATGGTGTGGCGTGTATTGCTAGCGAGAACGGCAAAGGCGGATGTTGACTAGAAGAGTAGCCGTGGCGAGAGCATCCGACCAAAACCGTGGGGGCATGTACACATGGAACAAAAGGGTGCAGACGCATTCGTTGAGAATACGAAGGATACGTTCGACGCGACCGTTTTGTTGAGAAGTGTATGGACATGTTAGACGGAAGATGGTGCCATGAGAGGCGAGAAGGGTGCAGACGGTGATGTTGTCGAACTCTTTGTCGTTGTCGGTTTGTAAAGCATGGATGGGGCGACCGAATTGTATGGAGACGTAGGCGAAGAAGGAGGTGAGGGTGGCGGCGACGTCGGATTTACGGCAGAGGGGAAAAGTCCACACAAAATGCGAGTAATCATCCAAAATCACGAGATAGTAAGTATATCCAGAATTACTCGAAACAGGCGAGGTCCAAACATCACTATGAATGAGTTGAAATGGAAAAGACACAACTGTGGAGGAAGAGCTAAATGGAAGACGGACATGTTTGCCTAGACGACATGCTTCACAGTAATGAGCATCCATTTTATTACAAGAAAAGGAAAATCCTTGCATTATTTGACGAAGGGCGGTGGAGCTAGGATGGCCGAGGCGGGCGTGCCAGAGGTCGACACTGGCAAAGTGGGCACGATAGCTCCTGGTAGTGGTGGAGGACGGCCGAATAGGGTACAAATCACCAGGGCTGTCACATTGATGGAGGAGCATCCAGGTACGACCATCCTTAACAGAGAAACCAGAAGCGTCAAATTCCACAGTCACAGAATTATCACGAGTGAGAGAACAAACAGAAACTAGGTTTTGAATCAAGTTAGGAGAGACGACAACATTATTGAGGGAGAGAGGGGTGGAGGTGGAGGGAAAAGAGGCGGAGCCGGTGTGAGTAATGGGAAGAGCATGACCGTTGCCAACGATTATGCGAGAAGAAGTAGAAGTGGGAGTAGAAGTGGAGAGGATACCAGGGTGAGAGGCCATGTGCGCGGAGGCTCTAGTGTCCATGAACCAATCGCCACCACCGCCATACGAGACCACGGTGGGAGCGGTCTGGAGAGCGGTCAGCAGCGCGGGATCCTACTGGACCGACGACGAGGGTGCGGAGTAGTAGCCAGGGGCAGTCGGAGGCGTGGCGTAGACTGGCGCGGGGATGGGCTGAGGCGACGCGAAGAACGCCTGGAGGGTGGCCGGGCGCGGCCTCAAGATGCTCGGGTGAGGCGCGCGCGGAACGGACATCGTGTAGGCGTGGACGACCCTGGTCTAGGGGTTGTGACCCATGCTCCAAGGCGTCATCGATGTGGACTGCTGCGGTAGACATGGCTGAGGCACAGGGGCGTGGCCACCGTTGCCGTTGTTGTGACCACGCTCGCGCCGACGATGGCCGCCATTGTTGCCAGGGGCGGAGGTGCGGGCGGCTGGGGTGCATAGAACCCGGGAGGCGAGGCCGAGGCGCGAGGCTGAGGGGCCGGAGGTGCATGAGCGGGGGAGCCCCACGAGAGACCCGAGACGAAGGCGGTGTGAGCCTCCCGAGCCCGGAGATGCTTCAGCCGCCGCTCCTCGAGGCGGAGATAGGCTATGGCTTGCTCGAAGGTCGGCGTGGTGAGCAGCGTGAGGTTGGCGGCAGCATTGCCGAGGTCCCTGCCGAGACCGGCCGCCAGCATGGAGAGGAGGATCTTGTCGTCGATCGGAAACTCTAGGTCACAGAGCTCATCAGAGAGGCTCTTGAGGCGGAGGAAGTTGTCGTTGAGGGAGAAGTTGTTTTGGTGGGTGCCGAAGAACTCCTGCTGGAGGAACGTGACACGCTGGATCTTGTTGTCGGTGAAGAGGCCGGTGATCTTGGTCCAGACCGTGTGCGCGGTGTCGCCGTCGCGAACGAAGGTGCAGAAGATCTCGTTGGAGACGGTCTAGAAGAACCAGCAGATGATGGTGGCGTCGATCCTCAACCAGTCGGGGTCGTGTGGCATGGCGAGGAGGTTGATGGTGCCATCGACATGATCAAGGAGATCATACTCGCGGAAGAGGAGGCCGAAGTACGTCTTCCACGGGAAGAAATTGGCAGCGGTTTGAGAGAGCGTCACCAGCACACGCTCGAGGATGGGAACGTCACGGATGACGGCGACGGAGGCGTCGGCAAAGGGGTTGCTGCTTCTAGAGACGGAGGAGTTGAAGGGGTTGCTGGAGGAGGACAGATCGGCCATGGTGGGGAGGATGGGGCGAAAGCGGTGGGGAAGGGGGGCCGGCGGCACCTGGAGGAGGGAGGGTGGTGGCTAGGGTTTGGTGGCGGGGGAGGAGGCGGCGACTAGGGTTTGGTGGCCGACGGCGCCTGGGGGGAGGGAGGCGGTGGCTAGGGTTTGGGAGTCGTGGTTAAGCTGATACCATGTAGAAGGATTTGTGGAGAATGCACAGCTCCAATAGGGTCGGCTGTCTCATATATATATATATATATATATATATATTTATTTATTTATTTATTTATTTATTTATTTATTTACAGGTACAATCCCGAGGGTACAACGTACAATACGTATCTCAACAAAAACGATTTTCCTTTACCTTTTTATTGTAATCCTTAGATACTCTTATTTTTTAATCTTTCAATCCCTCTTAAGGCCGTTAATCTTTCTTCAGAAACATCATAAATTGTATCCATCATTAAGTTATTATAATCTACAACCGACATATCATTTTGTATGTCTATTCTAAAAGCTTGTAAATTAACCTCCACAGGCAACACAGCCCCCTATCCATATACTAGATCCTACGGTGTCATTTGAGTCGCCCCAGGCTTAGATATCCGATGAGCTCATAAAGCTTCCGAAAACACCTCATGCCATATTTTCGGATGCTCCTCAATTTTCTTTAAAAAATCCTTAATTAGAGTCTTATTGTTAGATTCGGCCTGTCCATTAGCTTGAGCATAATAAGACGACGAATTCAATAACTTAATTCTAAACTATTCGGCAAACTCACGAAATTGATGGGACATAAAAGAAGAACCTTGATGATCAGTAGTTAGAGTTTGGGAAATATCGAATCTATGAATTATATGCTCTAAGACAAAACTAATCAGCTCTACATGAATCATATTTTTCATATTTTTCAAAGGAACCGCTTCGGTCTATTTAGTAACATAATAGGTAGCCACTAGGACAAACCGATGCTTTTTAGAAGAAAATGATCTATTTCACCAATAAAATCTAAACTCGATCCTCTAAATTGCCACGCCTTAATTATAGGATTCAACATAGCCACAGATGCTAACTGTATATTTCCGAATTATTGACACGCTTCACACCCCTTATAGCACCTAAAACAATCTTCTAGCAAACTCGGCCAATAAAAACCCGCTCTTTTTATTAACCATCGCATTTTATGAGCCGACTGATGTGTTCCACATATTTCTTGATGCACTTCACCCATAGCTATTTTAGACTGATCAGAATCCAAGCATTTTAAAAGTACTCCCTGCATAGTTCAGCGATATAATTTGTCATTCAACAATATATATTTTAAAACTTATCGTCGAATTTTTCTATCTCTTGTTTTACTTGGATCCCTTAAATAATTAACTATAGGAACCCTCCAGTCTTCTGGTTCTAAGTTATTTTCTAGCTTAACTCATATAACGAATCTTCTCCATACTGTTTTCCCATTTCCCGAACTGAACCAGGACAAGCTACACCACACACCGAACTAGCAGTATTCAGATCCACTAGTAGAAAGGGGTCTTTGGTCCATCCCCCAAAGCCATTCATCCCGGTTCAAATAACAAATCGAAACCAATACTAGGCATCGGTTCCGGTTCATGCCGCCAAGACATCGGTCCTGGTTCATCTTGGGGTATTGTCCCGGTTGTTCATGCCACGAACCGGGACCAAAGGGTCCCTCTTAGTCCCGGTTCGGGACATAAATCGAGAATTTTTTTTTGTAAGAAAACGTTATAAAAACTTCAGATGCCGTCATTTGTGCATACGATGTCGGAAAAAATCGTATAATATATCCAAATTATCGGCCAAAAATTACGATACCAATGCCAACCGCCTTCAACCGTTTGCAATTTTTTTAGATTTTTGAAATACCAAAAGAGTCAAAATTCAGATTTTAAATTTTATTAAAAAAATAAAAAATTACATATTTGGATTGCTCACATTTTTCTGATAATAATAGACATATTATTTGTGGAATTTCGATTTATGGATTTAAAGATATGAATTATGCCATATTAAATGAATTAATGCAAAAATAATAATAAACCATATTTTATTTCTATATTTATTCAATATTAGTATTACTTAGTTTCTTGTCTAGCCGGTCCCTGGTGCTGCTTCTCGGTTGTGAGCACTCGGCTGATTCTTGGTGGTGGCCGGCCTCCAGTGGAGTTTTCTACGACAGTGGACCTGTCTCGACCGGTGGTTATAGCCGTATTATCAAACGTCCTAACTAATCCATGCGCTACTCATAGACTCACAATTTCCCACTCTTTTATAAGTGTTATGACACGTATACACGAGCAGACACTAAAATGGTACAACCACATTTAGACGCGCAAGACGCGCCCCATGAGGCATAAAGAGTAGTCTACGGTACATCACGAATACTAAAGAGAAACATTCTTTTCGGAGCGCTTACGAATATACTGCGCTAAAATTTGCCGTTTGATCGTCCAGTATTTTGTCTACTACCTGTGCTGTGGTGGGCAGAAAGAGAAGCATGTACACGAGATGATGAAAGCGCGAGCGATGTTTCCTTCACACGGTATGGCGCGTGCATGTTTAGAACTACACGGTATATATCCTCGACCGCGTACTTCTTATCACACTAGTTACATGTCCGTGCGTTGCTACGGGATAACAAATAAAAATCTAGAGAGCGGTTAATTTACTGAGTTCTTTTATTTTATTGAGCAGTTTGCATGTATTTTCACAAACCAAGGAAATACTCCACTTTTTCATTTACTCCAAGCTAGGCTGCATGCTCCAAGCTAGGCTTTTCAACTTGATGTACAAATATGTTGGGCGTGTCTTTATTCTCATCCATCGTTTAATACTCTTCTCCAAGATTGAACACCCCATAAACTAAATGGAAATCAATATGAGTAACTTTTCTAAATCGACCAGACATCGGTTTTCAAATGGGATTTGTCGAGTGATGTTACTCAAACTGAATCAGAACATTTGTGGTATAGCTACATCGGTAAATACATGATTCAGACATGACAAAATATGTTTCATCATTTGCCTAAAATTGAAAGGTTTCCATAGCCGTGCAAAAGGGGCCATTCAGTTGTGCAAAAATAACCACCTTATGAAGAGAAGTACTTTCTCTGAATCTTTATGAAGGTTCCCAATGTCGTTATCATACGGAACAGTGCTGCATCAAGTGACTCACATTGATATTAGTAATAGCCTAATAAGAACACTCTTGCCTCCACATTTGGTAGCGGCAACAACAACCAGGTAGCTTTCTCTCTAGTCTCCGTGTATCCGACAAAAGGCTGACACCTGTAGTACACCATAAAATAAATAAATTTTTTATTATATTGTCTAAAAATCATGGATTAAGAGGCAGAAATATAATGAAAGCTGAAAGGACACTGGAGCTGATCTAGCGGTGGCAGTGATTATGATGGGATCATTATGCACCGAGGAAGACACATGTCTAAATCCCGCCAAGCACGGCCGTTCTCCGCTAGCAATTCACTGAGGAAGCAAGCAAGGATTCTATTACACTGCTGCAATGAGAAGGAAGCTGCATGCGACCCCCTTAACCAGTGTGCCGCTTCGAGGCTAACTAAGATGTTCTATACATGGCCAAGTTTATTGGGGCAGACTGAAAGGTATTGAGACAATTTAGTATTCAAAACAAAGAGCAAAAGCCAGCTAGACTGTGCCCAACAAACCAGCAGAGCAAAATACCAAGACTACACGTTTTCAAAATATATATTAATGCCATTGGATTGCAAAATAAAAAGAAGATTTAAGTCAGTAATTCAGGTTTACGTGATTTAGAAAAAGTAATCCATGAATAGATTCTCTAACCGGAGCAATTAATAGTTGAAACAATCAATCATTGAGTAACTTAGCATATTGAATATGGCATAGTGATAGAAGAAGAGTAGGGGAGAGAGGCCGGGTGGCCATTGTGGGGATGCAGTCAGGGTATGGCGTTGGGGCATCGGAATTCCAACAGTTCATCACGGACGGTGGATTCGCCGTGGCGGCCAACATCCGGTTTCCAACATCTTCTCCAATCAACCACTTGTTGGATCATTGTTTCCATTTTTTGCAAAGATTAAAATATCTACATTTTTTTGAACTGTAAAAAAATCTACATATCATATTGTGTATCTTACATGAGCCAAAATAGTAAAATTATAATGTTGTGAATAAACATGAATAATGAATTACCTCAGTAATCAAACAGCTCCAGCCTCCAGATCATTAATTCAGTGCCGAAATAGTCTACTCAGGAATCGAACTGTGTACTTGTTAAAGAATTCATGTCCTAACTGAAGCTCTGGAGTTTTGTCCGTGTCGTAGCTTGCTCCGTATTTAACAAAAGAAAGCCCATTTTTCTTCCTCGCCTCGTCCCTATGGTTGTTGCTTGTCGCTGCTGGTTTTACTCTGCTAATAGCTCGTCCCTACTCTGATGCGCCTGCTCCGAGTATACAAATATAAAAATTAATAATGTGAGGCTAAAGAACTTAAAACACGGTTCTCCTTGGACCATGCATCAATGTCTGCACATGCAACAGCAGCGCCATATGCTATCTGAATTGAAAATATACTTTCTTCAGAAATGACAATGCCAAATAGATTGGCCATCACCCTGAAGAATATATGCATATTCCAGATTATGTATCTGAACATCTGTTGAAGCTCCGATCATAAATAAATAAAAGACATTTTGTGTATTATCTGCCAGTTTTTAGTTGCAGTGTAAAGAGTAGAGTTCTCCTATCCCTGAAATAATGGAATGGAGTCAGAAGAATAGAATGAAGGAGCAAAAAACAAAATCATTATTTAGATTATTCATACCCTGAATATATGAACTGAATCGAAAGGCCTACAGTACAAATGCAGTTTTAGCATATCAGCAAAAACACCAGCCGCAATACTCAAACCACCATAGTCCATGGAACTCACACCTACACCCTCTACTGATCTACAGAAGTGTCTGAGCCAGGGTCACTGCCAGAACAGAAAAAAGCAGAGCACATGACGATTACTGGCATCCATGCCGCCACTCCTGCTGCCGTCTTATCAACGTGCATGCGCATCCAGCTTCGGATCCAAAGTGGCGGCGGGGATCCGCCATGTGCAATAAATTAATTAGTTGTTTGTTCTTACCACAACAATTGATGTCATCATATAGGTATTCTTCTAAGAAAGAATCAGTGGAAGTTAAACAAACTTGGTACCATAATATCTGCTTTCTATCTTCAGTTGGGATGCTACCAAGATCATGTTACCAGTAGAAAGATCTAACCATTTTTTTTCTTTTTGTTAGATCGCTATACCAATTTGATAGACACCCAAACACAACAAATTAATCCACAATAAAAGGGATCCATGTTATAAAAGGTACAATAATTACTGCAAACTAAAAAGGTGGACCTCCTCACTATATTTGGCCTCAAGGAAAAATATAATATGGCAACAAATAAAAATAGCAGTAAGAGCACATACCTGATTGCATGTATCGAGGCTGGTGGTGAATGCAACATGGAGACCATGTTGTTTACTCAAATCTGCTTCTTATGGTTGAGTAGGTAATAAAGATTAATACAGCTCAAGCTAACCTTATCTATATAGGCAGTAATCTGAGACAGACCACAAAATATTATACATAAGCTAATAAAGACCTTGTTACTTTCTAGATTTGCTTTAAAGACTCTCCATATGCGTCCAACATATTTGTTCTTTTAGAACGAGGATAGAAAAAATAAGTTTCATTTCTTGTAAACAAGTGAAATCAAGTATGTGGTTTCTTTTTTAAACAACAAATGTTAGAACCTATCTAGGAAAGCACGAGTGAACAGACCATTAGAAGATTTTACTCATGCAGAGTTCAGGATAAATCTAGGATTATGCAATAGTCTGAGTGAACAGTATATGTCGTACTTAAGCTAACCTTGTGCTGAACTTGAGAAGTCTGTTTTTTTTAAGATAGTGTGTTTCTGAACATACAGAAAGTTGTTGCCTGCTTCTCCTCATAGTACTATTTTGTAGACTCCATTTGCAGTGTACTAATTGACAACATATAAAGTACATTTCGGGGAAATAAAATACATCTAATTACAGCATGGATGTGTGTCAATGGTCAGACGTAGATAAACCAAAGATTCGTCTTAAATAAAACAAGTCCTAGCTTAACTTTGAATACAAGAACTTCGTGCTTAAATTCCTAGTTCAGGTTGTTGAGTAACACTTGGCTATGTATCCTTGAGTAGGACACCAAACATACCTGCTGTTATGATGGCATATGAAAAGAATCATGTCACCTTCAAAACTCACTCTTATATTAATTCAAGAATTACATGTTAACTCCAACTTTCAGGTGAGAACATGAAGAAAGTTTCTATAAAATTGGCTTGTTCTTAGAGTGTCACGATATAGTACACAATACGTCTTTTGGTAGACAAACTGCAACACTGTTCTTACACTGATTCAAATGCAGAATTTAGACAAGAATACCCGATTGATAGTTAAAAAGAAATGCAGACCACGAACCATGCCATCCCTGATTTTTTGTCGAGTTTGGTGAATAAGATTAACCAAGGATATCTATGATGGGTAACAGAAAAAGGCATAGAATACTCAATCACGTTTTCTATGGTTGAATACCTGGCTATCATGGATCTTCGCGGGAGGTCAACCCAATCGCGGGGAGGGGCACAGGGAGCTGCCGCTGCTCATGCGGCGCCACCACATGCTACTCAGCACTATGTTATGTTACTGCTGGCGCTGTTCGCGCATCACCGCCGCTTGCTACTGCTGGTCGTGCCGCCGCCGCTGGTAGTGCCCATGTCCTGCATCTCATATAGGCAAAAAATCAGAGAGGGAGATATAGGAGAGCAGAGAGCAGATGGGAGAAGGGAGAAGGAGAGGCACATCGTATCAGCCAGCCACCTCATGCCGGCGACCTCGGACAACAGCGACCCGCGTGTTCAGGTTTGTGCATCCTCATTCCTTAAGGTCGTTGTTATCATACGCTAGGAAGAGGACGAGGAAGAGGAGCGAGAGGGTTGCCGCTGAAGAGAGATCTAGAGGCGTGGGGCGGTCCTGCTCCTGGCCCCGACAAGCACGCCGTCTTCCCAGCTTCCTTCCGCGCGAAGTGGGTCGGCGGATCTGACGGAGGGATCTCGAGCAGGCGATGCAGGGCGGCGTGCAGGAGCCGCTGTGGATAGGAATCACGGCGATGTAGGACATTGAGGTTGACTTGATTCTGGCAGTCCGGCTGCACGTTGAAGATCTATCATGCGGTTACTGCGGACGGAGGATCTCGCGATGTGGGGCGCCGCTGGTAGTCTGGAGGGGGTCCGGTCCAGGGGATATGAGAACGCAGGTTCGGGGGAGGAAGGGACGGGGCGGACGAAGCGGTCATTACTCCTACGCCTCACAGTTTTTTTCTCGCGGGATGGTAGCGACGGAGTCACGGAAGGATGCGCGAGCGCGACGAAAGGAGGCGACGGAGTGGGCAGAATTCGGAACACCTTCGTCTTAGTAGAGATATATCGACCCATATTAGTTAACTTTGATTTATCTAGATTCAGATGTATCTAATACTAAAACATGTCTAGATATGTTTGAATCTAGACAAATTCGAGTTAACTAATATGGATCGGATGGAGTATTATAATTTATATATAAGCTGTAAAATTTTGGTGGAAAGGCAAAACGGTCTAAAAAAATGTTGGACGAAACCAGCGACCGGAGGAAACATAGGAAATTCCTCCTTTTTAATTAGTAGAGATTAAGTTTATCTATATATGCGAGGTTTCATAAAACATAATGTTATCGGCCACGTCTCTAGAAACGCAGAGATAAGTCTAGTTTGTATAAGAAATCGTGTACCTAAGGATTGTGCTCATGATCTAGCTTGGTTGGTAAAGCTCTCATTTTCCAGAGATCATTAGGTCGAACTGCATGCCAATGCATTAAGATAATGATGCTCTCTATTAGCTAACTGCGCTCACTAACAAACATGAAGCACCATTTTTTTCTAAATCCTTTGCGCTAATTTTCATGATCATAAAAAAATGATAATTTTAATACTCCCTCCCGCTGCCACGAAAAGCTGTCGCGCAAAACCAGAATAAACGTCATACTTTCATGACGACGAGCAAATTCTTTTCGAGCAAAGCAACAAATAATTCCTCGCTTTCGTGGAGAAGATGCGACCGTTTTTAAGGCAAAACGACTCCGACTAAACCCTGGATTGCTAAGGCTCAGCAGGAGAGAAAAAAAGGGAAAAGTAGATTGTATTTTATTGGTAGATCGATTGTTGGTTTCCCAATTAGCCCCGTGCTGATTTACATAGCCTGCTGGAATTGGCGTACATGAATCAAACTGTGAAACCGAGTAGAATATATTCTTTTTTTTTGACACAGTAATCCGCTCTTTATTAATAAGATAAACAAGTTACAAGGTACTAACGAAACGACCTTACAGAATTGAAATGATAGGATAAACCTATATAAAATACCAGCGCCTATCCTCCTCCTTCGGCACCACCGAAACGACCACCAAAGGGGCGAAAGACAGATCACCACAACACTGACGCGGCTCCATAGCTGATCAGCAGCTTTTTAGACTTCGAAAGTAGCTTGCCAAAGGCAAAACCATTGCTGTTGAAAGAATCAGACTGGGGCAACATGTCCCAAACACGCGATCAAACTCCAGAACTGACACCCCCATGACTACAACACCGGGAGGGGAAATCAGAACTGCCAGCTTCCATCCACAAACCCATCATAGGATAAACCATCTTCAATCTGACACATACGCACTAGACCGTCTGCGCGTACTCCTGGACAACACATGCTCCCTGCTCCACCATGACGTCGGAGCAAACGCCGTAGTAACGGGGACAGAGCAGAAGGATGGACACACCTGGTGGGATTTCCGCCTCCGCTTCGACGACACCATCCAAGAACTCTAATGCCGCCAATCCGGGGAATCGGCACACACACGATGCCATCAACTTCGAGATGCCGCCACGAGGAACGTTGTCGGTGTGGGAGTGAAGTTGAGGCAGATTTATTCGTCTGGGCGCCACTCCCACCACACCAACGGCGCTCCATGACCTGCAAAACCAAACCCTAACTACAGAACTGAGAGACCGGATCCCCCCTCCCTCCCTCCGCCGGAGCAGCAGGCAGAGGGAGAGGGGACCAACAAGAACGCCGGTGGAGCTCGGGCGGTAGGAACATCGACTCCCTGAAGCCTGGCGGCTAGGTCATGGGCGAAAAGAATTTCCACTAGAATATATTCTCCGATGTTCGGTTACCATCTAAACAGCTCTAGACTCCAAACTATGTCACGTACAAGTACAAATACACTCTGCTCCACAACAAAACAATAAAATATCCAGCCAGACTATTAATTACAATAGATAATAGACGATTGATCTGCATGTGATTTCCCAGATCATCTTTTCCTACCTCTTCTTTTCTTCGCGTAACAGATTTGCCTTTGCTTACGTCTGAAACCGACCAGGACAAGTCCTATGCGGTAGCATGTTAGAGCATCCCCACTCGGGGTCCTCAAAGCCCTCCAAAGGCCAATGAGGGCCGCCGGCGCCAAAAAACGCGCCCAACCGCGGCTCTCATTTCAGAATTTCCGCCGGTGCGGTCCAATTACTTAGCCGGCGGCCCTAGGCGAAACCCAATATACAGGGAGGCGAGCGGGGGTGCTGGCGCGTCGAGAAAACGTTGTGGGCCAGCCTTGTCGGTGACAAACGGCCAGAAAACCTGTCCTATACCCTTTCGACCCCCCAACCCCCTGGAGGCCGCCGCGACCACCCCTACCTCGCCGTCGGGAACCCGCCTCCGGTAGCACTCCCCACCGCCAAATAAACCCACGCCGCCTCTTCCTCCGCCGTCTTTGCGTCCAACCGCCGGCCGGTGAACCTCTGCTCCCACCCGACTTCCTCCCCGCACACAAGGTATTCGACCATTTGCCAAGGCGATGGACTTGAACGACGAAGAGATCATGGCCGTTCTGATGGATGAGGAGGTCGTTGTGATCAATGCAGCGGAGTTCGGGGACGACGAGCACCTATCTATCCTCCTCGCCCTCATGTCCATGATCATCGAGGAGGACAAGCCGGTCCGTGGCGGCTCGGTGCCTGGACACCGCAAGAGCAAGCCGAGGCAGAGGATGGAAGAGTACTGCATGTTGTATGCAGACTACTTCGCCGATGATCCAGTGCACGGCGATGTCACATTCCGCCGCCGTTTCAAGATGAGGAGGAAACTCTTCCTCAAGATCATCGAGAAGCCGAGGGAGTTCGATGACTACTTCAAGCTGAAGAGGGACACCGTCGGTATGCTTGGCTTCTCCACTATCCAGAAATGCACAGTTGCCCTTTGGATGCTAGCATATGGAATGCTTGGAGACACACTGGACGACTACATACGCATGGCCGAGTCCACGACCATTGATTGCATGTATAGGTTTTCCAGGGAAATTGTGGCGGTGTTTGGCGACACATATCTGCGCACACCCAATGAAGGCGACACTGCTCGTCTGCTGGCACGGAATGCAGACAGAGGGTTCCCTGGGATACTTGGAAGCATCGACTGTATGCACTGGGAATGGAAGAACTGTCTGTTTGCAAACCAGGGCATGTACAAGGGCCATGAAGGAGCATGCAGTGTGGTTCTTGAGGCAGTGGCTGATAAGGATCTCTGGATTTGGCATGCTTTCTTCGGGATGACAGGATCTCACAATGACATCAACGTGCTCCAGTGCTCAGATGTATTTGCCAAGTTTGTTTCAGGCAATTCTCCTCATGTGGCTTATGAGATCAATGGCCACCAATATGACAAGGGCTACTATCTGGCTGATGGCATCTATCCAAAGTGGTCAACATTTGTCAAGACCATTTCAAATGCAGTGCCTAGAGGGAAGAAAGCTTGGTTTGCTTAGTGCCAGGAGGCTTGCAGGAAAGATGTGGAGAGGGCATTTGGTGTGCTGCAAGCTCGATTTACCATTGTTCGGTACTCTGCACTTACATGGTCCAAGGATCAGATCTGGGAGGTCATGTGATGAGGGTTTAACTCATCAATGCCCATTGTTATGGACTTGGGTTTTGGAGAAGGAGGGAGGGCTGGAGACATCTATCGGCTAGCAAACAAGCACACAGGGGACTCGAAGTTTTACCCAGGTTCAGGCCTCGTAGAGGTCCCTACTCCTGCTTGTCTGCTCGTGAAATTATCAAAAGAATCGAGGATTACAATGGTCCGTAGATGCAATCTGGCGAGGGTTGTGCAAACTAGGGTTGTGTGTGTCCTCCTCGCCGCCCCCCTCCTAGCATTTATATAGATAGGATAGGTCCCGGGTAGTAGGGCGAGTTGGTTACAGGTTAGGGTTCACCCCTTTGAACTTTCTATCTTTAGCTTCTTCTTGTTCTTCAAGCAATCGAGAGTCCGTAGGTTACTCGAGTTCTTCATTTGGGCCTTGGCGACACCGTGGGCCTCTATGTATTCAGGCCGTATATACCAAGCTCGAGTACATGTAGTGTATGCCCATGTCAGTAGCCCCCGAGTGTCCAGTGGAATCGCAGATTCGACTGGAGACTTTATGAATCCTTTCGAGTGCATGACTGAGTATGTTTTTTGACTGTTCTGTTTGTGTCATAGGGATTGTTGATGTGCGTGCCTGATTTAACCGATGTATCAGCATCAGCTAACTACCTTAGGGTAAAACAACGCCATCTACTCGAACTCGAGTCCCCGGACTCGAATCCGGAGAAGTGCTGGTGTAATTCGACTCAAGCCGCCGTTGAGGCGGACGGACACTAAGATGGAATAAACCCGCTAATATACCCAATGTACCCGCAGCAATATGATGAGAAGCTATTCCCCCCGGAACAGGTCTTATAGGAGTCGAATTCCAGTATATGGGTGTGAGCACTCGACGCGTTCGTCAAGGCATGTTCATCGTACCTGTTAGCACGGATGTATTTCTGGTAGTGCGCAGGAAATGCGTTGCCAGGCCTTATTCAGGTCTTATCTTCACGCTGCAAGCGTGGCATCCGAATTTTGCCATCGCGGAGACGATTCGGGTGACCCAGGAGATGCAGTCTCTTTGCAGGGAAAAGTCTTGAGGTGGTGTCACCATAAGCTTCGAGTGTGGGCGCAGTACACAGTATAAATAATCATAGGTGTGACCAGCGCTCCCTATGGGAGTAACCCCCAAGTGCCTGGTTGAGTCGAAGACTCAGGCAGGGACTAAATAACTTTTGCGACTGTTGTCGTCTTTTGTTGCTTGTTTCAGTCGAATTTGCTTCCAGCGCTCCCTATGGGAGTAACCCATGTCCATAGTCGAATCGTGCTTCGAGTGGTTGGGTTTGCTTTGATTGTCCATGTTCCTGTAAAAATAAGAAGAAAAAATCGTAGGGTGCGCGACTAGCGCTCCCTATGGGAGTAGCCCCCGAGTGCTTGGTGGAGTCCAAGACTCAAGCAAGGACTGAAGTAGTCGAAATCTTCTGCTGCGTAATTTTGGATGACGTCAGTGCTGACGATTCCATAACCTCAGTTGCTCGGGTGAGCGAGTTTGACGGGACGTGACGAGCGGTGGGTCTCATTTTCTGACTCTGATTTGACCGGGCGTGCATAATCTTTGTTTTAACTGCGCCTCCTCGATTTCCGTGCGTAATGGGAGTAGTGGGGGACGGTTCGCACTTCAGATCCTCCACGTATCGAACGCGATAAACGCCACGCGTCTGATAGGGTTTTTCTTAGCCCTTAGATTGCATCTTCCAGGGGGTTAAGTAGCGATGCGGCGATGGTAAATTTCATATCTGTTTCTTTTCTGCCTTTGCCTCCGTCGCCATTGCCGCTGCTCCTCTGCTTCTTTGCGCTCCTTTCCATCACGGCGCTAGCCAGCTCCGCGTATTTCATAGCTACTTCCTCCGGTCACACCGCCGCCGCGGAATGGGGAAGAAAAAGGGAGGTGTTGTGGCCGATTCCACTGCTGTCGTGACTACTGTGAAGAAGAAGGGTAGCTCCGCTACTACGGGCACCAGCACCGCCGCCGCCGGAAGAAAGAAGGGCACGGGCACTCGCTTCACCAATGGTGTGTGGCGCGCATCCGTGATAAAGTCTTCTGAGCTTCGTCTTCTGTGCCAGGACGGAGTTTAGTCTTCCGCAGTCGCGGACACGCGTGTCCCTGGCAGTAAGGTAATCCCCTCTCCTCCTGTTGGCTTTCGGGTGATGTTCCTAGTGTTCATCATCCGCGGTCTTTTGTTGCCCATGCATCCTTTCTTCAGGGGCCTTCTCTGTTTTTACGGGCTCCAGCTCCATCAGCTGTCCCCAAACTCCATCCTCCATGTAGCTTGCTACATTACCCTTTGCAAGTGCTGGCTCGGAATTGAGCCGTACTTCGGCCTCTTCAGGCGCCTCTTCAAGTTGAAGCGCTAATCGGCGTCTGGCTCCGTAGTCTACGATGTAGGCGGCTGCGGTATCCACGTCGATCCCTCTGCCACGTACTTCGACATCAAGCTGATGATGTCCGTCCAAGGGTGGAGGGACAAGTGGTTCTACGTCCGTGACCAGAAGGCCGACGGAGACCACTACGGACTCGCGCCCTTCAACCCCGCGATGCCGTGCAAGAGGAGGCATTCCTAGAAGAACGTAATTATGCCCGGCGAGTCCACGGAAACAGATGTGCTATATGAGCGCGTCTGCGACCTCGAGAGTCGCATGGGCAAAGAGGAGGGAGGTTGCACCCTCATTCGCACATGGCTGCACCGTCGCGTCCAGCCCCTACAGGATAGAGCCCACCCCATGTTCCAGTGGGCTGCCGTGGACGATGTCACTCGCGTGTCTGCCGATGGCATGTCCGCGAGTGAGGTAGCTAAAAGGGTGCGACTGGTCACCAAGTACATCGTCACGGATGTGCTCCCCGGTGAACCAGATGTTCCTCCGTTCGATGCTGCTAACCCTCCTCCTGAGGTACAGTTGTGCTACGTAGTAGCTTTGTTTGTCGATTGCTTCTTTGCTGTTTCTTGACTTGGTGCTGAATTGTTTTCTGTATGCAGGATTGGGCGGTGTCACCCTGTATGCCCCCTCTTCCTGAGGGGGTTATCCCTCGTGAAGCCTTGGAAGAGGACGAGTCGGAGTCGACCGTCCCATCTGATGTGGAGGAGGAAGCCCCCGAGTTGAGTAGTCCAGACACTCGCAAGCGTTCGCGCAGCGAGGATTTGGATGCGTCGTCTCCTTCGACTCCAGAAGATGCAGGTGTTGGTGCAGAGTCGCCGATCCCTGTCGTTCATGTGAGTGCCATGGCGCCATCCTTTCGCAAGAAGATGCGGTTGCCAAAGGAATCGTCGTCAGAGTCGGGGGATCAGACCTTCGATTTTGATAAGTTTGATTGGTAAGTATTCGAGTCTTCCTTTTGGTTCTTCTTTGGAGTTGCATTCTCTTGATATTGGTTTTATTTTGAAGTCAGCAAGCGTCGTTGATACATTGCAAATGTATCTATAATTTTTGATGTTCCATGCTTGGTTTTAGCTACTTTCTTATGTTTTGTCCACACTTTGGAGTACTTTTCATATGATTTCTTGGACTAACCTATTAACAAGATGCCATAGTGCCAGTTGCCTGTTTTCTGCTGTTTTTGGTTCCAGGAAAGTCAGAAAATGAATATTCTCAGAATTGGACGGGACAAAAGCCAAAGTTCCTATTTTACCGGAAGACTCACAGAGCCAGAATACGAGACAGAGGAGGGTCAGGGCCTAGCCACCCCCCCAGGCGCGGGCTAGCCCTAGCCACGCCACCAGGTGGTGTGGGCCCCCTGGCCACCCACCGACCTTGCCTCTTCGCCTATAAGAAGCTTCCCGATACCAAAACCCTAGATGGTGAAGCCTCCAGCCACGAAAAGTTCCGTAGCGCTGCCGCCACCGAAGGAGAGATTCGAGGGACAGAAAGTCTCTATTCCGGCACCCTGCCGGGACGGGGAAGTGCCCCCGGAGCCATCTCCATCGATCTCCACCACCATCTCCATCACCATTGCTGATTCCCATGATGAGGAGGGAGTAGTTCTTCCTCGAGGCTAAGGGTTCTACCAGTAGCTATGTGTTCATCTCTCTCTCTCTATGCATGATCTTATTGAGATCACGAGCTTGTAATCTATAGATCTATTCTGTTACTCAAGTGCTTTAATGAATTTCTGCTCTCCCCATGTGTGTGAAAGTGATAGCGTGCTCACCATGGTGGCACTTAGGCTAGAGATTACATATACTTGTTATGAGTTATATTTGGAGTTGGATGTCTTTATGAAATTGTGGTGTTTGTTGGACTCATCTAGTACTCAAGGTGACAGTGTGGGGTTTTCTAGATGGGAAAGACTTACTCTGAGGTGTGCTGTTATAGCCCTACCAACGATTAGATTGTCCAGCCGGAGAATAGTTTAGCGTAGTATCATGAAGATAATATATTTATGAGAGAGTGTTCACTAGTGAAAGTATGACCCTAGGCCTTGTTTCTAAGCATTGAAACACCGTTTGCTACTAGATCTATTACATGTTTGCTTGCTGCCATATTTATTTCAGTTTGCATTTAGTCTCTTCCACGCCATCAAGTTATTTTCTAGCACCATTGTCTTATATCCATATCACTTGTATTTCACTATCTCTTTGCCGAACTAGTGCACCTATACACCTAACAAGTGTATTAGGTGTGTTGGGGATACAAGAGACTTCTTGTATCTTGATTGCAGGGTTGCTTGAGAGGGGATACCTTTGACCACTTCCTCCCTGAGTTCGATAAATCTTGGGTGATCCACTTAAGGGAAAACTTGCTGCTGTTCTACAAACCTCTACACTTGGAGGCCCAACAATTGTCTACAAGAATAGAAGTGCGTAGACATCAAGTTATTTTCTGGCGCCATTGCCGGGGAGGAAAGGTAAAAGGTATTCACAACGGAGGATTAAAGAAGAAGAACCTCCCACGGCAAATGCCTATTTTCTGGTGTGAGTACTCGAAGTTATTTCCTTTAGATTCTACAATTTTGTCTTTTTGTTTCTTGTTTTCACTAGTTAGGCTTAATGGAAAACAACAAAAAAATTAGAGAGCTTTATAATATTTATCTTGAGTTAGGACATGAAGTGTTTGAAGAGAAAATTAAAAAACCTATGGAACTTTACTTGCATGCTAATAGCAATGTTGTTAGTATGAATTCTTTGGACACCATTATTGCTAATGTTATGAGTTATATTTGGAGTTGGATGTCTTTATGAAATTGTGGTGTTTGTTGGACTCATCTAGTACTCAAGGTGACAGTGTGGGGTTTTCTAGATGGGAAAGACTTACTCTGAGGTGTGCTGTTATAGCCCTACCAACGATTAGAGTGTCCAACCGGAGAGTAGTTCAGCGTAGTATCATAAAGAAGAATATATTTATATGAGAGTGTTCACTAGTGAAAGTATGATCACTATGCCTTATTTCTAAGCATTGATACACCGTTTGCAATTAGATCTGTTACATGTTTGCTTGCTTCCATCTTTATTTCAGTTTGCCTTTAGTCTCTTCCACGCCATCAAAGTATTTTCTATCACCGTTACCACTTATAATCATCCATACCACTTGTATTTCACTATCTCTTCGCCGAACTAGTGCACCTATACACCTGACAAGTGTATTGGGTGTGTTGGGGACACAAGAGACTTCTTGTATCTTGATTGCAGGGTTGCTTGAGAGGGGATACCTTTGACCACTTCCTCCCTAAGTTTGATAAACCTTGGGTGATCCACTTAAGGGAAAACTTGTTACTGTTCTACAAACCTCTACACTTGAAGGCCCAACAACTATCTACAAGAATAGAAGTGCGTAGACATCAGTCGTCATCTTCTGACGACGTACAATTTTTGAAAGAATCTGGAGTTGTGACTTCCAAAGCCAAGAAAGTGGCTGAGCGCACTCCTTCTCCTCCATTGGCGGCCCACTTCGGCCATAATTCATCGAGTTCTCCGCACGTCCTGGAGCACCAGATGGTTATCCGGACGACTACGAATCCATCGACTTCAGAGTCTTTGGAGGATCATGTAAGTGTAGTATTTGTTTCCTCTTCTTTCCAGTCGAATGTATCATCTTCTACCATCTTTCTTATCCTTTGTTGTTTTCTTATGTCGTAGCTTATTGTGAAAGAAGCCGCTCGTTTAGTGGACCAAGTCCTTGCGATGGGTCGCCAGCATGCAATGCTGGATACTCGCCACCGCGTAGTTGAAAGTAAGTGTCCTGCTTCTTCTTCGTCCTCCTTGTGATATATTCGACTGTTAGCCTATCTTTGTTTGTTTCGTACCTGAGCATAATGCACTCCTCTGCGACACCGCTTCCCTTGAAAAGGCGCTTGCCGCAGCGGTAAAGAGTCGCGATGAGGCAATCGCAGCGCGTGATGAGTCGCGGAAATGCGAGGAGGATCTACGCGCCTCCATCGTGGCTAGGAAGAAGTTGTTCGAGGAACAACTTTTTCAATTGCCAAGGCTCTCTCAGGTATTCCCTTGTGTGAATTTTTGGTGCTTTCTTCTTCTTTCGAATTTGTTGTTGGTGTTGACTCTTGTGCCTATGCTTGGTTGTAGATGCCAGCGTTTTGAGCTTCGACCCTCAGGCACTCCTCCGCGACGATGCCTTGGCGGGTGCCATTTCCACAGTCGAGGATCGTAGCGCTGCCGTTCAAGGGACGCTCTCCAAGGCCAAGGGCGTGCTCAGTCGCCCCTGGGAAGAACTGGCGCCCAAGGCTGAGCTGATCGAGAATATGGACGAGTTGGTGGAGTCCCTTTCCGGGGGCGTCCCTGCAAGCTTCAAGAACTCGCTCCGTGCGGCTGGTGCTTCAATGTCACTCGCAATGGTTCAAGCCCATGGAGTCGAAGTTGATCCTGCGGCGGTCTCTAAGGCGATGCCTATCAACGCCGATGGCCAACATGTAGTCTTTGCTCCCTTCGCAACTGCTTGTGGCAAGTACGGCCCGCAGCTGATCAATACAGTTGTGAAGTACTTTGAGGAGCTTTAGTGCACCAAGAAAGCTGCGAGGGTGATACATTGCAAATGTATCTATAATTTTTGATGTTCCATGCTTGGTTTTATCCACTTTCTTGTGTTTTGTTCCAACTTTGGAGTACTTTTCACATGATTTCTTGGACTAACCTATTAACAAGAGCCACAGTGCCAGCTGCCTGTTTTCTGCTGTTTTTGGTTCCAGGCAAGTCAGAAAATGAATATTCTCGGAATTGGACAGGACAAAAGCCAAAGTGCCTATTTTTCGGAAGGGATCAAGTGCCAGAATACGAGACGGAGAGGGACCAGGGGGCCATCACACCACCTGGCCGCACAGCCCAGCCTAGCCTGCGCCAGGGGGTGGTGAGGCCAGCCCTGACATCCCCTCGGCCTCTCCTTCCGCCTATAAGTTGCCCTCGGGACGAAAACCCTAAGTACCCGATCAAAAATCCACGAAAGAGTCTATAGCCACCGTCATCTCCATCCCTAGATTGGGAGGGATCTGAAGCTCTTCTCGGCACCCTGCCGGAGAGGGGAATTCACCCTGGAGGCCTTTTTCATCACCATGCAAGCCTCCGGTGTGATGCGTGAGTAGTTCATCCTTGGACTACGGATCCATGTAGTAGCTAGATGGCTGGTTTCTCCTCCTTTGTGCTTTCATGTTTAGATCTTGTGAGCTCCGTTCATGATCAAGATCATCTATTTGTAATTCATACATGTTGTGTTTGCGGGGATCTGATGGATATTGAGATGCTATTTCAGATTGATTATTGATTCTATCATGTCTTTGTTATTTGAGATCTTGCATGCTTTCCGTTGTTAGTAGCTATCTTGGCCAAGTAGATGCTAGCAACTCCAAGAGTTAGTATTTATGCTCGATAGTGGGTTCATGCCTCTGGTAATCTGGGGAAGTGACAGAAATCTCTAAGGTACTAGATGTGTTGTTGCGACTAGGGAGAAAACAACAATCCTTTGTTCATAGAACAATCGTATTGTTTACTTTACACGCAGTTCGTAAAGCAATAATATGTTGCTTGCAACTTAATACTAGAGGGGGTTCGTATGATAACCTGAAGGTGGATTATTAGTCATAGATGCAGTTGGATGGCGGTCTATGTATTATGTTGTAATGCCCAATCAAGTCTCAGAGGAGTCAAGATGATTAGTATATGCATATATTGCTTTCTCGGTGTTTGTCAATTGCCCCGCTGTAATTTGTTCACCCAGCATGTTGTCTATCTAAGGAGAGCCACCTCTAGTGAACTATGGATCCCGGTCCTTTTACTTTACATACAATCTACAAACTTTTACTACTTTGTGTTTTCTTTCTGCAAACTTTTACTTCTTTCCATTCGATACGTTTAATCCTTTGTTTTCTGCAAAACACGGTGAGATTGACAACCTCATCACAAGTTGGGGACAAAGTTCTGTGGTTGTGTTGTGCAGGTCTCCACATTCCTAGTAGCACCGGTAGTGCGCCCAGCCAAAGCTCAGCTAGTAACACCTTTGGGGTGTTTCCTTGCTCCTACTGGTTCGATTAAACCTTGGTTTCATAACTGAGGGAAAACTTACTGTTGTGCTCATCATACCTTCCTCTTGGGGTTCCCAATGAGCTCTACATCAACTACGAGTGAGCAAGATTTTTTATGGCGCCGTTGCCGGGGAGTCAAGGACATCTTCACAAGGGGAGTCCCTCATAACCAATCTCTTTACTTTGTTGTTTTTGTTTTGCTTAGTTTCTTTTTGCTTTGTTTGCTTGTTTTGGTTCTTTAGAAACACAAAAAAAAATATTTTTACTTGTTTGCTTTCTTATTTGAAAACCCAAAAAAAAATGACTACTCTTGAAAACACTAAGTTGTGTGACTTTACTAGCACCAACAACAATGATTTTATGAGCACACCTATTGCTCCACATGTGGCTGAGAATAGTTTCTTTGAGATAAAACCTGCTTTGCTCAATCTTCTTATGAGAGAACAATTTTCTGGTATTGGTAATGAAGATGTTGCTTCCCATCTAAATAACTTTGTTGAACTTTGTGAGATGCAAAAGCATAGGGATATAGATGGTGATATTATTAAACTAAAATTGTTTCCTTTCTCTTTGAGAGGAAAAGCTAAAGAATGGTTGAATTCCTTAACTAGGAATAGTATTGATTCTTGGACTAAGTGCAAAGATGCTTTTATTGGAAAATACTATCCTCCTGCTAAGATTATATCCATGAGAAGTGAAATAATGAAGTTTAAACAACTTGATAATGAGCATGTTGCTCAAGCTTGGGAAAGAATGAAATCTTTGGTAAAGAATTATCCCACTCATGGACTGACTGCTTGGATGATCATCCAAACTTTTTATGCAGGATTGAACTATTCTTCAAGGAACCTATTGGATTTAGCAGTTGGAGGTACCTTTATGACCATCACTTTGGGTGCTGCAACAAAACTTTTGGATAATATGATGGTTAATTATTCTGAATGGCACACTGAGAGAGCTCCACAAGGTAAGAAGGTAAATTCTGTTGAAGAAACCTCCTCCCTGAGTGATAAGATTGATATTACTATGTCTATGCTTGTTAATGGAAAATCCCATATTGATCCAAATAATGTTCCTTTAGCCTCTTGTTGCTCAAGAAGAGCAAGTTGATGTGAACTTCATAAGAAATAACAATTTTGGCAACAATGCTTATGGTAATAATGCTTATAGGAACAATTTTGGTAACAACAATTATAAGCCATATCCTCCCAACAATGGTAATGCTTATGGAAATTCTTACAACAATAATAAGAGTGCTCCCTCTGAACTTGAATTTATGCTTAAAGAGTTTATTAGTAAACAAACTGCTTTCAATAAAACTATTGAGGAAAAACTCTCTAATGCTGAAAGAAATATAGCATCTTTGGCTGAAGCTCAATCTACTTTGAATAAAATGGCTGCTAAACCCGAAACTAATGAGAATCCCTTTGCAGCTACTAATGCTATACAAGTAAGAATTGATGAAAATGTTAGACTATTAGCTAAATTACATGCTAAGTGGGAAAGAGAAGATGAAATTGCTAGAAACATTAGTGTTTCTACTATTACCACCACGAGTGTTGAGGCTAGTAATAGTTCTACCACTTTAGATGATAAAGTTGATTTTGATCTTGATGGTTGCAATATCTCTGAAGTTATTAAGTTCCTACAAAAGCTTGCTAAAAGTCCTAATGCTAGTGCTATGAACATGGCTTTTACAAAACACATTACTGATGCTCTCATAAAGATCAAAAAAGAAAAGATGAAACATAAAGCTTCTATTCCTATAAAGCAAGAAGATGGTTGGGAACCCATCATTAATATGAAAGTGAATGACTTTGATTTCAAAGCTTTGTGTGATCTTGATAGTAGTGTTTCTATTATGCCTAGAAGGATTTATGATATGCTTGATTTGCCTCCTCTTGAAGATTGTTATTTGAATGTCCCACTTGATGCCAATGCTAAAAAGAAACTCATGGGGAGTCTTAATGATGTTCTTATTATGGTTAACGATTCCTATGTCCCCGTTGATTTCTATGTTTTGAATGTTGAATACAATGCTTCTTGTCCTATTACTTTGGGAAGACCTTTTCTTAGAACTGCTGGTGCCATCATTGATATGAAAGAAGGCACCATTAAATATCAACTCCCACTCAATAAAGGTATAGAACACTTCCCTAAAAAGAGAGAAAAGATTTCTTTTGCTTCTCCTATGAAAACAAAATTTGGTCTTAATGCTTCTTCATTTGAGAACACTTGATTCTTTCTTTGCTTCTTATGCCTAACTTAAAGGCGTTAAAAAAAGTACTTGTTGGGAGATAACCCAAGAGTTTTAATTGAGCCTTGGAAGTTATTACCTATGTAATAACCTCTCCTTGTCATTTTTATTTGCTTTTTGTGCCAAGAGTAACCTCTAATGAGAGAGAAGTAATGATTGGGAAAGTTGCTGTCCCGAAACAGATTTCTATATTTCACTGTAAAAATTCCTGAGAGAGCTCTGTAGGTCGGATTGAGCTTTAATTTTTTGTGCTTCTGCCCCAGGTTGTTATCTAACTTTCGTTAGATCAAAACTTTTTGATTTGAGCAACAGAAGGTCTTCGAAAAAATTCGTCTTTACCTACTGGTCTGTTTTGACAGATTTCTGCCATTTTCTACATTTGCTTCTTGTTGGTTCCTTTTTGAGTTCTTTTGGAGAATTGAGATTTTTGAGGGAATTACTACAGTAGCTTGTGTTTTAATGGAAGTTTTATTGGTGTTAGAACTGAACCTAAAGACTTATTATCTTGAGTGGACTAATGTTGCTAAAAAAGATTGTGTGAAGTTTTGTATGAAGGAAAAATTTCAGGTGTATGGAAGGAATGAGTAATGAGATGAAGGATGGACTAAAGCTCAAGCTTGGGGATGCCACGCATGTCACCCCAAGAAATATCCAAGAAGCACAAGCGTCAAAGCTTGGGGATGCCCAAGGCATCCCCTTCTTCATCAATAAAAATCCCAGGTTTCTTCCAAACGCTTCATTTTATTGTTTCATGCACAATTGTGTTTTTCTTGGAGCATCTTCTTTTTCGTTTTTGTTTTGGTTTTTAGTTTGCTTGTTTTGCTTAATGTTCTGAATAAATTGATTGGACCCCCTCTTTCATACTTTGGTTTGCAAATAGTTTGGTTTGGTTTGGAAAAGAGTAGGAAAGTTCATGCTTATGTGGTAAAAAGAGCTCGTTTTTGACTGTGGCCTATTCTTTGTCATGCCATGCTTGATATTGTTTTGGATTTATGCTTAGTATTCTTTGATATAGCATGAATTGTTATAAACAATTGAGATTGCTTAATGTGCCTTGGATGAATCATGCGTTGTTTTAGCATATTAAAGCATAGTATAGTGGTATTCTCCTTTGATGCTTTATTTGGGTTGACTTGGCACATGCTCACACCATGTTATGACTATATCAAGTCACCATAGCCTTTATGATCCTTTAGTTTTCAACTTTTAGTATCACTTTATGCTTTGATCAATGTTGTTTTGTCGCTCTGCATGATTATGGCCATTATTGCTCTCTTAGTTTGTCGCTCCCAGTCTTTTGCTAGCCTCCACCACCAAGTATGAGTTCCACTGATGCATCCAACTCCCTAAACCAAGTTATTCCAAAGAGTCCACCATACCTACCTACTAGCTTATGTTATTCCAAGTATATTCATTCTTTTGTTTACCTTTCACTTGTTATGAGAAAACTAGTGATTAAAGCTCTCACAAACTTGATGGCACACTTTACTTTATTGCCTCTAATAAACTTGAACCATTGGGTCCTTTTTTGTTGTGTATATGCTTGCGCTTTATAAGTTGAAATTAGCATAACCATGTTTCATGGGGAACGCTTTCAACATTGCACTTGTACTTTGTACCCCGTTGGTATCATGTTCTTTTGCTTACGGATCCCGGCGATGTGAAATAAAAGTGGAACTTGTAAGATCATGAAGTTTGTATGTGTGTTAGAGAAATGCCTGGGCTGCTAGCCTAATCCATGCCTAATCATGGTGGAAACTTGCAGCATCACCATAATGAGCACTCTATGAAGCATCCTCAATAAAAACCTATGCAAATAGCAAATAAAAAGATCGCTGAGATGCTCATTGTCTGCTTGCCTTGTCATTTTGATTATGGGAAAGCTCCCGTATCATGTGCAAGGGGTACCCCGTTGGCGGTTCTTAATGATACACATATACTTACAATGACAAGAGCTTACTCGTGACTGAAGTTGAGTAGCATGAGGATCGGTCTTCGTAAGTAAGGGGCATGAGATTTCGGGTTATAACTTGTCAAGCATATCCTCTTAGTTGTGTCACTTTAACCTTAATCGCTTTCAAGATGCTTATGATAGGGGCAATGAGAGCTGAAAACTACAAGTACCATAATTTTTGGAAGCTCTTTATGAGACTTGAATCCCTACTTCCTTTTACAAAAGGCTTTTCTTCCACCATTATATTGAGTCTCCACCTTCTATCTTTATGCACCTACTTTGAGAGCATAGTGGCCATTCTTAGTTCTATGTGCATTGTCCCAAGACTAGTTGATTGGTGCTTTCTTCTTCTTTCGAATTTTTTGTTGGTGTTGACTCTTGTGCCTATGCTTGGTTGTAGATGCCAGCGTTTTGAGCTTCGACCCTCAGGCACTCCTCCGTGACGATGCCTTGGCGGGTGCCATTTCCACAGTCGAGGATCGTAGCGCTGCCATTCAAGGGACGCTCTCCAAGGCCAAGGGCATGCTCAGTCGCCTCCGGGAAGAACTGGCGCCCAAGGCTGAGCTGATCGAGAATATGGACAAGTTGGTGGAGTCCCTTGCCGGGGGCGTCCCTGCAAGCTTCAAGAACTCGCTTCGTGCAGCTGGTGCTTCAATGTCACTCGCAATGGTTCAAGCCCATGGAGTCGAAGTTGATCCTGCGGCGGTCTCTAACGCGATGCATGTCAATGTCGATGGCCAACAGGTAGTCTTTGCTCCCTTCACAACTGCTTGTGGCAAGTACGGCCCGCAGCTGATCAATACAGTTGCGAAGTACTCTGAGGAGCTTCAGTGCACCAAGAAAGCTGCGAGGGTGATACATTGCAAATGTATCTATAATTTTTGATGTTCCATGCTTGGTTTTATCCACTTTCTTGTGTTTTGTTCCAACTTTGGAGTACTTTTCATATGATTTCTTGGACTAACCTATTAACAAGAGCCATAGTGCCAGCTGCCTGTTTTCTGCTGTTTTTGGTTCCAGGAAAGTCAGAAAATGAATATTCTCGGAATTGGACGGGACAAAAGCCAAAGTGCCTATTTTTCGGAAGGGATCAAGTGCCAGAATACGAGATGGAGAGGGACCAAGGGCCACCACACCACCTGGCCGCGCGGCCCAGCCTGGCCCGTGCCAGGGGGTGGTGAGGCCAGCCCTGGCACCCCCTCGGCCTCTCCTTCCGCCTATAAGTTGCCTCGGGACAAAAACCCTAAGTACTAGATCAAAAATCCACGAAAGAGTATGTAGCCGCCGTCATCTCCATCCCTAGATCGGGAGGGATCTGAAGCTCTTCCCGGCACCCTGCCGGAGAGGGGAATTCACCCTGGAGGCCTTCTTCATCAGCATGCAAGCCTCCGGTGTGATGCGTGAGTAGTTCATCCTTGGACTACGGGTCCATGTAGTAGCTAGATGGCTGGTTTCTCCTCCTTTGTGCTTTCATGTTTAGATCTTGTGAGCTCCGTTCATGATCAAGATCATCTATTTGTAATTCATACATGTTGTGTTTGCGCGGATCCGATGGATATTGAGATGCTATTTCAGATTGATTATTGATTCTATCATGTCTTTGTTATTTGAGATCTTGCATGCTTTCCATTGTTAGTAGCTATCTTGGCCAAGTAGATGCTAACAACTCCAAGAGTTAGTATTTATGCTTGATAGTGGGTTCATGCCTCTGGTAATCTGGGGAAGTGACAGAAATCTCTAAGGTACTAGATGTGCTGTTGCTACTAGGGAGAAAACAACAATCCTTTGTTCATAGAACAATTGTATTGTTTACTTCACACGCAGTTCGTAAAGCAATAATATGTTGCTTGCAACTTAATACTGGAGGGGGTTCGGATGATAACCTGAAGGTGGATTATTAGTCATAGATGCAGTTGGATGGCGGTCTATGTATTATGTTGTAATGCCCAATCAAGTCTCAGAGGAGTCAAGATGATTAGTATATGCATGTATTGCTTTCTCGGTGTTTGTCAATTGCCCCGCTGTAATATGTTCACCCAGCATGTTGTCTATCTAAGGAGAGCCACCTCTAGTGAACTATGGATCCCGGTCCTTTTACTTTACATACAATCTACAATCTTTTACTACTTTGTGTTTACTTTCTGCAAACTTTTACTTCTTTCCATTTGATACGTTTAATCCTTTGTTTTCCGCAAAACACAGTGAGATTGACAACCTCATTGCAAGTTGGGGACAAAGTTCTGCGGTTGTGTTGTGCAGGTCTCCACATTGCTACTAGCACCGGTAGTGCGCCCTGCCAAAGCTCAGCTAGTAACACCTTTGGGGTGTTTCCTTGCTCCTACTGGTTCGATTAAACCTTGGTTTCATAACTGAGGTAAAACTTACTGTTGTGCTCATCATACCTTCCTCTTGGGGTTCCCAACGAGCTCTACATCAACTACGAGTCAGCAGAGGGCTGCGACGTCAGGGGCCGGCGGGAAGTCTGTGGCATCTGATACTACCACAGACTCGATGAGGCCCCCGAAACCGAAGTCGAAGTCGAAGAAGCCGGTCGCTCCTCAGTAGTCGCAACTTGTAATAGTTAGTTAGATTATGTCTTTTGCCAAGAACATGCATGTTGGCGAGTGTATCTGTTGATACTTTTGTTAATCTTGAATGCACTCGAATCTTTTGTTTATGCCTCGCCTTAGTCCTCTTATTTTCTCTTGCTTGACTTGTGGTAGGGTACGTCGACTGATCTTTCGAGGGAGCCTCAGGATTCGCCGCCCCTTGATGACACTTTGGCACCACCGTGTTCAAGGGTGGATGAGCTTTCGCTACTCTCGGGACTCCGTGACCGCGTGAAGCAATTGGAGCGTGAATTGCCTATACTTCGTGGAAATGCGGACGTATGGAAGTCGAAAGCGGAAAAAGCCGCCACCCAAGAGCAGTATCTGCTAGGGGAGGTGATGTACTTGGGTGACCAGTTCAAATGTCAGTCTTCTTCCCTCCTGTCGTTTCCTTGTAGTCGCTCGCAGTAGTTCGTTGTTCTCATATTTTGCCTTTGCCTTGTATAGTTGTCAGCGCGCGAGAAGGATCGAATTGCCATTCGCATGAATGACCTAACCCAAGAGCAGCTTCAGGCGAGTGGGTACTTCTGGGTAGATCATGATCGCGCAATCGCGTTGGCGACCCTGCAAGATCGTTCGTCACGAGTGCTTCATTTCTTGAAGAAGTCGCAGTCATGCTTGAAAAATATTTACCAGACGATGTTCCCGTTGGACGTTGTTCCATCGAGCCTTGTTGGGGATATACTTTCCGGGTATCCTCACAGTTCCTCACTGACCAGGGTGACCCTCTTTGGGTTAGAGCTTTGCTTCACGGGCGGCCCAGTTAGAGAGATAAGACAGAGTCCAATCCGGCTACAGGAAGGCCTAGAAGACTTACCGACTTAGGCCCATAATGTTACTTGTAGTTCAAGATGTACTCTATAACCAACTCTTAGTCGTAGCCGGATTGATCTCTCCTGTAAACTTTAGGCCGGATATCTATATAAGCCGTCCTAGGGAGAGCCTTTAGGCCACCAGATAACACCCAATACTTTAGACCCTCAACTCGCACAGGCGATACCATTGTAACCCATATCCGGCTTTGCCGTATTACTGGATTGCTAGCAGGAGTAGGGTCTGTCCAAAGCCGGTGGATTCGAACCTGGGTAAACTTGTGTGCTCACCGTCCCGGAACACCGTACGTCTCACACCCCTCTCTTCCGCACGCCTCGAGGACCCCCTCATGGTGTACTTGTCCTCAATCCGACGACAGTTGGCGCCATCGTGGGGCAAGTGAGCTTCGGATCTGTGTTCCGAGCGGAATGTGCAAGAATCAGAATCGGTGAGACCATCGCCGTCGGTCGCATCCTCTACGCCAGCGACGTCCCTCTCATCGTTCTCGACGAGACTTGGATTCCGGCTAGGGAGGCCGTGACTGCCTATACTATCATGTCTTTTGGCGAGATCGATGTTTACATCGGTTTCGCTGAACCTGCCCAACCCACCCCAACGGTGATGATAGAGGCAAAAGAATCTTCTGGGTCCCCTTTGTCCACGGAGGCGGCAGAGTTCCGGATCTCAGATAACCCTAATCCCACCCAGCCCGCACCAGTTGTGGAGATAGTGGAGAAATCCGAGCCTGAAGAAGACCTCACGGTCCAAGTCGAATCTGGAGTGGATCTCCTTGGAGAAACCGGCTCCTAGATCAACCCACCCGTGGAAGTCGAAATCCAGGAGGAGCATATCAACGACACTGATTCCGGCTCTGACGATGCCGGGATAGACAGGCCTTTCCTCAGGTACACACTAAGATGTATGATACTGCAATGCGCTAGCGCAGATGCAATCCTCGAAACCATTAAAAGTTTCGATATGGCTGATTGCAAAAGCCGCAGGTACCTCAGGAAGCACGCATCGCACTTCGTCGGATATGTTGGATCCGGATCCGGCTCTGCCGATGCTGGAGAAAACACCGACTCGGTGCTGGAGGCAATTGGAACAAACACCGACGTTCCCGCATCCTCGGATGAATCTATGACATCGGCAGATTTCCAAAAGTTCTCCGCGGAATACGAAGAGGAGTACAACTCCAAAGCTGCAGAAGAAGGAGAAGCCATGGATGAAGGATCCGGGGAAGACTCTCCCAAAGCGCAGGATGACATGGACATCGGGGATAATCCCAAGGTCCAGATGTCCGAAAGTACCGATCAGAGCTTGACTCTGGGAAACGGACCCAAAGCCGTCTTTGCTACCGGCGCTGCCAAGAAGGCAAAGAAGAAGAACAAGAAGAACAAGACCCCATCAAAAGACCCCCTCATAGAGGAGGTAATCGCCGAGGAATACGAAGAAGACTCGGATGGAGCACTTATCCCAGACGAGCCAAAAAAAGAAGCATCGGTGGATGGACACGTGATCACTGAAGGTGCGCGTATACTCATCGATGCCGCATTAACCACACCTATCCCTATAGCTGTAGAACTTACTGCAGACGAGTTGGACGAAAGGGCCCAGGCCCTAGAAGCGTGTCGTCAACAACTCCTTGATGAAGCCAAAAACATCGAGGTAGAGAAGAAGCGCATGTCAAACGATGAGTACATGTCCCGTCTGCATCAGAAGACACAGAAGCGTCACATAGATGACAACCAATTCCCACGAGTTCGTGCCATCCTTTTTGGAGATGAGATGGGGAAGCCACGGAAGGATAGCAACAGAGATTGGGTTTACCCAACACCAGTGCAAAATACCGTGGCAGCTCGCGAAATTCTATCGGATAATCCAGGACCAGAGGAGATACGTTTGGATATCAAGCTACTCAATAAGGGACTGGAGCAGCAAAAGGTCGCCCTGTCTGGAAGTCAAAAGCTGGTCTCGGATTCTGACCAATGTCGCACAGATCTGGCATGGGCTGACGTAAGATCCCACTACGTTCGGGCGCAGTATCGTCACCCCGAACGCAGGGAAGACAATTATTCAAGAACCGGATCATCGGGGCAGCACCGCAGAGCTACACATAACTGGAGCAATGTCGCTCCAATAGCCGAGAAAGACGCGATCGCTGCACTGAATCTGAGGAATCCTCCCCGAAAGGGAGAAGATAAAGAGAAACGTCGGGAGGAGGATCGTCAAAGAATGCCACCTCCCAGACATGAAAACCGTCCGGCTGAGCCTCACCATGGTGGGAACGACGGACGAAGGAACGACGGAAACCACGCTGGAACAAGCCGGCAGGGGCCCGTCATAATCAAGAACCTCCCCAAAGCCGGAATAATGACGCTCCGGACGGAGGCAGGCGATCAGCCGGAAACTATCCAGCTGCACCACCCTCTCCACCACACAGTTATCACAATGGCCCCCAAGGAGGTCAAGGAGGACGACATGGCGGAGGAGGTGGTGGCAGAAGCCGAAGTCCGGCTCCAAGGCACCGCAGCCACAGCCGACATTCGGGACGATCCCTATCCCCGAACGACGCAAGGCACAGGATCAACTCCAATATAGAGGCTCGGCGCTACGAAAACGATGATGTATACGTGGGCCCAAAATGCTTCGGACCATGCATCAGAGCTACAAAGTTCCCGGAAGGATTTGCTATCTCAAGACATAGCCAAGCCTACGACGGCATTGCTCGGCTAGACACCTGGTTACAGGATTTCTTCCAAGCTTGCTGCATCGCCAAAGGTGGAAACAGCCTAGTCACAACCCGATATCTCCCACTTATGTTGCGGAAGACGGCACGATCATGGCTCAATGAACTTCTGGCGAACACCATCCATAACTTGTATGATTTACAAAGTGTGTTCTTTCGGAATTTCGAAGGCACATATCGGAGGCCCTGTACGGTTGGAGACCTACAACGTTGCACCCAGAAAGCCGGAGAAACTTGACGGGATTACCTCGGACGATGGATTGACACCAAGAACTCCTGTGAAGGAGTAAATGATCAAACTGCGATTGAAGCTTTCATCGCAGGTCTCCCAATTGGTTTACTGCGCCATCGCTTGAAGTGTGACAAGGTTACTGATCTGTGAGAGATGATAGAAACAACGAGCAAGTATGCAGATGCTGACGAAGATGCAGAGGGATTACTCAATGTCCTGGTTGTACCTCAGTCGGCAAAACAACCAAAGCAACAAGCTCAGAAGCGCAAAAATACCTTGGAAGAAAAACCCAACGCGGAGACAGCAGTAGTCACTACTATTTCCGGGCCTGGAGGACGAGGAGGACGTGGCGGAGGCCACGAGCGTGGCCGTGGGACATCAAGGGTCCAAGGTAGAGGAGAGCAACAACCAGGCAAAACCTACACTTGGGACGACATCGCCAATAACCCATGTGTGCATCACTTGGACGCCAATGGGGGCTCGTCCCACACCAACGCTGAGTGTCATTTTAATGACGACATCAAGAGAGATGATACCGTGGGCTACAAACCTAAGCGGAAGAAGGGAAAGAAAAATCCCGAAAAGGACAAAGAGACCAAGGAAGATTTCGACATGGAGGAAGCCGATGCTTCAAATCCAGGGAAGAAAACTTTTCCCACCAAGAAGGACACTTACGTCACCTTCCTCGGATCTCAACCAGCAAAGGTCAAGAAAGCAGTCCTCCACGAGCTCAACGCAACAGTTCCGGCTGTCCCTCAGTATCTGGACTGGTCGGAAGTGGCAATAACGTTTGACCGCGCTGATCATCCGCCTAAGCTACATAGGCGAGGAAAATACGTCTTAATCGTCAATCCACTTATTGAAGGTTATGGTTTCTCCAAGACCCTCATGGACGGTGGTAGCAGCATCAATATTCTCTATGTCGAAACGCTACGCCGGATGAAGATCTCAGGAACACAGCTGAACCATAGCTCTGTGATCTTTCACGAAGTTGTCCCATGAAGACAAGCTAATTCCCTGGGAGAGATCACTTTGGATGTTACTTTTGGAACTCCAAAGAATTATCGGACGGAGGCACTTTCCTTCGAAGTGGTCCCGTTCAAGAGCGCATACCACGCTATATTCGGACGTCCGACTTACTGGGCTTTTATGGCTCGTCCGTGTTACATTTACAATATGATGAAAATTCCAGGTCCCAACGGCGTGATCACCATCAGGGGAGACCCGAAGAAGGCGCGAGAGTGCGAAGATGGAAATGCCGCCTTTGCCGATGTCGTGCTGCATGCCCAGGAGTACCAGGAGATCAAGAAGAGCATAGATCCGTCCGAGATGCCCGCAACAAAGAAGGAGGTCACAAAGCCAAATCCGGAGTTCAAGGCATCAGAAGAGACGAAGACGACGCCGTTGAAGGATGATGACCCCTCCAAGGTGACCCAGATAGGCGTAGGCCTAAGTAGCGCATAGGAAAGCGCGCTCGTCAAGTTCCTCTAAGCAAATCAAGATATCTTCGCATGGCAGCCATCTGACATGACCGGAGTACCTAGGGAACTTGCCGAGCATTCTCTAAATGTAAACCCGAACGCTAAACCCGTCAAACAGTCCTTAAAATGGTTTGGTGATGAAAAGCGTAAGGCCATAGCTAAGGAACTAGCGCGGCTCGAGTTAGCCGGATTCATAGAAGAGGTCATCCATACTGATTGGTCGGCCAACCCTGTAATGGTCCCTAAAAAGGACACCACTGATTTAAGGATGTGTGTTGATTATACTGCCTTGAACAAGGCTTGTCCAAAAGATCCGTTCGCTCTGCCTAGAATTGATCAAGTTATCGATTCTACGGCAGGCTCGGAACTCCTCTGTTTTCTCGACGCATATTCCGGTTATCACCAAATCCGGATGAAGGAATCTGACAAAGTCAAAACTTCATTCATAACCCCCTTCGAAACCTTCTGTTTTGTTATGATGCCCTTTGGGCTGAAGAACGCAGGAGTTACGTACCAGCGCACGATGCAGCGTTGCCTCCATGATCAACTCAGACGCAATGTACATGCATACGTGGATGATATCGCGGTCATGTCCAAAAAGAAGGAAACATTGATTTCCGACTTGGAGGAAATGTTTGCCAATCTACGAAAATACAACATCATGCTTAACCCGAAGAAATGCTTCTTTGGAATACCAGCCGAAAAATTGTTAGGTTTCATCGTGTCGCAAAGAGGCATAGAGGTGAACCGCGACAAGATCAAGGCTATTCTCAATATTTCCAGGCCAACTCGCCTGAAGGACGTACAAAGATTAACTGGTTGCATTGCTGCGGTTAGTCGATTTGTAAGCCGGCTTGGTGAAAGAGCCGCACCATTATACAAACTCCTGAAGAAGACCAAGGATTTTGTCTGGACTGACGAAGCTGAAGCTGCACTACAAGACCTGAAGAAAGTACTCTCATCTTCTCCTATCCTTGCAGCGCCGGAACCTCGGGAACCGATGTTGCTCTACATTGCTGCAACAAATAAGGTTGTTAGTATCGTTATGGTAGTGGAGAGACTAGAAGAAAGTCAGGAACACCTGGTGCAGCGTCCGACGTACTTTGTCAGCGAGGTCCTGACAGAATCAAAACAGCGGTATCCGCACTATCTAAAGTTGGCTTACGTTGTTTTTCTAGCATCTCGTAAGTTACAACACTATTTTCAGGAGCATCCAATTACTGTTGTGAGAAAATCTCCCATGAGAGACATAATCAACAATAGCGATGCCACAGGACGCGTCGCCAAATGGGGCATAGAGCTTGCAGCTTTCGATATTGAGTACAAAACCCGGACAGCAATCAAATCCCAGATCCTTGCTGACTTTGTCACTGATTGGACAGAGACCAAGGAGAACATGGTCCTCCCTGAGTCGGAATATTGGACCCTCTTTTTCGATGGGTCTAAGGCTCGAGGGGGCTCGGGGGCTGGCGTGGTGCTCAAATCACCCTAAGGAGATAAACTTTTATACGTGTTGCAGATCCACTTCACAGCGACAAATAACATTGCCGAATATGAAGCACTGCTACATGGAATCCGGATTTCTAAGGATATTGGCATCCGACGTTTAATGTGTTACGGAGATTCGGATCTTGTTGCTCAGCAAGTCTCGGATATTTGTAATGCAAATAAGCACATGGCAGTATATAAAGCTGTCGTGGATGATCTATCTAAATCGTTCGAAGGGTTTGAAGTTCAACACATCCCTCGAGCAGAAAATGAGGAAGCAAATGCATTATCTCGAATAGGCTCTGCGCGGAAAGAGGTCCCGGATGGCGCATTTTTAGAGCACCTCAAAGTTCCCTCGATAAAGGGAGTATATGAGGAATATCCGACCAAATCCGACTCACTTTTGATAGCAGTTCTGGCTGTAATTCCCAGCTGGACTCAACCCTACCTCGATTACTTGGTAGATGGCAAATTACCCAAAGACGAGGTGTTGAGCCGACAGATTATCCGACGAGCAAAAGCCTATACTATTGTTAAAGGTGAGCTCCATAAACAGAGTGTTTCTGGGGTTTTTCAGCGCTGTGTATCTCCAGAAGAAGGAGTGGAAATCTTAAGGGAAATCCACGAAGGCGAGTGTGGTCACCACGCTGCAGCCAAATCTTTAGTGGCAAAAGCTTTTCGACATGGATTTTTCTGGCTTATAGCTCAGGCAGATACCGAATGATTAGTCAAGACATGCAAAGGCTGCCAAAAATACGCCAAGCAAGCTCATGTTCCGGCTGATCAGCTGCGAACAATACCTATAACATGGCCCTTTGCAGTCTGGGGGCTTGATAGGTAGGACCTTTTAAACGAGCCCCAAGTGGATTCACTCACCTCTTAGTGATGGTGGACAAATTCACAAAGTGGATCGAGGCTAAACCTGTCACTAGTTGTGATGGAGCAACAGCCAAAAGATTTGTCAAGGATGTTATAATCCGGTATGGTTATCCACATAGTATTATCACGGACAATGGGAGTAACTTTTCCATGGGAGAACTGGCTGAATTCTGTGATGAGCAAAATATCCGGCTTGACGTTGCGTCAGTCGCACATCCACAGGCTAACGGACAAGTCAAAAGAGAAAATGGTTTAATTCTACAAGGCTTGAAACCAAGACTCGAAGCACCACTACGACGTGCTGCGGGGGCTTGGGTAGAGGAATTACCCTCTGTAATTTGGAGTTTACGAACAACTTCGAACAGGTCAACATGATACACACCTTTCTTCTTGGTCTATGGTGCAGAAGCAGTTCTTCCTAGCGATTTAATTCATACTTCTCCCAGAGTGGCCACGTATATCGAAGAGGATGCCGAGATTTCTCAACAAAATGATCTTGACTTAGTCGAAGAAGTCCGTGTCGTTGCTGAAATGAGATCTACAGCCCATCAGCAGAAGTTACGCAAGTATCATATCCAGAGAGTCCGAACTAGATCTTTCAATAAAGGTGATTTGGTTCTCCGGCTTGTGCAACAAAGAAAGCACAAACTTTCCCCAGTATGGGAAGGGCCCTTTTTAGCTAGTCGAGTATTGCACAATGGATCGTACTACTTAACTGACATGAGGCCAGTCAAAGAAAGACCTGCTACTAAGAAGAGAAAGAGAGCTGGAGGCAGTACAAATCCGGATGAGTTAGACAAACCGTGGAATATTGCTCAGCTACGTCCCTTTTATTCTTAGTTTATCCTTCTTTGTAATCATAAATATGTACATGTTCTATGAGAAATAAAAGTTTTTGGTTACCTCAAAGTTTTTCTGAGAAGTTGGTACCATCTTATTTCCTAATGATCATGTCATAGTCGAAAATCCCAGAATGCTTAAAAGTACTTTATTCTCATGTTCGTTCTGGTTTAGATTTCTGATTCTAAAACTGCTACCTTCGGGTATAACTCTAAAAATTCTAGTCTTTACTTTGGTTATTAGTCTGATTGCTAGATGCGGGTATCTTCCGAGTAGTGAATTGTTGGTACTGGAAGCCGGCTTTGTTTCCGAGTTTAAACTGGTTTAGCAATTGAGCTCCGTTGCTCGGCAAAGTTTCCGGCTGAAGGTTTAGCCGGCTCACGAAAGGGACGAGGTGGAAAGCCAGATAAACGATAAGTAGAGACGGAAAAATTTCAAGTGCTTATGAAAACATTTCAGGCACGCAAAAAATCTAGGACAAAAGTGTTGAATAGATAAAAAACTTAGCACTAGCAAAAGTCATAGTACTTAATATTTACAAAGCGCATCATGTTCTTTCACAGCATAATACATAAGTTTGTGGTTTATGATGCAGGAGGAGATGAAGGAGCTGCCGGCTCGCTGGTTACTCTGCCTTGATATCGTTCCGAGATGTTCGGATCCGAGGTGGTCCGTTCATCGTCGGAAACTTCTTCGGTTTCTTTTGGAGGAGGTGGCGGGGTATCTACGCAGGTGAAGAAGGGGCTCTCGTAGCTGGTCAGATCAGCTACGTGGCACCCATATCTGGCGTAGGAGTGCATGATGGCTTGAAGGTCTTGCTCCTGGTCGTCTTCATCTACCTTGCAGTACCCTCTGGTCACTTGCCATATCTCCATGTTTGCATGGTGGCTCATGACCATGGTGAGAGCGTTCTGCGCAGCAGTCCGCGCGTAGGACATGTTCCAGTCCCGAACGAGTTGCGGCATCTCCTTGGCCTTGTCCCGCACCTGAAAATTTGACATGCTTGGCATGTCCGGAATCCTCAGAGACTCGCCAATGTCTTCAATAGACTGGCGGAAGTCATGCAAAAGATCACCGACTTGGGTAAGCCGGTGGGTGCAGGGCTCGGAGGAGGAAGAATCCAACAAGTTTAGTGGACCTAAACATAGAACAATTCAAGGAAAATCCGACATTGATGAAAGTCGAAGAAATGATAAATCAGACAGATGGAACGTACCAAGAATGACGTCGTCGATCTTAGTCTTCTCCTCCCGGAGACCCTGGAGTTCAGCCCGGAGCGCTTCGGAGAGATCCTTCTCTCTGCCAAGCTCATTCTTGAGGTCCGAGATAACTTTATCTTGAGCAGCGATCTTGCGATCACGCTCTTCAGTGGCCATGGAGGAGGATTCAAGGACTTGAGCTATGCTCTTTTCATGATCCGCCTTGAGCTTATCCAGCTCTTGGCGAAGTCCTTTGTTCTCCACCACTAGGGTCTTGAGGTTCTCGGCCTCTTCAATCATAGCGATGGATTGTTTCACCAACGCTGTAAGTCAAAAAGAACAACAGTTCAGAAAAATTCGACATTGAAAAAAGCAAAAGACAAGGTTTGAATCTCGGAATGTTTACCTTCGGCTTCATCCTTGGCTACCTTGAGCTCAACATTTTTAAGCCGGAGAGCTTTGATCTCTCTCCGCTTATCACAGACATTGGTTAATAATTCCTGGTTATAGGAACATACTTTCTGTAAGTCAGAATACCCAAAGTCAGAAAGCTACTTAAGACTCGGGCTAATATTTTTTGCTAAATATCAGCACGAGCCTTGGGGGCTACACTAGTTCGTTCTTTGGCATCCTAATGAAAGCATAAACCCGGATTTCTATATCCTACTTCATGCTTGGGGGCTAGAGGATATGATATAACATAATGTAAAAACAAGAGTTGGAATTCTGACTTACATATTGCTCGCGCGTGAGTTTGTCTAACCCCGCGTTAACTTCAACTGCCACCTTCTCGGCGAGGGTAAGAGGAATTACTGGGGTTGTTGGAAGCTCGCCAGTCCTGATTCTCTCGTTGCGAAGGCGGACTTGAGCGAGAAGGTCAGAGAACTTGACGTCCTCTGCTTCTTGCGCTTCCTCTTCGGGGGATAGATGGCTTTTGTCTAGGACTTACCTGGCCAGCCGCTGGATCTCCTCTGCAGATTTCCGGGATAAGCCAAACTTGGCAAGTCCAGGATTGATGAGGAGGTTGTTGGCGAAGACTTCAGCCGAGGGATCATGACCCGAAGAGGGTTCACCCTTATCTTGAGCTGACGCACCCACGGTGACGTCAGTGTGTGACCCAAGGATCACTAGCGCCGTTGGAGGAGCCGGATCTTCTGCAACAACCGGAGAGGGAGTAATCACCGGTGTTGTAGAAGGTTGAGGGGTAGGAGTCGGAGGAGCCGTGGCAGGGGAAGCTATGGTAAGCTTCGTTTGTCGCAAGGGCTTCGAAGGAATCCCTTTCCCCTTGCCCTTGATGATTGATTTTGCTCTGAGAAAGTAGTAAAGTCGGAAACATTACATCTCGGAAAGAAACTTGAGTAAAGTACAAAGGCGAAAATGTTGTGACAAAAGGCTACCTTTTCACGACTGGCACCTCCTTTGTGCCAACTGCCACTATTAGAGCTTTATGCTTCTTGAGTGTAAGATCCGGCAATGGGACTACTTCGGTCTCCTGAGAAAACTCAGGAGGATATCCTTCGAGTGGAGCAAGCTCCGACTCGGGGAGGTTAGCAAGCTGAAAACAGGAAAGCATATCAGCATTGTAGTATATAATTTAAAGATTGAAACACATAAAAGTTGTACTGATGGAAGATTACCGACACTACGGGGTTTTTCGCCGTGTACATGTCCAGAGAAACCTCCGAAATTTTCCTCTCGATCCGCTCCTTAATCAGCCACTTAATCTGGCTTATGTAACCCTAGGCGGTGTAGGCTTTCGGGCTGATGCGGAGGGAATCTTTTTTGGAAGACGTGATGGAGTGCATCAGTCTGTCCCCGTGGTACTGAAGTGGCTGGATCCGACGTGAGACCCAGCAATGGACCAAGTCGGATCCCTTCAGACCATTGTGCTTGATCAAATACTCGATCCGCCTCTTAGCGAGGATCAGATCATCGGTGAGACCCGGAGCAGCCTCGTCCCAGGAAGGCTGGGCTGTGGCGGCTCCGTCGACAAAAGCCGGCAAAGCAGTAGCTTTGCCGGGAGCCGGAATATCCCTATGGTAGAATAAAGTGGCTGGCCATTGTTTGACCGAGTCACTGGCAGAAATTTTGGGATAGGCCCGGTCTCGTCTAACAGAAAAACTAATGGTACCGGTGATATAAGGAACACCGGCAGTGATGGAATTTCTCCGAACATGGAAATAGTATCGGAATAGAAGCAAACTCGGCCTAATGCCGAGAAAACCCTCGCAAAGCGCAGCATATGCGCTCATTTCTAGAAGAGAATTGGGAGGAAGATTGTGGAGTTGAACTCCATAGTGATCTATCACCTCGGAGAAGAACTCTGAGGGAGGAAAGGACAAACCGCGGTCCAGATGGGTGCCGAAGTGGACACGCTCGCCCTCGCGCTGGTTAGGGACGGTTTCGCCGAGGCCGGTCCGCTAGTCACCGGCGGCGAGAAGCCCCTCCTTCTCTATGTTCTTGAGGCCTGCCTCGTCGAGGGCACAGGGGATCCAGATTCCCCGGAAACTCTCCTTCTCTGCGGCTGCTTCCGCCGACGCCGCCGTCGCTGCCACCGCCAAACCAGAGGAAGACGAAGAGGAAGCCATTTTTCTTCGGTGGAAAAGGTGACCTTAAAGTGGCGTCGCTAGGAGCTCTGTGGGAGGAGCGCGAGGAGGCTCTGGGCGCGCAGGAGGATTGGGAAGGAAGGAACGGCAAAGGACTGGTGGAGAGGAGAAAAAGAAATCTAAACCCCTTATATCCACCTACATGCGCCAAGATTCGTGCAAACGCTACAGTGTAACCGCCACGCGTCGTGGAAAGAACTAGGGAGGGCCCGCGCGATGATTGCGTCGCCTCGATCTCCACGCACGCATTGAAACGGCGCCTCGGTTCCGCGAACCGCGGACCCACCAACGGTCGTGCTGACGGAACGTCTGTCAGATGATGTGACTTGACCATACTTGTGCCAGGTGGCGTTAGAGATCAAGTTCCGGCTTAGTTTAAAAAGCGAGCTAGAAAATCCGAGTAACCAATTGAAAGGTCCGACTTACTTGTAAGACCCAGATCGTATTTTTTATTGTGAAGTTTTAGGAACCCTTCAAGATTCTGCAAGCGGAAGATCAAGCTAGACGATGATAAAATCCGACTTTGGATCTTGGAGGCCTCCGGGGGCTGCTGTTGGGGATATACTTTCCGGGTATCCTCACAGTTCCTCACTAACCAGGGTGGCCCACTTCGGGTTAGAGCTTTGCTTCACGGGCGGCCCAGTTAGAGAGAGAAGACGGAGTCCAATCCGGCTACGGGAAGGCCCAGAAGACTTACCGACTTAGGCCCATAATGTTACTTGTAGTTCAAGATGTACTCTGTAACCAACTCTTAGTCGTAGCCGGATTGATCTCTCCTGTAAACCCTAGGCCGGATATCTATATAAGCCGTCCTAGGGAGAGCCTTTAGGGCTCCAAATAACACCCAATACTTTAGACCCTCAACTCACACAGGCGATACCATTGTAACCCATATCCGGCTTTGCCGTATTACTGGATTGCTAGCAGGAGTAGGGTCCGTCCAAAGCCGGCGGATTCGAACCTAGGTAAACTTGTGTGCTCACCGTCCCGGAACACCGTACGTCTCACACCCCTCTCTTCCGCATGCCTCGAGGACCCTCTCATGGCGTACTTGTCCTCAATCTGACGACAAGCCTGCTGGCCCTTCTCTCTAGATTCCAGGACTTGAGTGCGGTCTGCGAGTGTGTGCGGCAACAGTTAGTGGCTGGTGCCAAAGCTGCTCAGTCACTGGTGCGACTACATAGGCCTGATGTGGACGTTGCAGCAATTGCGGCTAGACCACCTGCACCGCCAGCGGGTTCTGCTTGGAACATGGTGCCGCACTACCAGGCAGTGGATCGCCCAACAGAGGAGATCATCGACTTCTTCGAGGAGCAGACGAATGTTCTCTTGCTGCAACAGTAGTTTAGTTTGTATCCTACACATAGTTGTACTAGTGTTGTAAAGTTCATATATATGTTGTGTATAATTGATTGACGTTGATGTATAAAAGAGCTTGTTAGCGTGTTTATTCAAAGAGGTGAAGTCCTTTGGACAGTGCTTATTCAAAGAGGTGAAGTCCTTTGGACAGTGCTTATTCAAAGAGGTGAAGTCCACGCACATCCGCAGGATATCCGAGTCCTTTTTTGGTACTATCATCGTGTTAGCGAGCCAAGTGCTTTCCTTGAACTCGCGTATAAATTTGGCATCGAGGAGTCTGTTGATCTCCATTCCAACTGCCTTTGCCCTTGGTTCAGACAATCGCCGAATTGTTTGTTTGACTGGCCTTGCGTCTGGGTTGACATTGAGTGCATGCTCGGCGAATTCCCTGGGAACTCCTGGCATGTCCGCTGGACACCAGGCGAAGATATCCTAGTGCTCACGGAGGAATTCGACAAGCGCGAGTTCCTATGCAGGACTCAAGTTGTTGGCGATGAGGGCCGTCTTGGCAGGATCCGACGGGTGGACCTAAACTTTCTTTGTGTGCACCGATGAGTCGAACGATAGGTCGGGTGAACTTGGCCGGCTCAGGGGAGGCAGACTGTTGTCTGTTGACTCCTTTAGTTTTGTGAGTTCCTCCTGCATGCCGAAGGACTGGGAGATTCTGTTGAATTCCTCGTGGCAACTGTCAGATCTCTCGAAGCTCCCGTTGACTGTGATGACACCATTAGGGCCTGGCATCTTCATCTGCAGATAGGCGTAGTGCGGCACCGCCATGAACCTAGCGAACGTGACACGTCTGAGGATGCAGTGATACTGTGAGGGCCAGTCGACGACTTGGAAGTCAATGCGCTCGCGCCGAAAGTTTTTCGGTGTGCCGAAGATGACGTCGAGGTTGATTTTACCAAGGGGATATACGCCCTTGCCTGGGACGATGCCGTGGAAGGTTGTGTCTGAGGCCTCTAGGCAGGTCAGAGGGATCCTCATTGCTCACAAGGTACTCACGAACATAAGATTAATGCCGCTTCCGCCGTCCATAAAGACGCGACTCATGTCGAAGCCTCCAATTTGTGCCTCGAGGACGAGGGGGCAATGGCCTGGGCGAGGTACTTGTCGTGGGTGGTCACGCTTGTCGAAGGTGATGCAGGACTCGCTTCTGCTGAGGTACTCAGTGGTAGATGGTGGCGAGTTTGTGGCCAAGTTGACTTGGCGGGTGATGGCCTTCTGCACCCTATTCGAGGGGCGTCCCTTTTGGATCATCATGGTACCCATGGCCCATGGGTATGGTTCGCCTCCCTGGTGCTGGTCTGGCGCAGCTGCATTTGGGCGTAGTCCAGGTGGTGGTGGCGGAGCGCCATGTGCCACGGCGCCTCGAGCGGCTCTGTAGCCCCTTTCGACTGCGCTACGATTCATCCGAGCCAGTCCCTCATGTAGCTTGAGGAACTCGCGGCAGTCCTTGAGGAGGTGGATAGACTTCTTCTTTCCGTCATGCTTGTCAATGTAGAAGTGCACAGTGCATAGCTTGGACAGCTTGTCTTCAATGGATGTTGCGGGTGCCTCATCACAATTGCGGCGCTGCCACACTTGCGTGGTCTTTCCGGAGTCGCGGTATCCACTGCTGCGGTAGCCACTAGTGCGGTTGTCGTCGCGTTTGTCGGCGTAGCCAGCTGCGACCATGTTGACGTCGTCACGGTCATCGTAGATGCGCATGCGGCGTTTGCTTCGGCGGTCGCGTCTACGCTCGAGTTCTGCCTCGTCGTCAGAGTGAATGCGATTTTTCACCGAATCTTCTCCATTTTCGCGATTTCCATCAGGTGGTCAATGGTTTTGGGCTTCGAGCGGCCCGGCTCCTCCATGAGCTCTATGCGACGTACGCCGCCGTTGAATGCGTCAATCGCGCGATCCTCCGAGATGTTCTCTGCGGAGTTCTTGATGATGGACCACCTCTGGATGTAGGAGCATAGCGATTCGCCCGATCTTTGCTGGCAGCATCTCAGCTCTTTGATTGATGCAGGTCGTTTGTATGTGCCCTTGAAGTTGCGCACGAAGCTGTATACCAGCTCTTCCCAACTGTGAATGTATCCGCGTGGGAGGTTGTTGAGCTAGGATCGGGCGGCGCCCTGCAGCTGTAGCTGTAGGCATTGCATGGCCGTGCTTCGACTTCCGCCGTGGAGCCTAACGGAGGAGATGTGGTCCTCCAACCAGATCTTCGGGTCCTGTAGGCCGTCAAACTTTGGGTTCTTTAACGAGAGCTTAAACCCCTTGGTCATTCGCTTTTGCCTGATGGCCCTGCTGAAGCATCTAGAGCCACATAGCTCCACATCTCCGTCTTCTGAGTCAGTCGGCCGAGCACGTCGTGCCCTTGATTTGTCGATCTTGCGCCGCGTGAGGTCATCACGCGCATCATAGTCGTGATCGTGTCGCCGTGAGCGGCAACGTCGAGACAGGTCGTGACTGTCGTCGCTGGATGAGGGCGAGGAGTAGCGTTTTGCCAGAGCCTTGCCTTTCTTTGGTTCTGACGTCGGTTCTTTGTCGAGGGCGGCCTCGATTAATCCCAAGCCTGCGATCGTAGATCGGTGCATGGCAGTTCGGGGATCTCCAGCTGGCGGCTGGTTGTTGAGGAGGTACATGGTGGCTGCCGTTACCACGGCCTGCGGTGTTTTCGGGAGCACGTTGCCACAAGTATCCACCGTCATGGAGCCGAAGTCGAGGACTTTAGCGGCTTCCACACATTCTTGCTCGGTAAGGTGGGCGAGTCGAGATCGTCTCTTGTTGGCGATGTACTCGTTGCACCTGGAGGAGGATCCTCCATGGGAGAAGAGCCCAGCACGTCGAAGGCTCGACTCATCTTCCGCCTTTTTGCGTGCCTCAAGTTGCACGATTGTTTGCACTTGACGCTTGAACTCTTCCTTCAGGAGCCAATGATAGCCCTTTAGCAGCTCTTGCGGAGAGCCAAAGGGTAGAGGGTTACCCCGTAGGGGCTCGCGGAAGCGAGCCCACTCGAATTCATTGAGCCTGATCATGACGCATTCACCAGTCTGCTCGTTTATTATGGTTGGAGGCTCGACTGCTCCCCCATTATTGACCGGGGCGCCATTTGGTGATGGTCCGCCGTTTGGCGGTGGTTCGCCGTTGGTGTAACATCCCAAAACATTAATCCAAGGTTATTAAGATCCAAATCATCAAAACTAGGGTTAACAAAAACTTTTCCAATTAAAATTATTAAAGCATTCATATGTGTGTGCATTTAAAATAGGAGTTAATTTAAATTGCCATGATTAAGTGATACATTGCTTGTAAAATGATTCTTAGGTGAAATAAACATCATCTAAATCCTTCCCAAACAAATCTCAAAGAAAAACAAATCAAAATGAATAAAAGAAGAGAATGGTCATTTGTGCCATTTTAATCAACTTGCCTACTTTGGATTTTCCTAGTACTCATAACCTAGCAGAAACAAATGTGGATCTTTGCACCCCTTGCTAGTACACATAATGATGTACCAAGGCCCACATTGTGATCTGCCAAAAACTTTCAAACACTAAATTTAAATGGCATTTGAAAATTGAATCTAGTTCATATGGGAAGATCCCACTATTTCAAAAACCACTCAAATGAGCTTTATTTTCAAAACCCAAACAACCACAGAGTATCAAGCTTATTACTAGCACACCCACCAAAAATCTTTTCAAAATTCCAAAGAAATTTTCTTGCGGCCATTTCCACAAACACTTGGCAGGCAAGAATAAAACTATAAACCTAGCTCACTGTGGACCACCCACCCATTTCCAGAAACACTTGACGCTTGAACTCTAAACCTTGCGGCCATTTCCCCTCCCCGAGCAAGGTTAAGCCGTGGACCACCCGCAACGCGCCGCGCCCAGAGTGTCTGCGCCATGCCGAGCACGCGCCAGAGTGCCGCGCTCGACACACGTGCACACGCCGCCCCTCGACCGCAGCCCGCGCCCACCGCGTCGCCATGACCGAGGGAACACCCCAGACATGCCCGTTCGCCGCCCATCGCACCACAGCCACCGCACGCCGTGAAGACCGCCGCCTCTGCCGCTTAGAGCGTGAGCACCGTCCGACCAAACGCCACTGCCCCTAAGCCCGCATTTAAGCCCTAGAGCACCGCCAGGAGAACAGCCACCGTCCCCTACCTCGAGCCACGCTGCTAGCATGCTGTGCAGCCATCACCGGAGTCGCCCGCCCATCCCTCTCGGTCGCCTCGTCGAGCTATAAATAGAGGCCACCGCAGCACAATCCACTCACACCATTCCACTCCCCTCACCTCACTAGTCCTTCCCCACCTCTAGCCGGAGCTGCGCGAGCACTTGTTCGCCGGATTTTGGCCGGAGGAGCCCGCTGCAGAGGAGGAGAAGGCGACATCGATTTCGTCCACCCCCGGAGCTGCCTCGACCACCCCTGAGCTCGACGCCGTCCACCAGTTCATTTGCCCCCATCGTCGTCATCGCTGGAGCCATGGTACGCCCCCTGAGCACCCCCACCGAGCCGCTAGGGTTAGACCTCGCCGGTGACATGTCCGTCGTCGACGACGAGCCCCAGCCGTTGATCTTAGTTCTAATCTAATGACCCACATCGCCCCGTACCGCTTCGCATGTAATGAGCCTCTGACCAGTGGACCCCCCATGTCAGCTGTGCCCCGCACCGCGGAGTGTCACTGGGCCGGCCCGTTAGCTTTCGCGCGCGACCCATTTAGTTCAAATTAGGATTTGTCAATTTAGTTTAAACCTAGTTCTATCCGCTAGTTTGAAATTCAATTCAGAGAGATTTATAAATCCAAATGGAGTGATTCCAATTTTGTTCGAAAGCTAATGAAAAGATCTACCCAAGACCGTTGGATTTAATTCAATTAGAGTTAGAGATCTCTCCTAGTAAAAATAACAAGACATAAGCTTTTGCATATTTAAACATTTTTATAAAATCAACCATGATAGCTTTTGAGTTGATTCCAACTCTCAAAAATCACATTTCACCATACCTATCTGAATATGTAATAATATTAGGGTTTACATGCAGTGACTTTGGACTAGTACCAAAATAATGCTATGTAGGCATTTCTAGTCACTTTAAATCATTAAAAAATGAACTTAAACCAAAGTAATTGTAATCCAATCTTTAAATCACATTCCCACATGTTAGAATATGTGGTGATGACATGTGTCCACATGATCCCATATTTTCAGTGGTGAATATTAAATCTTAGTTATTTTTTCAATGAGTAGAAATTACTTTTCTAAAATAAAAAGAATGAAACTAGTTAGTACAACTTGTGATGCTTGTGATGATAATAGATCCTCAAATGTGTGCCTTAGAGTTCTGATTAGACTAATTAAGTATTTCTTAGTGATTGTGTACTCCGTATGTATTTATAGACGATAGTACCGACCAAGCTTTCGAGGAGGAGGAGTTCTTTCAAGAGGAGGAAGAAAACTTCAACCACTGCACCAACCAAGGCAAGATATTGTTAGCAAGCTAGAATTAAGATAGATGACTTGAGCAAAGATGCCTTAGGTATGCTTTGGTTATACCATTTTTGACTATTACTTACCCCAAGTATTATCTTTCCAAGCTTTTACTTCCTTTACTTTACCAAAGTCCTTTAGTTGTTTTGAAGGTAGCATAAACAGTATAAAACTTGACCTAGTTAGATAACTGTAGATGTCATTCTATGGCATGAGATTGATCCCATCATTTCCACCTCAGTGAACACTCTTAACTTAGTAGTTTAGAGTAGATAAAACCTTGAGTCACCTTAGATGGGAACACTTGGTGAAAATGAATTATGAAAACCTTGGAATGATGAGTCATTCTATTGAGATGTTTTGACATGTGTGAGAAACACAAATGGTTTATGATGGTGAAAATGTTGAGGCATGAGCCAAAATGCTTTTACAAAACTGATGGTTGGATTCGGATGCAATACCATTCCAAATTTACCGTACAACCACAATACCTGAATTTGGTAAGGCTTAGCCGGAAGTTTATATGCATTAGTATTAGTTCCCTCATGAGAGAGGTTTGAGCTGAGGCTACCTCTCAATGTTGTCCACCTATGCAGTGCCCAAGATGACAGATGGTCATGGTTGGGAGACCATGCTCATAGGAGAGGTGCTTATACTAGGGTGTGTAAAGGAAAGGTTATGTTTGATTATCTGCATACTAAGTATGATGATTCAGGGTTATCCCTAACAGATGTATCGAATCTTGTGGTGAAAGTGTACCACCTCTGCAGAGTGTCAAACTATTCGAATAGCCACGTCCGCGATTATGGACAGTTGGAATGGCCATACTGTTTCGTTGTCAGATGTTTTCAAAATAACTTGTGAAATGAATGATGAATCTTGACTTGACCACATTAGGGTTGTGATTATGACCCTAGCTTCCTAACTTAAGTGATTCTAGAACTTTATTTTATCTTTCTTTGCTTCAGAACTCAGCTTAGGTTTCAAACTTAACTTTGTAGTTAAACTTAGAGTTAGCACTTTTACTTAGAACTATGCTACTTGTTAGTTGTATTTTGCGAGTACTTAAAGAGTACTCATGGCTTTTGTCCCTGGCTATTCTCATGGCCAGACTATGAAGGAGATTACCAAAATGATGGCCAGCAGGACAGCTATGATAACTAGGATTATCTGCCTTCGTCAGCATTGCCTGTGCCCCTGAAGATGGACCCCACCGCTATGCTTATCTTTTATTCCACTGCTTCTTGTATTAAGACTGAATCATGAGATCATTTATTTGTGTAAGACCATATGTATGGTTTGTAATGGATGATGTAGTGTGATATCCAATCTGTTATGTCTCGCAAAAATGGTAATCCTAGGATTGCGAGGTATGGCATAACAGGCATCTGGGATTAAAAATCCGGGTGTTGACAAGTTGGTATCAGAGCCATCTGACTATAGGAGACCCTAGTTAGAATGGACGTCCAAACAAAAACTTAGTTTCAAAACCAAAGTGAGTATTTATGAAAAACTATCTCCTCTCTTATCCTTGGGAATTCATTCTTTCTCAAAAATTCATGTTCCTCAAAATTCTTACATTACTACTTAAAATTTGACACACTTGATCACTTCACTAATTTCCTCATCCTTAATTCTTGTAGAGGGAGACTTAGTTCAGCAAGTTCTACCAGTTGGGAAACGGAGGTCAGCTGATCTTCCAGAGGGATCTGTATTCACTATCGGAGTTACTGGGGCGCCCACATCCGGAGTTTCTTGGAGCTCAACTTCCAGGACCCCCAGGAGGAGATTTATAGTGGCTAGTCACCGCTGATCTTAGAGGAAGCATAGAAGCACCAATGTCCAGGAGAATCCAGTTCTCCGTGAGAGAGAACAACTGGCTAGATGGATTAGCCAGGGCAATGCATGAAGCTCTCGCACATCTATGTGCCGTCAGCGTCAACCAAATCCAAGGAACCCGTTTTGCTCACTATGCAAGGCGTGACTTCATGGGAATGCCGATGGAGATGCCAAGTCATCTAGAACTGAAGCGCCAAGTGGAGAACCTTGACTTCCTGCTGTACGATCGTCAGAAGGAGTTGGACAATGCTAGGGAGTTTGCCAACCACAACCGTGCCATTGCAGCCTAGAAGGGCCAGAATTTCTCACTTCTAGTCAAGGACCGTCAGTCTCTTCGTCTCCAGCGCGAGAACAAGGATCGCACCATCGCCCGTCTTCGCAAGAAGGTGGCCGACCTCGAGAAGACCATCAAGGAGCAAGAAGCTCAACTTGCAGCAAAGGAGGAAGAAGAGGAGGGTGAAGACATCCAGGGAGACATGGATTCTTACCTCAGCAATGATGATGACTTTCTGGAGGAGGATGCCGTGGACTTCTACACTGACGATGAGGACTCCGACTTCATCGACGATGATTAGATGCATTAGATCACTGTCGTAGCATGAGATGTATCGGTCCCACTGTATTGTAGCTTGCAGAATGGTTCTTCAAACCATCTGTTTTCCTTTGTTGTTGTGGTGTGTGTTTGTATCGTGTGCTTGTTTGCATGAATGAAATGGAGTTAGTTTCAAAACCCGAGTCAAACTCAAAGTTTTAGCTTTGAAACCAAAACCATGAACCTTAGAACTTTCCCTCTTACCCCTTTATCTACCTCAATCTTCAGATGACTCGTGGAAACCAAGGAGGGAGCAGCTCACCGCAAGACCCAATGCTGCAGATTATGTAGATGTTAGTTGCAGACCGTGAAGCAAGCAGCAGATAGCTCAGATGGCCCAAAACAACCAAGGGCATGGAAATCAGGATCACCATGGATCCAAACTCAAAAACTTTCAGAATACCAATCCGCTAATCTTTAACCAAGCTGAAAATCCATTAGATGCTGATGACTGGTTGTAGACAATGGAAAACAACTTAGATGTTGCAGGAGTTGATGACAATGAGAAAGTTATCTTCGCCACCCACTACCTGGCAAGAGATGCAAGAGTTTGGTGGACTAGTATCCGTAACATGAACCATGGTCAAGTGATGACATGGGAAGCCTCCAAACCCAAGTTCAGCCGCACCCACGGGCCGCAAGGTCTAGTCACCCGACTAAGGGATGAGTTTCGCGATTTAAAGCAAGGCAGAATGACTGTGGTGGAATACCGTGACAGATTCTTGTCGCTTGCAAGGTACGCCCCTGATGAGATCAACACAGAGGTCAAGAAGAAGGAGAGATTCCTGAACAGACTGCATGATGAGATGTAGACTGTCCTTGCCAACATCCGCTTCGAGGATCTCGAAGAGCTAGTCGACTCTGCCATTCAGATGGAAGGGAAGATAAATCAGGCAAACGACAACCACAAACGTCGTATGATGCAGCAATCTGGATCCAGCAGTCACCAGAAGTACCGTCCCAACCCCTCACCAGGATATGCAGCAAGGAACAATCGACCCCCAATGTCTCTCCCAAGCTACCCCAACCGTAGCGGAGGCAATGTGAAGTCCGGAGGAAACAACCACAACTCCGGCAACACCAACAACTTCAACCATGCACCTCCCAAGAACAACAACCACAACAACAACACTACACCTAGAACTGGCAGCAATGTTGTGCCCGTCGCAGAAAAGGACAAGTCCTAGATCACTTGTTTCGAGTGTGGAGTGAAGGGCCACAATTCCAATGAGTGTCCCAAGAAGACTGTCGCCACTGCCAATGTGAATGCCCCAGCTCAACAGCAGCATCGTGTTCAACCAGGGAGAAGGTTTGCCCCAGGGAACCCTCACAACCGCAACGGCCGTCTCTTGCACATGAACGCCGAAGAAGCCCAAGAAGCGCCAGATGTAGTGTTGGGTATGTTTTCTGTTAACTCAGTTTTAGCTAGAGTATTGTTTGATTCGGGAGCATCGCATTCATTTATCACCGAAGAATTTGCATGCACTAGTAAGATTCACCCAACCAACTTGAAGCATGTCATGATAGTTCAAATCCCCGGTTCAACAACCAAAGCTAGAAAAATTTGCAAAGCTATGCCTATCAGAATACATGGGATAGATTTTTATGCCAACCTAATTGTACTTGGAACCAAAGGATTAGAAGTAGTACTAGGTATGGACTGGATGTCAAGGCATAAAGGACTGATAGACTGTGCTAAGAAAGCCATCACCACGACCAGTAGCTCTGGAGTAACAGTAGAGCATATCTCTGAAACCTTACCTCACCAATTCAAGTGCAACAAGAGTCTAGCCCTGCCCACCATAGACCAAGTCAGAGTAGTCTCTGAATACCCTGACGTATTCCCAGATGAATTGCTAGGTATGCCCCGGATAGGGATATTGAGTTCATTATCAAACTAATCCCCGGAACCGGACCCATAGCCTAGAGACCCTATAGCATGAACCCCTCAAAGTTAGTGGAACTGAAGAAGCAGTTGGATGCCATGTTAGCAAAAGGCTTGATTCAACCAAGTGCATCGCCATGGAGATCACCAGTGTTATTCGTCGACAAGAAAGATGGAGGCAACCGTTTGTGCACAGATTACAGAAATTTGAATGGCGTCACCATCAAGAATAAGTACCCCTTGCCAAAGATAGAGGATCTATTTGATCAGTTGACTGGAGCCCAGGTATTCTCAAAGATTGATCTTAGGACTGGTTATCACCAACTTAAGATTCGTGCAATGGATATTCCGAAGACCGCCTTTACTACTCGCTAGGGTTTATACGAGTATACGGTTATGTCTTTTGGATTAACCAATGCCCCTGCTTATTTCATGAATCTCATGAATAAGATCTTTATGAATTTCCTAGATAAGTTTGTAGTTGTGTTTATCGACGACATCCTTATCTACTCCAAGTCAGAAGAAGAGCATGAGCAACATCTGAGAATCATCCTAGAAACCCTGAGAGAGCATCAGTTATATGCCAAGTTCAGCAAGTGTGAGTTTTGGCTGAAAGAAGTAGGATTCCTAGGACATATTGTGTCTGCCGGAGGAGTCTCTGTTGATCCCGCCAAGATCAAAGATGTCGAAGAATGGGAAGCCCCAACCACGCAAACCCAAGTCTGTGCAATTATCGGATTAGCGGGATACTACCGCATGTTCGTAGAAGGATTCTCGAGCATCGCCAGACCCATGACCCATATGTTGAAGAAGGACAAGAAGTTTGAATGGACAGACAAATGTGAAGCCAGTTTCCAAGAACTGAAAAAGAGATTGTTTTCAGCCCCAATATTGATCATGCTAGATATCAAGAAGCCATTTGATGTATATTGCGATGCATCCAAGATTGGTCTCGGGTGTGTGTTGATGCAAGAAGGAAAAGTCATCGCTTATCTGTCTCGACAACTGAAGCAGCATGAGCAGAACTATCCGACCCATGATCTTGAACTAGCAGCCGTAGTTTTGGCATTGAATACATGGCGTCATTATCTGATGGGTAATCGCTGTGAAATTTACTCAGATCACAAGATCCTGAAGTATATGAGGCAAAGGAGATGGATAGAGTTAATCAAGGATTATGACCTTGACATTCACTATCACCCCGGCAAGGCTAATGTGGTAGCGGATGCTCTTAGCAGATTGCCATGTGAGCTTAACACCATGATCAAGGAGAAGCAGCCAAGTTTGTATGAGGAGTTGGAGCAGTTCAGAACTGAATTAGTTAGCAAAGGATTCTTAGCTAGCATTGAACTTCAACCCACTTTGATTAGCCAAATCAAGGAAGCCTAGAAGGGGAATGAAAGTATCAACAGAATCAAACGTCGTATTGGTATAGGAAAGGTACATGGATTCACCGAAGACGAAGAAGGAGTTCTGTGGGACAAAGGACGTATCTGTGTGCCAGCAGATTCGGAGCTGAAACAAGTTATCATGTAGGAATCTCATGATACTCTTTATTCTATCCACCCTGGAGGAACAAAGATGTATCAAGATTTGAAAGAGCAATTTTGGTGGCACAAGATGAAGAGAGAAATTGGAAGCTACATCGCCAATTGTGACATCTGTCAAAGAGTCAAAGCAGAACATCAGAGACCCGCAGGACTATTGCAACCATTGTAGATTCCGGAATGGAAATGGGATTCCGTCGGAATGGACTTTATCACCGGTTTGCCTACTTCTAGTAGGGAAAATGACTCAATCTGGGTCATAGTTGATAGACTGTCCAAAGCAGCTCACTTTATCCCTGTCAAGACTACCTACGAGAGTTCAAAGCTAGGAGAACTGTATATTGCTAGGATTGTCAGTCTGCATGGAACCCCCAAGATCATCGTATCAGATCGAGGAACCTAGTTTACCTCGAGATTTTGGCAGAAAGTTCAGGAAGGATTAGGAACCAAGTTGAACTTTAGCACCGCTTATCACCCGCAAACTGATGGACAGACTGAGAGAGTCAACCAGATCCTAGAGGATATGTTAAGAGCTTGTGTGTTGGAATACGGATCAACATGGGAAGACTGCCTGCCTTTCGCAGAATTCTCATATAACAACAGTTATCAAGCTAGTTTGCAGATGGCACCATTTGAATTCCTATACGGAAGAAAGTGTCGCACTCCTTTGAATTGGTCGCAAGTAGGAGAGAGTCAGATCTTTGGACCCGACATTCTCCGAGAAGCCGAAGAGAAGGTTCACAAAGTCCGTGAGCACCTCAAGACCGCCCAATCCAGACAAAAGAGTTATGCTGATAAGAGAAGGAGAGACCTGATTTTCAATGTCGGAGATTTTGTATATCTCAAGGTTTCACCATTGAAGGGAACGCAACGCTTTAGTCTGAAAGGAAAGTTAGCCCCCAGATATATCGGACCCTTCAAGATTCTGAATCGTCGAGGAGAAGTATCGTATCAACTGGAACTACCTGAAGAGATGTCAGCCATCCACAATGTGTTCCATATTTCGTTACTTCGCAAATGCCTGGAAGTGCTGCAGAAGACTGAAGTTTTCAAGAACATCGATCATCGAGCCGTTGAGATCAACAATGACCTGACATATCGGGAAGTGCCCATCCGTATCCTAGAAGAAGCTTACAGAACCACCAGGACCAGGAGTATCAAGTTTCTCAAGATACAATGGAGCAACCATACCGAAGAAGAAGCCACTTGGGAGCGAGAAGATTACATTAGTACAGAGTTCCCAGATCTCTTTAGTTCCTAGTTTTGTTTGTAAATCTCGAGAGGAGATTTTGTTTAAGGGGGAAGGTTTGTAACATCCCAAAACATTAATCCAAGGTTATTAAGATCCAAATCATCAAAATTAGGGTTAACAAAAACTTTTCCAATTAAAATTATTAAAGCATTCATATGTGTGTGCATTTAAAATAGGAGTTGATTTGAATTGCCATGATTAAGTGATCCATTGCTTGTAAAATTATTCTTAGGTGAAATAAACATCATCTAAATCATTCCCAACCAAATCCCAAAGAAAAACAAATCAAAATGAATAAAAGAAGAGAATGGTCATTTGTGCCATTTTAATCAACATGCCTACTTTGGCTTTTCCTAGTACTCAAAACCTAGCAGAAACAAATGTGGATCTTTGCACCCCTTGCTAGTACACATAATGATGTACCAAGGCCCACTTTGTGACCTGCCAAAAACTTTCAAACACTAAATTTAAATGGCATTTGAAAATTGAATCTAGTTCATATGGGAAGATCCCACTATTTCAAAAACCACTCAAATGAGCTTTATTTTCAAAACCCAAACAACCACAGAGTCTCAAGCTTATTACTAGCACACCCACCAAAAATCTTTTCAAAATTCCAAAGTAATTTTCTTGCGGCCATTTCCACAAACACTTGGCAGGCAAGAATAAAACTCTAAACCTAGCTCACTGTTTTCTACAGGGTTTTGCCCCCATTTGATCTCCATTTACTCCCTCTGTCTCCACTTGATCTAACCAAAGCCTAAGCACCTCACCCCTTTGTCCCTAGCAGCAGTGCCATGCCACCCCGAGCACCATGCCGTCGGCCTAACTTGCCATCGCCGCAGCAGACCACCCCTCTCTCTCTCGCCATGTCTATGAGCTAGCCCAGACCTCACCGCCACTCTCTGTCCCCTTCCTGAGCAAGGCCAAGCCGTGGACCACCCGTAGCGCGCCGCGCCTAGAGTGTCTGCGCCATGCCGAGCACGTGCCAGAGCGCCGCGCCCGACACACGTGCACACGCCGCCCCTCGACCGCAGCCCGCGCCCACCGCGTCGCCACGACCTAGGGAACACCCCAGACATGCCCGTTCGCTGCCCATCGCACCACAGCCACCACACGCTGTGAAGACCGCCGCCTCTGCCGCTCAGAGCGTGAGCACCCCCCGACTAACACCACCATCCCTAAGCCCACATTTAAGCCCTAGAGCACCGCCATGAGACCAGCCACCGTCCCCTACCTCGAGCCACGCCGCTAGCACGCTGTGCAGCCATCGCCGGAGTCGCCCGCCCATCCCTCTCAGTCGCCTCATCGAGCTATAAATAGAGGCCACCCCAGCACAATCCACTCACACCATTCCACTCCCCTCACCTCACTGGTCCTTTCCCACCTCTAGCCGGAGCAGCGCGAGCACTTGTTCACCGGAATTTGGCAGGAGGAGCCCGCTGCAGAGGAGGAGAAGGCGACGTCGATTTCGTCCACCCCCGGAGCTGCCTCGACCACCCCTGAGCTCGACATCGTCCACCAGTTCGTTTTCCCCCATCGCCGTCGTCGCTAGAGCCCTGGTACGCCCCTTGAGCACCCCCACCGAGCCGCTAGGGTTAGACCTCGTCGGCGACCTGTCCGTCGTCGACGACGAGCCCAATTCGTCGATCTTAGTTCTAATCTAACGGCCCACATCGCCCCGTATCGCTTCACGTGTAATGAGACTCTGACCAGTAGACCCCCCTGTCAGTTGTGCCCCGCGCCGCTGAGTGTCACTGGGCCGGCCCGTTAGCGACCCATTTAGTTCAAATTAGGATTTGTCTATTTAGTTTAAACCTAGTTCTGTCCCCTAGTTTGAAATTCAATTCAGAGAGATTTATAAATCCAAATGGAGTGATTCCAATTTTTTTAGAAAGCTAATGAAAAGATCTACCCAAGCCTGTTGGATTTAATTCAATTAGAGTTAGAGATCTCTCCTAGTAAAAATAACAAGACATAAGCTTTTGCACATTTAAACATTTTTATAAAATCAACCATGATAGCTTTTGAGTTGATTCCAACTCTCAAAAATCACATTTCACCATACCTATCTGAATATGTAATAATATTAGGGTTTACATGCAGTGACTTTGGACTAGTACCAAAATAATGCTATATAGTCATTTCTAGTCACTTTAAATCGTTAAATAATGAACTTAAACCAAAGTAATTGTAATCCAACCTTTAAATCACATTCCCACATGTTAGAATATGTGGTGATGACATGTGTCCACATGATCCCATATTTTAAATGGTGAATATTAAATCTTAGTTAATTTTTCAATGAGTAGAAATTACTTTTCTAAAATAAAAAGAATGAAACTAGTTAATAAAACTTGTGATGCTTGTGATGATAATAGATCATAAAATGTGTGCCTTAGAGTGCTAATTAGACTAGTTAAGTATTGCTTGGTGATTGTGTACTCCGTATGTATTTATAGACGATAGTACCGACCAAGCTTTCGAGGAGGAGGAGTTCTTTCAAGAGGAGGAAGAAAACTTCAACCACTGCACCAACCAAGGCAAGATATTGTTAGCAAGCTAGAATTAAGATAGATGAATTGAGCAAAGATGCCTTAGGTATGCTTTGGTTATACCATTTTTGACTATTACTTACCCCAAGTATTATCTTTCCAAGCTTTTACTTCCTTTACTTTACCAAAGTCCTTTAGTTGTTTTGAAGGTAGCATAAACAGTATAAAACTTGACCTAGTTAGATAACTGTAGATGTCATTCTATGGCATGAGATTGATCCCATCATTTCCACCTCAGTGAACACTCTTAACTTAGTAGTTTAGAGTAGATAAAAACTTGAGTCACCTTAGATGGGAACACTTGGTGAAAATGAATTATGAAAACCTTGGAATGATGAGTCATTCTATTGAGATGTTTTGACATGTGTGAGAAACACAAATGGTTTATGATGGTGAAAATGTTGAGGCATGAGCCTTAATCCTTTTACAAAACTGATGGTTGGATTCGGATGCGAGACCATTCCAAATTTACCGTACAACCACAATACCTGAATTGGGTAAGGCTTAGCCGGAAGTTTATATGCATTAGTATTAGTTCCCTCGTGAGAGAGGTTTGAGATGAGGCTACCTCTCAATGTTGTCCACCTATGCAGTTCCCAAGATGACAGATGGTCATGGTTGGGAGACCATGCTCATAGGAGAGGTGCTTATACTAGGGTGTGTAAAGGAAAGGTTATGTTTGATTATCTGCATACTAAGTATGATGATTCAGGGTTATCCCTGACAGATGTATCGAATCTTGTGGTGAAAGTGTACCACCTCTGCAGAGTGTCAAACTATTCGAATAGCCACGTCCGCGGTTATGGACAGTTGGAATGGCCATACTGTTTCGTTGTCAGATGTTTTCAAAATAACTTGTGAAATGAATGATGAATCTTGACTTGACCACATCAGGGTTGTGATTATGACCCTAGCTTCCCAACTTAAGTGATTCTAGAACTTTATTTTATCTTTCTTTGCTTCAGAACTCAGCTTAGGTTTCAAACTTAACTTTGTACTTAAACTTAGAATTAGCACTTTTACTTAGAACTATGCTACTTGTTAGTTGTATTTTGCGAGTACTTAAAGAGTACTCATGGCTTTTGTCCCTGGCTATTCTCATGGCCAGACTGTGAAGGAGACTACCAAGATGATGGTCAGCAGGACGGCTATGATAACTAGGACTATCTGCCTTCGTCAGCATTGCCTATGCCCCTAAAGATGGACCCCACCGCTACGCTTATCTTTTATTCTGCTGCTTGTTGTATTAATACTGGATCATGAGATCCTTTATTTGTGTAAGACCTTATGTATGGTTTGTAATGGATGATGTGCTGTGATATCCAATCTGTTATGTCTCGCAAAAATGGTAATCCTGGGATTGCGAGGTATGGCATAACAGGCATCTGACCAACTTGGAAGCGGAAGCTCCCGATCGCCAGGCTGATTCCATCGCCCACGGACTCGAAGGCCGAGCAAGTGGCCGGCGTGTGAACGATGAAGTCGAACGCACTGAAGAGCTGGCGAATCTTCGCTGTTGCGATGTTGTAGATCGCGGTTGATGGGGCCGAAGAAGCCGCAACATCAGCACTCCCAATTCCCACAGACGGCGCCAATTGACGAGGGTTTAACTCATCAATGCCCATTGTTGTGGACTTGGGTTTTGGAGAAGGAGGGAGCGCTGGAGACATCTATCGGCTAGCAAACAAGCGCACGGGGGACTCGAAGTTTTACCCAGGTTCAGGCCTCGTAGAGGTCCCTACTCCTGCTTGTCTGCTCGTGGAATTATCAAAGTAATCGAGGATTACAATGGTCCGCAGATGCAATCTGGCGAGGGTTGTGGAAACTAGGGTTGTGTGTGTCCTCCTCTCCGCCCACTCCTAGCCTTTATATAGATAGGCTAGGTCATGGGTAGTAGGGCGAGTTGGTTACAGGTTAGGGTTTACCCCTTTGAACTTTCTATCTTTAGCTTCTTCTTGTTCTTCAAGCAATCGAGAGTCCATAGGTTACTCGAGTTCTTCATTTGGGCCTTGGCGACACCGTGGGCCTCTATGTATTCAGGCCGTATATACCAAGCTCGAGTACCTGTAGGGTATGCCCATGTCATCATGACTGCTTGTATCATCTTGCACAACATGATCATCGAGAGCGAGTGGGAGAACCCAGTGTTCGACACTCAACCATACTATCGCCAGGGTCCTCTTGTAGATGTTGATCATCGGGTGCCTACTGCCTTTGCCTCTTTCCTAGCCAAGCGTCAAGAACTTCGAAACTCCAACACTCATCATCAGCTGCAAAATGATTTGATCGAGTATTTGTGGAACATAAAATCAGCTCTCTAGTTTGTTGACCATTGTGATTCAAACTTGTTTAATTTGTGTGGTGTGTTAAACATAATTTATTTGTGTACTATGTTGAATTTGTTGAATAATTGTGTTGAATTTGTATTGAATTTGTGTTCCAATTTGATTGATTGCTTATGTTGAAATAATTCAGAAAATAAAAAAATGGCCGGTTTGGGGTGCACGACTAGGTGTTGGCCGGCCCCTATTTCTGATTTCCAGCCGGCGCCCCCCATACGGTCCAAAAAATGGCCGCACCGGAGACAGTATGGGGATCACGAGTGGAGATGCTCTTAGCTTGTGGTATCCCAAAATTTGTCCATGGGGTCCTAGTTAACTGTTAGTGGATGCAAGATACCTGTTGAAAAACTTTAAACAAAACATCAAATAATCCGATCAACCATCAAACTAATTTGGCCCATAAATATCTAGTAGCCAAATTATGTTCTCAACACATGCCCCTGTTTTTGGTATAATTGTATTTATCAAGAACACAACAATAGTATCTTAGGACGATGTTAATCCTTTCATCGGCCATATATTTTCTCAGGGCGATGTTCAAAAACACATTGGCCAAATTATTGCTTAGGGTGATGTCCAAACAACTCATTGGCCAAATCTACTTACGGCGATATTTTAAGTAACATATCGGTCATGGCATCATTAAGCCTCTTGCCATATGTTAGGATAATAGTTTTTGAGTATTTTTCATTGAGAGCTTTTGGAAACTTCACCCCCTGCAAAGATTGTACTAAATATGAATTTTCAGGAACAATCTCTACAATAATATACGGTCCTTCCCAAATCGATGACCATTTGCCGAATTTTCTATCTCTAGTTCCAATATAAAATCATTTTCCACACAAAGTCTCCTATTTAAAACTGGAGAAGGATTTGTGTAGAATGCACATCTCCTATAGGGCCGACTGTCTCATATACAGCTATAGGTAAAATCCCGAGGGTACAAGGAGACCTATACAGAGTACAATACGTATCTCACCACCACCCGCAGTCGAAGGGTCGGTACCGACACATAGACTGGAACGAAACTCATCGAAGGTCGATGTCGGCAATCTCTTGGTCATGATGTCTGCAAATTACTGAGAAGTGGTACATGAAGATCTCGAACGTGACCGAGAGCAACCTACTCACGAACAAAGTGGATGTCCAGCTCATTGTGCTTGGTGCGTCGACGATGAACAGGGTTGGCAGAGAGGTAGACAGCCAAAACATTGTCACAAAATACCACCGTGGCCTTGTCGACATGACAAAAGAGCTCAGAGAGAAGCTGACGAAGCCACGTGCACTCGCCCACGGTGTTAGCCACGGCCCGATACTCGACCTCGGCACTAGAGCGAGACACGGTGGGTTATCGCTTGGAAGACCAAGAGACGAGCAACAAGCCGAGGTAGACGCAGTAGCCCGAGGTGGACCGCCACGTGTCAGTGCAGCCAGCCCAGTCCGTGTCCGAGTAGGCGACGATGTCCGTCGATGGCGAGGCGTGTACCGAGAGGCCGAGGTCCATAGTGCTGCAGATGTAGCGAAGTATTCGCTTCACCACTGTCCAGTGGGCGTCCCGAGGAGCATGCATATGCAAGCACACTTGCTGCACGGCATACTGCAACTCCGGACGTGTCAACATCGAGTACTGCAGAGCACCAACGATGGAGCGGTAGAACGGCGCGTCCGGGGCCATCGACCCATCGCTAGCCGGAAGCTTGGCCTTCGTGTCAACTGGTGTAGGCGTGGGGTTGCAGTTAAGCATCCCAGCACACTCGAGTAGCTCATGAGCGTACTTCCGCTGATGAAGAAAGAACCCATCCGCGCGCCGGACGACCTTGATGCCGAGGAAGTAGTGGAGCGGGCCAAGGTCCTTGAGTGCGAACTCGGCACAAAGGCAGTCGGTGAGCTGTCGAAGGAGGGCAGCAGTGCATGGCGTCAAGATGATGTCGTCGACATATAGCGGCAGGTAGGCAGTTTGGTGCCTTGGCGATAGACGAACAGCGACGCGTCAGAGCGCGTAGAGCGGAAACCGAGCTGATGCAGAAATGCGGCGATGCGCTGGTACCAGGCACGCGGGGCCTGCTTCAGTCCATACAAGGACCGAGAAAGCAGGCACACATGGTCCGGATGCTCGGCATCGACGAAACCGATGGGCTACTGACAGTACACCTGCTCGGAGATGGCCGTGGAGAAAGGCGTTGGAGACATCCATCTGATGCACCAGCCAGGCACGAGAGGCGACGAGGTTAAGGGTGGTGTGGATCGTGCCTGGCTTGACAACTGGGGCAAACGTATCCGTGAAGTCGACGCCGGCGCGTTGGCGAAAGCCACAAACCACCCAACGCGCTTTGTAGCGCTCCAGGGCCCCCTCAGGCCCCAGCTTGTGCTTGAAGACCCCTTGCCGGTGATGATGTTGGCGCGGGGGGGGGGGAGGGACCAACTCCCAGGTCCGGTTGTGCCGCAGCGCATCGAACTCCTCCTGCATCACGGAGTGCCACTCCGGGTCACGCAAGGTGGCCCAGGCAGAGGTGGGAACTAGAGAGATCACGGACGTAGAGGCAGTGCAGATGTACTTGTTGGCGGGGTAGCGGGTGGACAGCCGGCGCACGCCCGCACGCGCACAAGTGACGACACCCGCAAGTGGGCGGGCGGGGAGGGCACGACGCCCACAGCCGAAGCGGGCGACGAAGGCGGGGTCGACGAGGAGGGTGCCGAGCTGGACGAGGATGATGAGGGTGACACAGGCGGTGTAGCTGGTGCGGGCGGAGTCGCCGGCCTAGGCAGAGACAAGGCTGTGGCGGGGGGCGACCCAGGCGGTAATCCGGGCGGTGTCACAGGCCCGTGCCCTGAGGGACCAGGTGGGGCGGGCGCAGACGGGGCCGCCACGGTCACTCGTCGGCGAGAAGGGCCGGCCTCAGGGGGGAACGGGCATCGAGGGTGTCATCGATGGAGTCGCCAAGAGTCCCTACTGAAACAGAAACACCAACTCGTCAAAGTAAACGTGTCGTGAGGTGATGACGCAATGAGAGACTGGATCATAGCAGCGATAACCCTTGGTGTTGGTTGGGTAGCCGAGAAACACGCAAGGGAGAGAGCGTGACGCGAGCTTGTGCGTGGCGGTGGCGGCGGTGCTAGGGTAGCAGCGGCAACCGAAGATGCGAAGATCATCGTAGGCGGGGGCACACCAAAGAGGAGATGGTGCGGCGTGTATTGCCAACAAGAACGACATGGGCGGATGTTGACTAGAAGAGTATCCATGGCGAGAGCATCCGGCCAGAACCGTGGGGGCATGTACACATGGAACAAAAGGGTGCGGACGCAGTCGTTGAGAGTACGAAGGATGCATTCGGTGCGACCGTTTTTTTGAGAAGTGTATGGACACGTTAGACGGAAGATGGCGCCATGAGAGGCGAGAAGGGTGCGGGTGGTGCTGTTGTCGAACTCTTTGTCATTGTCGGTTTATAAAGCATGGATGGGGCGACCGAATTGTGTGGATATGTAGGCGAAGAAGGAGGTGAGGGTGGCGGTGACGTTGGATTTACGACGGAGGGGAAAAGTCCACACAAAATGTGAGTAATCATCCAAAATCACGAGATAGTAAGTATATCCAGAATTACTCGGAACATGCGAGGTCCAAACATCACTATGAATGAGTTGAAACGGAAAAGACGCAACTGTGGAGGAAGAGCTAAACGGAAGACGGACATGTTTGCCTAGACGACATGGTTCACAAGAATGAGTATCCGTTTTATTACAAGAAAAGGAGAATCCTTGCATTATTTGACGAAGGGCGGTGGAGCTAGGATGGCCGAGGCGGGCGTGCCAGAGGTCGACACTGGCAAAGTGGGCACGATAGCTCCTGGTAGTGGTGGAGGACGGCCGAATAGGGTACAAATCACCAGGGCTGTCACATTGATGGAGGAGCATCCAGGTACGACCATCCTTAACAGAGAAACCAGAAGCGTCAAATTCCACAGTCACAGAATTATCACGAGTGAGAGAACAAACAGAAACTAGGTTTTGAATCAAGTTAGGAGAGACGACAACATTATTGAGGGAGAGAGGGGTGGAGGTGGAGGGAAAAGAGGCGGAGCCGGTGTGAGTAATGGGAAGAGCATGACCGTTGCCAACGATTATGCGAGAAGAAGTAGAAGTGGGAGTAGAAGTGGAGAGGATACCAGGGTGAGAGGCCATGTGCGCGGAGGCTCTAGTGTCCATGAACCAATCGCCACCACCGCCATACGAGCCCACGGTGGGAGCGGTCTGGAGAGCGGTCAGCAGCGCGGGATCCTACTGGACCGACGACGAGGGTGCGGAGTAGTAGCCAGGGGCAGTCGGAGGCATGGCGTAGACTGGCGCGGGGACGGGCTGAGGCGACGCGAAGAACGCCTGGTGGGTGGCCGGGCGCGGCCCCAAGATGCTCGGGTGAGGCGTGCGCGGAACGGACATCGTGTAGGCGGGGACGACCCTGGTCTAGGGGTTGTGACCCATGCTCCAAGGCGTCATCGATGTGGACTGCTGCGGTAGACATGGCTAGGGCACAGGGGCGTGGCCACCGTTGCCGTTGTTGTGACCACGCTCGCGCCGACGATGGCCGCCACTGTTTCCAGGGGCGGAGGTGCGGGCGGCTGGGGTGCATAGAACCCGGGAGGCGGGGCCGAGGCGCGAGGCTGAGGGGCCGGAGGTGCATGAGCGGGGGCGCCCCGCGAGAGACCCGAGATGAAGGCGATGTGAGCCTCCCGAGCCCGGAGATGCTTCAGCCGCCGCTCCTCGAGGCGGAGATAGGCTATGGCTTGCTCGAAGGTCGGCGTGGTGAGCAGCGTGAGGTTGGCGGCAGCATTGCCGAGGTCCCCGCCGAGACCGTCCGCCAGCATGGAGAGGAGGATCTTGTCGTCGATCGGAAACTCTAGGTCACAGAGCTCATCAGAGAGGCTCTTGAGGCGGAGGCAGTTGTCGTTGAGGGAGAAGTTGTTTTGGTGGGTGCCGAAGAACTCCTGCTGGAGGAACGTGACACGCTGGATCTTGTTGTCGGTGAAGAGGCCGGTGATCTTGGTCCAGACCGTGTGCGCGGTGTCACCGTCGCGAACGAAGGTGCAGAAGATCTCGTTGGAAACGGTCTAGAAGAACCAGCAGATGATGGTGGCGTCGATCCTCAACCAGTCGGGGTCGTGTGGCATGGCGAGGAGGTTGATGGTGCCATCGACATGATCAAGGAGATCATACTCGCGGAAGAGGAGGCCGAAGTACGTCTTCCACGGGAAGAAATTGGCAGCGGTTTGAGAGAGCGTCACCAGCACGCGCTCGAGGATGGGAACGTCACGGATGACGGCGACGGAGGCGTCGGCAAAGGGGTTGCTGCTTCTAGAGACGGAGGAGTTCAAGGGGTTGCTGGAGGAGGACAGATCGGCCATGGTGGGGAGGATGGGGCGAAAGCGGTGGGGAAGGGGGGCCGGCGGCACCTGGAGGAGGGAGGGTGGTGGCTAGGGTTTGGTGGCGGGGGAGGAGGCGGCGACTAGGGTTTGGTGGCCGACGGCGCCTGAGGGGAGGGAGGCGGTGGCTAGGGTTTGGGAGTCGTGGTTAAGCTGATACCATGTAGAAGGATTTGTGGAGAATGCACAGCTCCAATAAGGCCGGCTGTCTCATCTATCTATCTATCTATCTATCTATAATATTTCTTGCCGTAGGTTTGTCTACACAATTTTTGGTTCCGATTTTTCACTGTACGAATTTGCCCCTGGAAGTTCAGGGTAATTACATGGTATGCCACCGACAAGTCAACCGTGTTGCGGTGTTGGTGCCCGATCCGTCCGCCCCGACACAGTTCCTCCGCTCGCCGTCTGTCTCTCCGCTCCCCCACCCTAGGAAATCCCCGCCGCGCGTGCGCCACCAAGGGACGTGCCTCCCTTCCGCCGGCTACCCGCGCTCCACCATAACCACACCACCGTGGGAATCCCCGCAATCACCGCTACCTCCGCCGCCGCGAAGTCCCTCCTTCCCCACCAGATGCCATAGCCCTGCTCCACTTCTTCTCCACGATCCGCACAGTCCCCAGATCTCGATTCCCTTCCTACCGTGGCTGCTAGACACCGCCTCCATTCCAGTCTCCAGCTCCACCGGCCGGCGGTCACTTGCCTCACGACCCCGGCATCCGCGTGTAAGCTCAGATCCGTCCTGCTGCAGTAGAGGGCGTCGGACGGTGCCGTCGGGGAGTCAGGAGTGCGGCATGGACGAAGACGAGGAGATGGACACTGGGAGAGGCGGCTCTGGTGAGGCTCTACAGAGGTCACCGGCCAGAAAGCCGAGGTGCAGGTTATTCCTTTACTCTCCTTCGCGTCCTTCAGCGCCAGTAGGGTTTCCGTGGACGCCGGCGGCGACTTTCGACCTTCAGCACCGGCTCACGTCGCCGGGGGTGCTGGTGACGGGGCGGACCGGCAGCATAACGGAGGTGCGATGACTACACCGGCCTGGAGCTGGCATAGCGGCCCGTGCGTGCGCAGCCATAATCCACCACCGAATTCCACCCACAAGGAACTGCCCGTCTATATATTTCCAAGTTGCTTTCCACATTCCATGAAACCATCTAGATGTTTTGTACACAGATGTCGTCTCAAATCCTTGACCAAGAGACTGACATCAGAAACGAGTCCCATCTGACCAGTTATGTGAGGAAGAGACAATAATGTCTCCATGAAGGAAACATCTGTCAACAACAACCGCACTTTCAATATCTTCTATCTTTTCTGTTCCAGTGACCTGTAACACCCTAACCTTGTTATCAGGCTGAGAGCTCTGTCTGACAAGTGTCAACATCAGCTCCATAACAGGCACCATCACCTTCTGCACCACCAACTTCAGTTTTATGAGATCCTCGGTGTCAGTATCATCATCAGTGATACCATCTTCAGAGTCATACTCGCCAGCTACTTCCATCGCCAAACATCTTTATTTATGCTACGGGCATGGATTAGATTTTATGATTGGCTAAATGCCATTTTTCATTCCGTTGTCTCTCTTGAGTCTCGAGTGCTAATTATAAGGAGCAGAAAAACGCAATTATCATTTGTAAGTTGGCTACAATTTATATAAAATTTATTCATGCCTTTTAGTGTAAGGGAAAATTTGTTCATGCCTTTTCTTGCCTGGAATTTTTGTAGAACTGATGAGTGGGACCAAATTCAGTATGTATCTAGAAATTTTTGTTTCATCTACATACTTTAAAAAAAAAATTACAACCATCAATTAGTTCTCTCTTAACCAACTCTGCCATGCCATGTTCACTCATATGCCCAAGACGCATATGTCACAGATTTGTTTTACCACAATCATCAGAATCATTAGAAGTAACAACAGCAGCAATACCAGGCAAAGTGCTACCTCTAAGAACATATAACTTAGCAGAATTCATATCACATATCATGTGAATAAGAGAACCTTTTGATACCTTTAACAATCTACGACCACCGGCGTACTTGTATCCATCAACGTCCATGGTACTTAGGGAGATCAAATTTCTGGCCATGCTTGGTATGTGCTTCAGCTCATTCAACATACGCGCCACGCCATCATGTGTCTTGATCTTAACAGATCCAACTCTGACAATATGGCATGGGTTGTCATTTCCTACATGTACAAGATCTCCAGGCTGCACAGATTCATATGAACTGAACCAATTTTTGTTACAACAAATATGAAACGAACATGCAGTATCAAGTATCCATTCATCATCACGAGAAGCACAAGCAACAAAAACGGCTAAACATTCACCGTTAGAACTATCACCAGAAACAACAGCAGCCTTACCAGTACCTTGATCCTTATCTTTCGGTTGGTAAGTACCGTTCATTTTCTCCTTATTCTGCAGCTTCCAACAATCATTAATAACATGATTAGATTTCTTACAATACCTGCAGAACTTGTCCTTTTCTTTGGACTTCGAACAACTTCTGCTGTCTTTGCTCTTATCTCGGTTGCCATGGTTGTTAAACCTCTGCTCGGTCCTGCCATGAACCTGTAGAGCTTCAGCCTTGGAAGTCGTCCCATCTTCCTGCACCATAATTTTCATCGTTTCCCTCTGTTTGAGGGCATCTTGTACTTCATCAAGGGTTATTTTATCACGGCTCAACAACATTGTATCACGAAAGTGTGTATAAGAACTAGGTAGCGAGCATAAGAGTAATAGAGCTAGATCCTCATCATCATATTTTACTTCCATAGATTGCAAATCAGAAATAATCTCTCTGAAAAGGGATAAGTGATTCATTACCGATCAACCTTCCTGCAATCTATGCGAGAATAACTTCATCTTCACATGCATCTTATTGGTTAGATCCTTTGACATGCAGATCGATTCCAGTTTCGTCCAAAGAGCAGCAGCAGATTTCTCTGCCAAAACTTCCTGTAAAATATTATTGGACAGATGCAGTTGAATCATAGACAAAGCCTTACGGTCCTTTCGCTTCTCTTCGTCAGATCAGCTCTTAGCATCATCTTTTCCGAATCCTTCCAGCGCTTCATCCAGATCTGAAGTTTGGGCGAGAATCGCCCGCATCTTCACCTGCCACAAGCAGAATCTTGTGGAGTAGTCCAGCTGCGGTAGATCAAACTTCAATGACGACATGTCGCAAACCTAGATTAGAACCTGGGGCTCTGATACCACTTGTTACACTATCACGCAGCGAAAAGTAGATCAAACAAAGAACAAGAACACAGATTTTTACGTAGAAACTCTTGCGGGAAAAAACCACGGAACGCACAACGGTGTATCACTATAATTGGGAGGAGTATTATAATACACGAGAGGACAAATCCTCTACGTGCTATCAATATGGTGAAACTCTCTCAATCTAATCTATGACTACCTGGTATTATATAAAGGGGCAAACAACTCTTTTTTTTGGTGAACACGAAATAGCACGGTTGGCACACTTTAGTCCACCAGGACTCCTTCTGTAGTATAACAGGTACATAGGATTCGGGTCATATTCAACACAAACCACTGCCTTTGGCTACAAAATTATTGGTGCATCCATGCTTAATTCCATCACGTAAAACACCTTTTGGATGACTACTGTTACCTTCAGCGTTTTGTAAGTTATGCACCAGAGTAGCATCCTTTTGAACCAGATCAGACCACTCTGTACACCACTGTCACCTGGAAATACATTCCCTGATATCCCTAAACCGCAGCCTCGTAGAACCAACTCGGCATGCACACCAACTGGTTCAGACTTCTCACTTGCACTTGGAGTAGAGGATGCATCGTGTGTACCAGCAGCCTTTCCTTGAACAGAACCACAACATCCTATATCAACATTACTTGTTTCTGATTTTGGAACCATACCTTCAGCCGGCTGATGCTCACCAACTTTCAAACCACGCGCAGTATTCAAATCTCTCGAACTTTGTTCAGGCTTACCTTTAGCGATCTACCGTACCCACGTGAGCTTACGATTACCCTTATAAAATTTTCAATTTTCCATCTGCATCACGTACCACAGATTCGACTCCCTTGATATACAGTGGCATCATGCGATCTAGCCTGATGAATAAAATGAGACATTTTCTCATGCATATCTGGTCTGTACATATGCCTCGACGGATTCCACCCCGGCTAGAAATAACCTCCTGGCGCAGCAGGATATGGCGTCCATGGATTGAAACCTCACGGAGGATACTAGGTGTACGTAGGAGGTGGACATCTCCAATTCGTCGGCTCCATTGAAAAATAAGGTCGCTGATCATACAGATTTCCTCGCCATTGCTCATAACCTCTAGAACTACAAGGAGACCTTAGATGCTTATTACCACCAAGCCGATTAAAGACATTATTGGTCTTGCGCGATGTGCATTTTTCTAGCAGCATACTAACAGTCGGCTTCGGTTTCGGTGCTAGTTTCTTTCTTTCATTAACTTTCCACACTCCTACTTATGGATTTTTTTGGTTTGATCATCCTCGGGGAAGCATTATCATCAACAAGATTTTTCTCTCTCGCGAGCTCGGTCTAATCCAACCGAATAAGCATCTTCTTTTCTTTCACTTCGATTACATTGATAGGAAATGGATCCAGTGCCGTACCCGAGAAATCAGAGGCCCTGTGCAAAACTAAAAGAAATGACTTGGTATTAAAAAGCAATCATTAAAAAAACATTTTATGGGGTAAGCCATTACAGCATCTTCAGCGGATACCGCAAAAAGTGGTCAACCCGCAAAAGTGGCAAACTTTTGTAGTTTTATCCAAAAAATGATCTTTTTAGATACCGCAAAAGTGGTCAAAACCGCATTTTTTTTACAGTTTCCCGCATAACTCTTCTGCGTGCCGAATATATCCAGTTTCCGAGTCAGTTTTTGAGGTAAACCACAAACGGGTCAACACTCAACGGGGCACAAACTTTAGCACCTACCGCTCCCGCTGTCGACGGCGCCGCAGTTTCCGAAGGTCGATTCCATGGCGCGGAGTCTCGATTCTGGTGCCAATCTTTTATTTTCGGCTAGTAGGTTCGATTCCCACGTCTATTATCAATTTCTGGTTGCCATAGTTTCCGCCATAGTTGTAGCTCGCCGGCTAGCCGAAATGGGAGCCGCGGGGAGTAGAGCAGTAGCAAGCAGCGCGCATCGCATCAACTAGTACACATACTGAGAAGCAAACAACGCATCTATACCTATACGATGCGGCAGCTCACCGGCCGACCGGAACCGGCCGCCGCAGCTCGCCGGCCGGCCGCATGCACGCAATGAAAGGGACATGCGCGAGCGAAGGGTAGAGGACATGTGCGAGGACCTGCATGCCTGCGAGGAAGATGACCCTGCGAAGAAGATGATGAAATATTCACGAAATATGATGTTTTGCGGTATAGATATACGATATCTGTTTGGCAAGTTCGGCAAGGTGTGTCGCCTAACTCGACTACTTCGGCTCCAACTACGTTTACGTCAATTACTTCCCAGGCTCAACGACAACATCGACCACAACACAACAACATCATCAATTGTATCAACATCGACAACATCACCAATGACACGATCGACCACGACTAAACCTTCCTACTATTGGCTACATCGACATCGGCATCCATTTGGCTTCCTCTCTAGTTCGCGCATTCGGATTATGCTCCAGTTAGACCGTCCGCGATGCTCTGGCTGTTCTCATCACTACCGATCTAACTGCGAGGGTGTTAGAGTAGATCACGGTTTGAACTATATTTGATAGTTTAAGTTTGTAATCTAATTCTATCTCTAGTAGTCTTCTTGTCTTTCAAGTTTTCTAGTACTATATAAACAGTTTAAGGGCTCTCAATGTAATGGTCTTACCCAATATCAATACAATCAATATTTTCGCAATCTTTCAAAATGGTTTTATCTACTCTCCTCGGTAATTATGTATGCACCATATAGATAGAAATCAGAAGTGAAAACGGCACCAAAGTGGAGCATACAAACCGCGGAGATTTTCCTTTCGTATCGTCATCATGGGATTCTCTTGACCCAACGTAGCAGTAGCATTAACTGAATAAATTGCACTCTACTAGTTACTACTAGTGTGCATCGGGTTCTATGCGCGGGCAGATTCCCAGGAAACTAGAGCAAATGCTGCTAGTAAGTATTTTTTTCCTAATGCTTGATTATTCAAAGGTAAATTTTTATATTAACACTAGTAGAAGACAAAATTTGAGGCCCTAGTATTTTAGAGGCCCTATGCGAGTGCACACTCTGCACATGCTCCAGATACGGGCCTGAATGGATCACTATCGAGCTTCATCTTAGAACCTTTTGTAAATGTCAATCGTCCTTCATTTTCCCCTCTTCTTATTTTTATTATCTTTAAATCGGTTATATTGTTTAACATCTTTAGTCCAGTTTTCTTACGCCAAAGCCTTTTGTAAAACCAGATTAACATCTGAAAATTCTTGACCTTCTACTTATCCTTAATATGAGTGAGCAAACCCGAAAAAGTAAGATCAGCTAAATCCTTTTCGGTTATGTTCATGCTGAAACAACAGTTTTTGACATCTCTAAACCTCCTGATATACTCATGAACACTCCCATTATATTTTTGCCTAACCATAGTTAAATTTGAAAGTCGAATTCAGTTTCACCACTATAAAAATACTCATGAATTTTCTGCTCCAATGGTTCCCATGTTGAAATAGAATTAGGAGCAGGCGATGTAAACCACGTGAATGCAGTACAAAGACAAAATAAATAATTTTATCATATAAACATCGCTGCATTGTGCTAAAAATTTACCTATGTGTTCAAAAGTTGGTCTACCATCCTCAAAAGTTGGTCTACCATCCTCACCTGTAAACTTAACAAAATTTGGAATTCTAAAACCATGAGGATGTGGCGCCAAGTCAAAATAATTAGGGTATGGATTCTGATACGCATGTGCTCTACCGAGGATATGGCATCAAGTCAAAATAAGCAGTCTGAGCATATGCGGTTTGCTGTAGAGATATGTTAAAGTTAGAATCCGGTACCGGCCCATAAGGAACCCCAGTACCAATGTGTGGCAAAGGTGGTGTGTTATATGCTACCATTGATAACTAGGCTGATGTAAATTGGAGTTAAAAACTATGCTTCAGTTGTTGTCATTGTAATCTTGTGGAACCGACGTCAAAACTATGACAGGAGCAACACTATGTACAAAATTATGGGCCAAACTGCTAGCATAATTTCAGCATGTTTGATTGTTGTTTAGAATAACGTGAGGTTGTGCTACATCAATTGATGTACCAGTGTATAAGAATGACTAGGTAAATTAATGAATTCACTATATAATTTGTCATTCCACAAGTATATATTTTAAAACTTATTGCCGAATTTTCCTATCTCTTGTTTTACTTGGACCCCTTAAATAATTAACTATAGAAACCCTCCAGTTTTCTGGTTCTAAGTTATTTTCTAGCTTCTAACTCATATAACGAATCTTCTCCATACTGTTTTCCCATTTCCTGAACTGAACCAGGACAAGCTACACCACACACCGAACTAGCAGTATTCAGATATCGGTCTTAGTATTAGCAAAGTCTAGCATTATTTTCTCTTTTATGAAAAATTTCCCTGTGCTAATGCTGTAACCGGAAGCTTGCTGGGCTAAACAATTAGCTTTACAATTTTCTTTCCTAGATATATGATTAATACTAAACATATGTAGAGTTTTGATTATATCTTCACATCGGTCCAAGTAACTATTTAGTAAACCATCAAAACACTGAAGTTTACCTTTAATTTGTTGTACTACCAAGAGTGAATCCCTAAAAGCATCTATATCTTTTTACGCCCATATCTACTAAGTTTGTCACGATGTTCATCATTGATTTACAGCACTGACGAGCGAATCTGGCGAGATAAACTATTTTTAATTTCTTTACTGAACTTCTCCTTAAACTTGCCAAATTTACTAGCTAATTGAATAAATATGCGTGACACATCTGCCACGTTAGCACCATACTTTCTAGCTATAGGCACGCCAATTAGATGAGCAATATCTTCGGTTAAGATAATTACCTTCGTGTCGAGTGTAGGAGGAGGGTTTGGCGTCGCTATCTTCTTGACAACGCCGCTCCTTGTCTTGAAGTATTCACTCAACTTCAATTTTAGCGCCTCAGCCTTTTGTTCTTCAATCTCTCGCCGCAAGTTGATACATTGCAAATGTATCTATAATTTTTGATGTTCCATGGTTGGTTTTATCCACTTTCTTGTGTTTTGTCCATACTTTGAAGTACTTTTCATATGATTTCTTGGACTAACCTATTAACAAGAGCCACAGAGCCGGCTGCCTGTTTTCTGCTGTTTTTGGTTCTAGGAAAGTCAGAAAATGAATATTCTCGGAATTGGACGGGACAAAATCCAAAGTGCCTATTTTGCCGGAAGTCATGAGATGCCAGAATACGAGACGGAGAAGGGTTGGGGGCCGGCCACACCACCTGGTCACGCGGCCAGGCCTGGCCCGCACCAGGGGTGGTCTGGCCGACCCCAGCACCCCCTCGGCATCTCCTTCCGCCTATAAGATGCCCTTGGGACGAAAACCCTAAGGACCCGATCAAAATTCCACGAAAGAGTCTGTAGCCGCTGCCATCTCCATCCTTAATTCAGGAGGGATCTGAAGCTCTTCCCGGGACCCTGCCGGAGAGGGGAATTCACCCTGGAGGCCTTATTCATCACCATGCAAGCCTCCGGTGTGATGCGTGAGTAGTTCATCTCTAGACTATGAGTCCATGTAGTAGCTAGATGGCTGGTTCTCCTCCTTTGTACTTTCATGTCTAGATCTTGTGAGCTCCGTTCATGATCAAGATCATCTATTTGTAATTCTGCATGTTGTGTTTGCGGGGATCTGATGGATATTGAGATGCTATTTCAGATTGATTATTGATTATATCATGTCTTTGTTATTTGTGATCTTGCATGCTTTACGTTGTTAGTAGCTATCTTGGCCAAGTAGATGCTAGCAACTCCAAGAGTTAGTATTTATGCTCGATAGTGGGTTCATGCCTCTGGTACTCTGGGGAAGTGACATGAATCTCTAAGGTACTAGATGTGCTGTTGCTACTAGGGAGAAAACAACAATCCGTTGTTCATAGAACAATCGTATTGTTTACATTACACACAATTCGTAAAGCAATAATATGTTGCTTGCAACTTAATACTGGAGGGGGTTCGGATGATAACCTGAAGGTGGACTATTAGTCATAGATGCAGTTGGATGGCGGTCTATGTATAATGTTGTAATGCCCAATCAAGTTCCAAAGGAGTCAAGATGATTAGTATATGCATTTATTGCTTTCTCGATGTTTGTCAATTGCCCCGCTGTAATTTGTCCACCCAGCATGTTATCTATCTTAAGGAGAGCCACCTCTAGTGAACTATGGATCCCGGTCCTTTTCTTTTACATACAATCTATAAATTGTTTACTGCTTTGTGTTTACTTTCTGCAAACTATTACTTCCTTGCATTCGATACATTTAATCCTTTGTTTTCAGCAAAACACGATGAGATTGACAACCTTATCGCAAGTTGGGGACAGAGTTCTGTGGTTGTGTTGTGCAGGTCTTCATGTTGCTACTAGCACCGGTAATGCGCCCTGCCAAGGCACAACTAGCAACACCTTTGGGGTGTTTATTTGATCCTACTAGTTCGATTAAACCTTGGTTTCATAATTGATGGAAACTTGTTGCTGTGCTCATCATACCTTCCTCTTGGGGTTCCCAACGAGCTCTACATCAACACTGAGCCATCAAGCATTTTTCTGGCGCCGTTGCCGGGGAGTCAAGGACATCTTCACAAGGGGAGTCCCTCATAATCAATCTCTTTACTTTGTTATTTTTGTTTTGCTTAGGTTCTTTTTGCTTTGTTTGCTTGTTTTGTTATCAAAAACACAAAAAAATTAGTCTTACTAGTTTGCTTTCTTTATAAAAAACACAAAAAAATTAAGTCTCCTTTAGTTGTTGCCTCTTCCTTAGCTCACCATGTTGATCCCTAAATTCACCCTGAAAGATCTTTCAATTTTTAGTGGTTCTATAATTGGGAATGATAATATTGAAGAATTCCTTAATCATGTTAGTAAGCATGAAGATACTGAGGATAGATCCCTTGCAGAACTTGCTCCAAACTATGAGATTGCTGCAGCTTCTTTAATTCACATGTTAGAAGCTAGGTTTGTTAACCTCAACCCCTTAATACAAGTAATGTTTCTTAAGCTTAAAGAAATTGAGGACCCTGAAAAGAGGGATTTTATTCTAGAAACTTTGTTTAAGGAGTTCTACGATGTTGCCAAGGAAGCTAGGAAAGTCTTTGAACGTTTCAATATGCTAGGCTCATGTGTAGATGTTGTTGGTACACGAGAAAAGATAAACAAAACCGAACCTAATGGGGAGAAACCTAAGATACCAATACCCTTTAAACTGGTAGCAATACATGAAGCCATAGAAAAGAATCTTGATTGGATTGTTCCTGAAAACCCTTTTGATGAAAATAGTGAACCTAAGAGCATTGAGAGAGGATCCTCTAGAACTTATTTGGATGATATACCTTTCCTTGTTGAAGATATTTCTGGTATTAATCTTAATGCTTCTTCATTTGAGAACATTTGATTCTTTCTTGCTTCTTATGCCTAACTTAAAGGCGTTAAAGAAAAGTACTTATTGGGAGATAACCCAAAACTTTTAGATGAGTCTTCGAAGTTATTACCGCTCCTTATACTTTAGTAATAACCGCTCCTTATAATTTTTATTTTCTTTTTGTGCCAAGAGTAACCTCTAATGAGAGAGAAGTAATGATTGAGAAAGTTGCTGTCCCGAAACTGATTTTTGTGCTTCATCATAAAAATTCGTGTAAAATCTCTGAATGTCTTTTTGAGGCATGAATTTTTGTGCTTCTGACCCAGGTTGTTATCTAACTTTCGTTAGTTCAACACTTTTTGATTTGAGCAACAGAAGGTCTTCGAAAAAATTCGTCTTTACCTGCTGGTCTGTTTTGACAGATTTCTGCCATTTTCTGCATTTGCTTCTTGTTGGTTCCTTTTTGAGTTCTTTTGGGGAATTGAGCTTTTTAAGGGAAGTCCTATAGTATCTAGTGTTCTAATGGAAGTTTATTGGTGTTAGAACTTAACCTTAAGACTTATTTATCTTGAGTGCACTAATGTTGCTAATAAAGATTGTGTGAAGTTTTGTACGAAGGAAAACTTTCGGGTGTATGGAAGGAATGAGTAATGAGATGAAGGATGGACTAAATTTCAAGCTTGGGGATGCCACACGTGTCACCCCAAGAAATATCCAAGAAGTACAAGCGTCAAAGCTTGGGGATGCCCAAGGCATCCCCCTCTTCATCAATAAAAATCTCAGGTTTCTTCCAAACGCTTCATTTTTATTGTTTAATGCACAGTTGTGTTGTTCTTGGAGCATCTTATTTTTTGTTTTCCTTTTGGTTTTTCGTTTGCTTTGTTTTCTTAGTTTTCTGAATAAATTGGTTGGACCCCCCTCTTTCATACATTGGTTTTCAAATAGTTTGGTTTGGTCTGGAAAAGAGTAGGAAAGTTCATGCTTATATGGTAAAAAAGCTTGTTTTTGACTGTGGCCAATGCTTTGTCATGCCATGCTTGATATTGTTTTGACTTTATGCTTAGTATTATTTGTTGCTTAATGTGCCTTGGATGAATCATGCGTTGTTTTAACATATTAAAGCATAGTATAGTGGTATTCTCCTTTGATGCTTTATTTGGGTTGACTTGGCGCATGCTCACACCATGTTATGACTATCTCAAGTCACCATAAGCCTTTATGATCCTTTAGTTTTCAACTTGTAGTATCACTTTATGCCTTGATCAATGATGTTTTGTCGCTCTGCATGATTATGGCCATTATTGCTCTCTTAGTTTGTCGCTCCCAGTCTTTTGCTAGCCTCCACAACCAAGTATGAGTTCCACTCATGCATCCAACTCCCTAAACCAAGTTATTCCAAAGAGTCCACCATACCTACCTACTAGCTTATGCTATTCCAAGTATATTCATGCTTTTGTTTACCTTCCGAATTAAACTTGTCATGAGAAAACTAGTGATTAAAGCTCTCACGAACTTGATGGCACACTTTACTTTTTTTGCATCTAATAAACTTGAACCATTGGGTCCTTCTTTGTTGCGTATATGCTTGCGCTTTATAAGTTGAAATTAGCAGAACCATGTATCATGGGGAACACTTTCAACATTGCACTTGTACTTTGTACCCCGTTGATATCATGTTCTTTTCCTTATGGAACCCGGCGGTGTGAAAACAAGTGGAACTTGTAAGATCATGGAGTTTGTATGTGTGTTAGAGAAACGCCTGGGCCGCTAGCCTAAGCCATGCCTAATCATGGTGGAAACTTGCAGCATCACCATAATGAGCACTCTATGAAGCATCCTCAATAAAAACCTATGCAAATAGCAAATAAAAAGATCGCTGAGATGCTCATTGTCTGCTTGCCTTGTCATTTTGATTATGGGATAGCTCCTGTATCATGTGCACGGGGTACCCCGTTGGCGGTTCTTTATGATACATATGTACTTACAATGACAAGAGCTTACTCGTGACTAAAGTTGAGTAGCATGAGGTTCGGTCTTCGTAAGTAAGGGGCATGAGATTTCGGTTTATAACTTGTCAAGCATATCCTCTTAGTTGTGTCACTTTAACCTTAATCACCTTAAATATGCTTATGATAGGGGCAATGTGAGCTGAAAGCTATAAGTACCATAATTTTTGGAAGCTCTTTATGAGACTTGAATCCCTAGTTCCTTTTATGAAGGCCTTTCTTCCACCATTATATTGAGTCTCCACCTTCTATCTTTATGCACCTACTTTGAGAGCATAGTGGCCATTATTAGTTCTATGTGCATTGTCCCAAGACTAGTTGATTGATGCATCACTTGATATTGCTTGTTTAAACTATTTGTATCTAGTCACTCTTATGAACTTTGAAGGTGTCCTATGCATTTATATTTGCTACCCTATGAGGGACAAGCTGAATGCTATTATGTTATTGTAACAGCCCAAAACTTTAATCCAAGGTTATTAAGATCCAAATCATCAAAATTAGGGTCAACAAAAACTTTTCTAATGGAAATTATTAAAACATTCATGTGTGTGCATTTAAATAGGAGTTGTTTTGAATTGCCATGATTAAGTGATCCATTGCTTGTAAAATGATCCTTAGGTGAAATAAACATCATCTAGATCATCCCCAAACAAATCCCAAAGAAAAACAAAGAAAAATGAATAAAAGAAGATAATGGTCATTTGTGCCTAATTAACTACCATGCCTACTTTGGCTATTCCTAGTACTCAAAACCTAACAGAAACAAATGTGGATCTTTGTACCCCTTGCTAGTACACATAATGATGTACCAAGGCCCACTTTGTGATCTGCTAAAAACATTCAAACACTAAATTTAAATGGCAGTTAAAAATTGAATCTATTTCATATGGGAAGATCACCCTATTTCAAAAACCACTCAAACAAGCTCAAATTTCAAAACCCAAGAACCCACAGAGTCTCAAGCTTAATACTAGCACACCCACCAAAAATCTTTTCAAAATTCAAAAAGAAAGTTCTTGCGGCCATTTCATCAAATACATGGCAGGCAGGATTTACACTCTAAACCTAGCTCGCTGTTTACAACAGGGTTTTGCCCCCAAATGATCTCCATTTAATCCCTCTGTCCCCTCTTGATCTAACCAGGCCCTTAGCACCCATCCCCTACCCCTAGCGGCAATGCCATGCCAACCCGAGACCATGCCGCTGGCCAAACCTTGCAACCGCCGCAGCACCGTCCCCCTCTTTCTCACCATGTCTACGAGCTAGCCAGGACCTCACCGCCACCCTCTGTCCCCTCCCCGAGCCAAGCCAGAGCGTGGACCACCGAGGAACCGCCGTGCACCAAGTGTCTGCGCCATGCCGAGCACGCGCCAGAGCGCCGCGCCCGACACGTGTGTACACGCCGCCCCTCGACCGCACCCCGCGCCCACCGCTCCGCCACGACCCCAGGAGCACGCCAGACATGCCCGTTCGCCGCCCAACGCACCACAGCCACCAATTGCCGTTGAGACCGCCGCCTTTGCCGCTCAGAGCGCACGCACCGCCCGACCGCATACCACTGTCCCTAGGCCCGCATTCAATTCATAGATCACCGCCAGGAGACCAACAACCGCCCCCTACCTCGAGCCACGCCGCTAGCGCGCTGTGCAGCCCTCGCCGGAGCCGCCCGCCCATGCCTCTTGGCTGCGTCGTCGTCCTATAAATAGAGGTCTCCCCCAGCCATTTCCAGCACACCACTCACCCCCCTCACCTCACTGAGCCTTCCTCACTTCTCCCCGGAGCCACTCGAGCTTGCAGTCGCTAGAATTGCACCGGAGCTGGCCGCCTCTGGAGGAGAAGGGCCGTGCTGATTGTGACCACCCCCGGAGCTACCTTGACCGTCCTTGAGCTCGCCGTCGTCTACCAGTCCATTTGCCCGCCTTGCCGTCGTCGCTGGAGCCTTGGTACGCCCCCTGAGCACCCCCATCGAGCCGCTAGGGTTAGAGTTCGCCGGCGACAGGTCCGTTGTCGAGGACGAGCCCCAGCTGTTGATCCCCGTTCTAATCTAATGGCCCACATTGCCCCGTACCGCTTCGCGCGTTATGAGCCTCTAACCGGTGGACCCCCCTGTCAGCTTTGCCCCGCGCCACGTAGTGTCACTGGGCCAGCCTGTTAGCTTTCCCGCGCGACCCATTTAATTTGAATTAGGATTTTTCTATTTTAGTTTAAACCTAGTTCTGTCCTCTAGTTTGAAATTCAATTCAGAGAGATTTACAAATCAAAATGGAGTGATTCAATTTTGTTAGAAAGCTACTGAAAAGATCTACCTAAGCCTGTTGGATTTAATTCAATTAGAGTTAGAGATCTCTCCTAGTAGAAATAACAAAACAGAAGCATTTTCACCTTGCAACATTTTTCAAAATTCAACCATGATAGCTTTTGAGTTGATTCCAACTCTCAAAAATCACATTTCACCATACCTATCTGAATATCTAATAATATTAGGGTGTACATGTAGTGACTTTGGACTAGTACCAAAATAATGCTATATAGGCATTTCTAGTCACTTTAAATCATTAAATAATGAACTTAAACCAAAGTAATTATGATCCAACCCTTAAATCACATTCCCACATGTTAGAACATGTGGTGATGACATGTGTCCACATGATCCCATATTTTAATTGTGAATATTAAATCTTAGTTAATTTTTCAATGAGTAGAAATTACTTTTCAAAAATAAAAAGAAGGAAACTAGTGAATAAAACTTGTGATTCTTCTGATGATCATAGATCATCAACTATATGCCTTAGAGTGCTAATTAGACTAGTTAAGTATTGTTTGGTGATTGTGTACTCCGTATGTATTTATAGACGATAGTACCGACCAAGGTTTCGAGGAGGAGGAGTTCTACCAAGAGGAGGAGGAAAACTTCAACCACTGCACCAACCAAGGCAAGCTACTATTGGAAAGCTAACACTTGCAAGTATAATGCTTAGCAAGCTAGGATTAAACTAGATGGTTTAGCAAAGATGCTTTAGGCATGCTTTGGTTACACTACCTTGACTAGTATTTACCCCAAGTATTATTTTCCAAGCTTTACTTCATTTACTTTACCCAAAGTTCCTTACTTGTTTTGAAGGTAGCATAAATAGTATAAAACTTGGCCTATTTAGATAAACTTTAGATGTCATTCTATGGCATGAGATTGATCCCATCATTTCCTTACTTGTTAGTGAACACTCTTAACTTAGTAGTTTAGAGTAGATAAAAACTTGAGTCACTCTAGATGGGAAAACTTGGTGAAAATGAATTGTGAAAACCTTGGAATGATGACTCATTCTATTGAGATGTTTTGACATGTGTTGAGAAACAAAAATGGTTTATGATGATGAAAATGTTGAGGCATGAGCCTTAACATTTTTATAAAACTGATGGTTGGATTCGGATGCAATACCATTCCAAATTTACCGTACAACCACAATACCTGAAATGAGTAAGGCTTAGCCAGAAGTTTATATGCATTAGTATTAGTTCCCTCGTGGGAGAGGTTTGAGCTGAGGCTACCTCTCAATGTTGTCCACCTATGCAGTGCCCAAGATGATAGATGGTCATGGTTGGGAGGCCATGCTCATAGGAGAGGTGCTTATACTAGGGTGTGTAAAGGAAAGGTTATGTTTGATTATCTGCATACTAAGTATGATGATTTAGGGTTATCCCTGACAGATGTATCGAATCTTGTGGTGAAAGTGTACCACCTCTGCAGAGTGTCAAACTATTCGAATAGCCGCGTCCGCGGTTATGGACAGTTGGAATGGCCATACTGTTTCGTTGTCAGATGTTTTCAAAATAACTTATGAAATGAATGATGAATCTTGACTTGACCACAACAGGGTTGTGTTTATGATAATAGCTTCCTAACTTGAGTGATTCTAGAACTTTATTTTATCTTTCTTTGCTTCAGAACTTAGCTTACGTTTCAAACTTAACTTTATAGTTAAAATTAGAGTTAGCACTTTAACTTAGAACTATACTACTTGTTAGTGGTAGTTTGCGAGTACTTAAAGAGTACTCATGGCTTTTCTCCCTGGCTATTCTCATGGCCAGATTATGAAGGAGATTACCAAGATGATGGCCAGCAGGACGGCTATGATAACTAGGACTATCTGCCTTCGTCAGCATTGCCTGTGCCCCTGAAGATGGACCCCACTGCTACGCTTATCTTTTATTTCCGTTGCTTGTTGAATAAAGACTAGATCATGAGATCCTTATTTGTGTAAGACCTTATGTATGGTTTGTAATGGATGACGTACTGTGATATCCAATCTGTTATGTCTCGCAAAAATGGTAATACTGGGATTGTGATGAATGATGTAACAGGCATCTGGGATAACCCTAAATCATCATACTTAGTATGCAGATAATCAAACATAACCTTTCCTTTACGCACCCTAGTATAAGCACTACATAGGTGGACAACATTGAGAGGTAGCCTCAGCTCAAACCTCTCCCACGAGGGAACTAATACTAATGCATAGAAACTTCCGGCTAAGCCTTACCCAATTCAGGTAATGTAGTTGCACGATAAATTAGGAATGGTATCGCATCCAAATCCAACCATCAGTTTTATAAAAGGGTTAAAGCTCAAGCCTCAACATTTTCATCATCATAAACCATTTGTGTTTCTCAACACCTGTCAAAACATCTCAATAGAATGACTCATCATTCCAAGGTTTTCATAATTCATTTTCACCAAGTATTCCCATCTAGAGTGACTCAAGTTTTTATCTACTCTAAACTACTAAGTTAAGAGTGTTCACTAAGGTGGGATTATGGGATCAATCTCATGCCATAGAATGACATCTAAGGTTTATCTAAATAGGCCAAGTTTTATACTCTTTATGCTACCTTCAAACCAAGTAAAGAACGTTGTGTAAAGTAAAGGAAGTAAAGCTTGAAAATAAGACTTGGGGTAAATGCTAGTCAAAGCAGGGTGACCAAAGCATGCCTAAAGCATCTTTGCTCAAGTCATCTAGCTTAATTCTAGCTGGCTAACAATAGCTTGCCTTGGTTAGTGCAGTGGTTGAAGTTTTCTTCTTCTTCTTGGTAGAACTCCTCCTCCTCGTAGACTTAGTCGGTACTATCGTCTATAAATACATACGGAGTACACAATCACCAAACAATACTTAACTAGTCTAATTAGCACTCTAAGGCATATAGTTGATGATATAATATCATCACAAGCATCACAACTTTTATTCAAAAGTTTCCTCCTTTTTATTTTTAGAAAAGTAATTCCTACTCATTGAAAAATTAACTAAGATTTAATATTCACCACTTAAAATATGGGATCATGTGGACACATGTCATCACCACATATTCTAACATGTGGGAATGGGATTTAAGGGTTGGATCATAATTACTTTGGTTTAAGTTCATTATTTAATGATTTAAAGTGACTAGAAATGCCTATATAGCATTATTTTGGTACTAGTCCAAAGTCACTGCATGTAAACCTTAATATTATTACATATTCAGATAGATATAGTGAAATGTGATTTTTGAGAGTTGGAGTCAACTCAAAATCTATCTTGGTTGATTTTATAAAAATGTTGCAAGGTGCAAATGCTTCTGTCTTATTATTGTTACTAGGAGAGATCTCTAACTCTAATTGAATTAAATCCAACGGTCTTGGGTAGATCTTTTTAGTAGCTTTCTAACAAAATTGGAATCACTCCATTTGGATTTATTAATCTTTCTGAATTGAATTTCAAACTAGGGGACATAACTAGGTTTAACTAAAAAAGAAAAATTCTAATTCAAACTAACTGGGTTGCGCGGGAACGCTAACGGGCCAGCCCAGTGACACTCCGCGACGCGAGGCTCAGCTGACAAGGGGGTCCACCGGTCAGCGGCTCATAACGTGCGAAGCGGTACGGGGCGATATGGGTCGTTGGATTAGAACTGGGATCAACGGCTGGGGATCGTCGTCGACGAAGAACTGGTCACCGGCGAACTCTAACCCTAGCGGCTCGGTGGGGGTGCTCAGGGGGCGTACCAGGGCTCCAGCGACGATGGCGAGGTGGGCAAACGGACTGGTAGACGACGGCGAGCTCAGGGACGATCGAGGCAGCTCTAGGGGTGGTCGCAATCAGCGGCGCCCTTCTCTTCCAGAGGCGGCCTACTCCGATGCAATTCCGGCGAACGGCTGCTCGCCTTGCTCCGGCTAGAGGTGGGGGACGGTTAGTGAGGTGCGGGGAGGTGAGTGGTGTGCCGAATGGGGCTGGGGTGGCCTCTATTCGTAGGACGACAAAGCGACTGAGAGGCATGGGCGGGCGGCTCCGGCAAGGGCTGCATAGCGTGCTAGCAGCGTGGCTCGAGGTAGGGGGCGGTCGCTTGTCTCCTGGCGGTGCTCTACGTGATCAATGCGGGACTAGGGGTGGTGGTATGCGGTCGGGCGGTGCTGGCGCTCTGAGTGGCAGAGGCGGCGGTGTCCACGGCGAGCGGTGGCTGTGGTGCGTTGGGCGGTGAACGGGCATGTCCGGTGTGCTCCCTGAGTCGTGGCGAAGCGGTGGGCGCGAGCTGCGGTCGAGCGGCGGCTTGTGCACACGTGTCGGGTGCGGCGCTCTGGCGCGTGCTCGGCATGGCACAGACAGGCAGTGTGTGGCGTGCTGTGGGTGGTCCATGGCATGGCCTGGCTCGGGGAGGGGATAGAGAGTGGCGGTAAGGTGAGGCCTAGCTAGTAGACATGAGGAGAGAGGGGGAGATGGTCTGCTGCGGCGGTGACCAAGTTGGCCGGTGAGCATGTGCTCGGCATGGCTTGGCATTGCCACTAGGGGGTAGGAGATGGGGTTTAAATGGCATGGTTAGATCATTTGGGGACAGAGGGAGTGTTTGGAGGAAAATTGGGTGCAAAACCCTGTTGCAAATAGTGAGCTATGTTTAGAGTTTAAACTCTGTCTGCCAAGTGTTTGATGAAATGGCCGCAAGAACTTTCTTTTTGAATTTTATAAAGATTTTTGGTGGGTGTGCTAGTACTAAGCTTGAGACTCTGTGGGTGCTTGGGTTTTGAAAATTGAGCTTGTTTGAGTGGTTTTTGAAATAGTGGGATCTTCCCATATGAAATAGATTCAATTTTAAACCGCCATTTAAAATTAGTGTTTGAATGTTTTTAGCAGATCACAAAGTGGGCCTTGGTACATCATTATGTGTAGTAGCAAGGGGTGCAAAGATCCACAATTGTTTCTGTTAGGTTTTGAGTTCTAGGAATAACCAAAGTAGGCATGTTGATTAAAATGGCACAAATGACCATTCACTTCATTTATTCATTTTGAGTTGTTTTTCTTTGGGGTTTGTTTGGGAATGATTTAGATGATGTTTATTTCACCTAAGAATCATTTTACAAGAAATGAATCACTTAATCATGGCAATTCAAATCAACTCCTATTTTAAATGCACATACACATGAATGCTTTAATAATTTGAATTGGAAAAGTTTTTTTTAACCCCAATTTTGGTGATTTGGATCTTAATAACCTTAGATTAAATTTTTTGGGATGTTACAAACCTTCCCCCTTAAACAAAATCTCGTCCCGAGATTTACAAAGAAAACTAGGAACTAAAGAGATCTGGGAACTCTGTCCTAATGTAATCTTCGCGCTCCCAAGTGGCTTCCTCCTCGGTATGGTTGCTCCATTGAATCTTGAGAAACTTGATACTCCTGGTCCTGGTGGTTTGTAAGCTTCCTCTAAGATAAATATGGGCACTTCACGATAGGTCAGGTCATTGTTGATCTCAATAGCTCTGTGATCAATGTTCTTGAAAACTTCAGTCTTCTCTAGCACTTCTAGGCATTTGCAAAGTAACGAGATATGGAACACATTGTGGATGGCTGACATCTCTTCAGGCAGTTCCAGTTGATACGATACTTCTCCTCGACGGTTTAGAATTTTGAAGGGCCCGATATATCTGGGGGCTAGCTTTCCTTTTAGACTAAAGCGTTGCGTTCCCTTCAATGGTGAAACCTTGAGATATACAAAATTTCCGACATTAAAAGTCAGGTCTCTCCTTCTCTTGTCAGCATAAATCTATTGTCTGGATTGGGCGGTCTTGAGGTGCTCACGAACTTTGTGAACCTTCTCTTCGGCTTCTCGGAGAATGTCGGGTCCAAAGATCTGACTCTCTCCTACTTGCGACCAATTCAAAGGGGTACGACACTTTCTTCCGTATAGGAACTCAAATGGTGCCATCTGCAAACTAGCTTGATAACTGTTGTTATATGAGAATTCTGTGAAAGGCAGGCAGTCTTCCCATTTTGATCCATATTCCAACACACAAGCTCTTAACAAATCCTCTAGGATCTGGTTGACTCTCTCAGTCTGTCCATCAGTTTGCGGGTGATAAGCTGTGCTGAAATTCAACTTGGTTTCCAATCCTTCCTGAACTTTCTGCCAAAATCTTGAGGTAAACTGGGTTCCTCGATCTAATACTATGGTCTTGGGGGTTCCATGCAGACTAACAATCCTAGCAATATATAGTTCTGCTAGCTTCGAACTTTGGTAGGTTGTCTTAACTAGGATAAAGTGAGATACCTTGGACAATCTATCAACTATGACCCAGATTGAGTCATTTCCCCTACTGGAAGTAGGCAATCCGATGATAAAGTCCATTCCGACAGAATCCCATTTCCATTCTGGAATCTGCAATGGTTGCAACAGTCCTGCTAGTCTCTGATGCTCCGCTTTGACTCTTTGACAGATGTCACACTTGGCGATGTAGCTTCCGATTTCTCTCTTCATCTTGTGCCACCAAAATTGCTCTTTCAAATCCTGATACATCTTTGTTCCTCCGAGGTGGATAGAATAATGAGTATTATGATCTTCATGCATGATAACTTGCTTCAGGTCCGAATCTGCTGGCACACAGATACGTCCTTCGTACCACAGCACTCCTTCGTCTTCAGTGAATCCAGGTACCTTTCCTGTACCAATAGGACGTTTGATGCCATTGATACTTTCATTCCCCTTTTGGGCTTCCTTGATTTGGCTAATCAAAGTGGCTTGATGTTCAATGCTAGCTAAGAATCCTTTGCTAACTAACTCAGTTCTGAACTGCTCCAACTCTTCATACAAACTTGGCTGCTCCTCCTTGATCATGGTGTTTAGCCTACATGGCAATCTGCTAAGGGCATCCGTTACCACATTGGCTTTGCCGGGGTGATAGTGAATGTCAAGGTCATAATCCTTGATTAACTCTATCCATCTCCTTTGCCTCATATTCAGCTCCTTCTGAGTGAAAATATACTTCAAGCTTTTGTGATCTGAGTAAATCTCACAGCGATTACCCATCAGATAATGACACCATGTCTTCAATGCCAAAACTACGGCTGCTAGTTCAAGATCATGGGTTGGATAGTTTTGCTCATGCTGCTTCAGTTGTCGAGACAGATATGCGATGACTTTGCCTTCTCGCATCAATACACATCCGAGACCAATCTTGGATGCATCACAGTATACATCACACGGCTTCTTGATGTCTGGCATGATCAATATTGGGGCTGATATCAATATCTTCTTCAGCTCCTGGAAACTGGCTTCACATTTGTCTGTCCACTCAAACTTCTTGTGCTTCTTCAACAATTCGGTCATGGGTCTGGCGATGCTCGAAAATCCTTCTACGAACTTGTGGTAATATCCCGCTAATCCAAGAAATGCACGGACTTGGTTTTGAGTGGTTGGGGCTTCCCATTCTTCGACATCTTTGATCTTGGCGGGATCAACAGAGACTCCTCCGGCAGACACAATATGTCCTAGGAATCCTACTTCTTTCAGTCAAAACTCACACTTGCTGAACTTGGCATATAATTGATGCTCTCTCAGGGTTTCTAGGATGATTCTCAGATGTTGCTCATGCTCTTCTTCTGACTTGGAGTAGATAAGGATGTCGTCGATAAACACAACTACAAACTTATCTAGGAAATTCATAAAGATCTTATTCATTAGATTCATGAAATAAGCAGGGGCATTGGTTAATCCAAAAGACATAACCGTATACTTGTATAAACCATAGCGAGTAGTAAAGGCGGTCTTCGGCATATCCGTTGCACGAATCTTAAGTTGGTGATAACCAGTCCTAAGATCAATCTTTGAGAATACCTGGGCTCCAGTCAACTGATCAAATAGATCCTCTATCTTTGGCAAGGGGTACTTATTGTTGATGGTGACGTCATTCAACTTTCTGTAATCTGTGCACAAACGGTTGCCTCCATCTTTCTTGTCGACGAATAACACTGGTGATCTCCATGGCGATGCGCTTGGTTGAATCAAGCCTTTTTCTAACATGGCATCCAACTGCTTCTTCAGTTCTACTAACTCTGAGGGGTTCATGCTATAAGGTCTTCGGGCTATGGGTCCGGTTCCGGGGATTAGTTCGATAATGAACTCAATATCCCTATCCGGGCATACCTAGCAATTCGTCTGGGAATACGTCGGGGTATTCACAGACTACTCTTACTTGTTCTATGGTGGGTAGGGCTAGGCTCTTGTTGCACTTGAATTGACGAGGTAAGGTTTCAGAGATATGCTCTATTGTGACTCTAGAGCTACTGGTCATGGTGATAGCTTTCTTAGCACAGTCTATCAGTCCTTTATGCCTTGACATCTAGTCCATACCTAGTACTACTTCCAATCCTTTGGTTCCGAGTACAATTAGGTTGGCATAAAAATATATCCCATGCATTCTGATAGGCACAACTTTGCAAATTTTTCTAGCTTTGGTTGTTGAACCGGGGATTTGAACTATCATGACATGCTTCAAGTTGGTTGGGTGAATCTTACTAGTGCATGCAAATTCTTTGGAGACAAATGAATGCGATGCTCCCGAATCAAACAATACACTTGCTAAAACTGAGTTGATAGAAAACATACCCAGCACTACATTTGGCGCTTCTTGGGCTTCTTCCGCGTTCATGTGGAAGAGACGACCGTTGCGGTTGTGAGGGTTACCTGGAGCAAATCTTCTCCCTGGTTGAACACGACGCTGCTGTTGAGCTGGGGCATTCACATTGGCATTGGCTGCCGTCTTCTTGGGACACTCATTGGAATAGTGACCCTTTACTCCACACTCGAAACAAGTGATCTGGGACTTGTCCTTGATGGATCTGAGTATGGCACCCATAAAAATGCTGGAGCGTGTTGATGTAGAGCTCGTTGGGAACCCCAAGAGGAAGGTATGATGAGAACAACAGCAAGTTTCCCTCAGTATGAAACCAAGGTTTAATCGAACCAGTAGGAGCAAGGAAACACCCCAAAGGTGTTACTGGCTGAGCTTTGGCAGGGCGCACTATCGGTGCTAGTAGCAACGTGGAGACCTGCACAACACAACCACAGAACTTTGTCCCCAACTTGCATGAGGTTGTCAATCTCACCGTGTTTTGCAGAAAACAAAGGATTAAACGTATCGAATGGAAAGAAGTAAAAGTTTGCAGAAAGTAAACACAAAGCAGTAAATGATTGTAGATTGTATGTAACAGACAAGGACCGGGATCCATAGTTCACTAGAGGTGGCTCTCCTTAGATAGACAACATGCTGGGTGAACAAATTACAGCGGGGCAATTGACAAACACCGAGAAAGCAATATATGCATATACTAATCATCTTGACTCCTCTGAGACTTGATTGGGCATTACAACATAATACATAGACCGCCATCCAACTGCATCTATGACTAATAATCCACCTTCAGGTTATCATCCGAACCCCCTCTAGTATTAAGTTGCAAGCAACATATTATTGCTTTACGAACTGCGTGTAAAGTAAACAATACGATTGTTCTATGAACAAAGGATTGTTGTTTTCTCCCTAGTCGCAACAACACATCTAGTACCTTAGAGATTTCTGTCACTTCCCAAGATTACCAGAGGCATGAACCCACTATCGAGCATAAATACTAACTCTTGGAGTTGCTAGCATCTACTTGGCCAAGATAGCTACTAACAACGGAAAGCATGCAAGATCTCAAATAACAAAGACATGATAGAATCAATAATCAATCTGAAATAGCATCTCAATATCCATCAGATCCCCGCAAACACAACATGTATGAATTACAAATAGATGATCTTGATCATGAACGGAGCTCACAAGATCTAAACATGAAAGCACAAAGGAGGAGAAACCAGCCATCTAACTACTACATGGATCCGTAGTCCAAGGATGAACTACTCACGCATCACACCGGAGGCTTGCATGGTGATGAAAAAGGCCTCCAGGGTGAATTCCCCTCTCCGGCAGGGTGCCGGGAAGAGCTTGAGATCCCTCCCGATCTGGAGATGACGGCGGCTATAGACTCTTTCGTGGATTTTTTATCCGGCCCTTAGGGTGTATGTCCCGAGGGCAACTTATAGGCGGAAGGAGAGGCCGAGGGGGTGCCGAGAGCGGCCACACCACCCCCTGGCGCGGGCCAGGCCTGGCCGCACGGCCAGGTGGTGTGGTGGCCCCCTGGCACCTCTTCGTCTCGTATTCTGGCACTTGATGACTTCTGGAAAAATAGGCACTTTGGCTTTTGTCCCGTCCAATTCCGAGAATATTCATTTTCTGACTTTCCTGGAACCAAAAACAGCAGAAAACAGGCAGTTGACATTGTGGCTCTTGTTAATAGGTTAGTCCAAGAAATCATATGAAAAGTACTCCAAAGTTGGAACAAAACACAAGAAAGTGGATAAAACCAAGCATGGAACATCAAAAATTATAGATACATTTGCAATGTATCAACATCCCCAAGCTTAACTCCTGCTCGTCCTCGAGTAGGTATGTGATAATAAGAAAGAATAATTTTTGAGGTGACATGCACCATCAAAGACTTGATCAAAGTATTTGTAAAACATTCAAAGCTAGGATCATAGTACTTCAATCATAACATCAAAGACAACGTTCTAGCAATAAGCAAAGAAACTATGATGCAACATGAAAAGGCACAAACAAAAGATTCATGAATAACAATGCTTTGCAAGACGTTTGTTTGTTTCACATAAAGAAAACATAGCATAATAGTATTCATCTTGTCTCTCATAGAGTAGCAAATATAAATGCATAGGACACCTTCAAAGTTCATATGAGTGACTAGATACAAAAAGTTTAAAACAAGCAATATCAAGTTATGCATCAATCAACTAGTCTTAGGACAATGCACATAGAACTAAGAATGGCCACTATGCTCTCAAAGTAGGTGCATAAAGATAGAAGGTGGAGACTCAATATAATGGTGGAAGAAAGGCCTTTGTAAAACAAAGTAGGGATTCAAGTCTCATAAAGAGCTTCCAAAAATTATGGTACTCATAGCTTTCAGCTCTCATTGCCCCTATCATAAGCATCTTTAAGGTGATTAAGGTTAAAGTGACACAACTAAGAGGATATGCTTGACTAGTTATAAACCGAAATCTCATGCCCCTTACTTACGAAGACCGATCCTCATGCTACTCAACTTCAGTCACGAGTGTTGTTGTTGTTGTTGTTGCTCTTGGGAGGTGCACGGTTGAAGTTGTTGGCATTGCCGGAGTTGTGATTGTTTCCTCTAGACTTCACATTGCCCCCACTACGGTTGGGGTAGCTTGGGCGAGACATTGGGGGTCGATTGTTCTTTGGTGCATATCCTGGTGAGGGGCTGGGACGGTACTTCTGGTGGCTGCTGGATCCAGATTGCTGCATCATATGACGTTTGCGGTTGTCGTTTGTGTGGTTAATCTTCCCTTCCATTTGAATGGCAGAGTCGACTAGCTCTTTGAGATCCTGGAAACGGATGTTGATGAGGACAGCCTGCATCTCATCATGCAGTCCGTTTAAGAATATCTCCTTCTTCTTGGCCTCCGTGTTGATCTCATCCAGTGCATATCTGGCAAGTGAAAGGAATCTATCACGATACTCCACCACAGTCATTCTGCCTTGCTTCAAGTCGCGGAGCTCATCCCTCATTCTATTGACTAGACCCTGCGGCACGTGGGTGCGGCTGAACTTGACTTTGAATGCTTCCCATGTCATCACTTGACCATGGTTTATGTTGCGGATACTAGTCCACCAAGCTCTTGCATCTCCTGCCAGATAGTGGGTGGCAAAGAGAACTTTCTCGTTGATGAAGTTGGAGTCCTCATCGTTAGTGTAGAAGTCCACATCATCTTCCTCAAGAAAGTCATCATCATTGCTGAGGTAAGAATCCATGTATCCCTGGATGTCTTCACCCTCCTCTTCTTCCTCCTTTGCTGCAAGCTGAGCTTCCTGCTCCTTGACGGTCTTCTCGAGGTCGGCCACCTTCTTGCGAAGACGGGCGATGGTGCGATCCTTCTTTGTACGCTGGCGGCAAAGAGACTGACGATCATGGACGAGCAGTGCAAAAGTCTGGGCCTTCTGGTCGGCAATCACACGGTTCTGGTTGGCTAACTCTCTAGCATTGTCCAGTTCCTGCTGTTTGTCATGCAGCAAGAAGTCAAGATTCTCCACTTGACGCCTCAACTCTGGGTGACTTGGCATCTCCATCGGCATTCCCATGAAGTCACGTCTTGCATAGTGGGCAAAACGGGTTCCTTGGATTTTGTTGACGCTGAGGGCACATAGACGTGCGAGAGCTTCATGCATTGCCCTGGCTAATCCATCTAGCCAGTTGTTCTCTCTCACGGAGAACTGGATTCTCCCGGACGTTGGTGCTTCTATGCTTCCTCTAAGATCCGCAATGACTAGCCACTGTAAGTCTCCTCCTGGGGGTCCTGGAAGTTGAGCTCCAAGAAACTCCGGATGTGGGCGTCCCCGTAACTCTGACAGTGAATCCAGATCCCTCTCGAAGATCAGCTGACCTCCGTTTCCCAACTGGTAGAACTTGCTGAACTGAGTCTCCATCTACAAGAATTAAGGATGAGGAAGTTAGTGAAGTGATCAAGTGTGTCAAATTTTAAGTAGTAGTGTAAGAATTTTGAGGAACATGATTTTTTGAGAAAAAATGAATTCCCAAGGATAAGAGAGGAAATAGTTTTTCATAAATACTCACTTTGATTTTTAAACTAAGTTTTTGTTTGGACGTCCATTCTAACTAGGGTCTCCTATGGTCAGGATGGCTCTGATACCAACTTGTCAACACCCGGATTTTTAATCCCAGATGCATGTTATGTCATTCATCGCAATCCCAGGATTACCATTTTTGCGAGACATAATAGATTGTATATCACAGTACATCATCCATTACAAACCATACATAAGGTCTTACACAAATAAGGATCTCATGATCCAGTCTTAATACAACAAGCAGCGGAAATAAAAGATAAGCGTAGCGGTGGGGTCCATCTTCAGGGGCACAGGCAATGCTGACGAAGGCAGATAGTCCTAGTTAGCATAGCCGTCCTGCTGGCCATCATCTTGGTAGTCTCCTTCATAGTATGGCCATGAGAATAGCCAGGGACAAAAGCCATGAGTACTCTTTAAGTACTCGCAAACTACCACTAATAAGTAGTATCCTTCTAAGTTAAAGTGCTAACTCTATGTTTAATTATAAAATTAAGTTTGAAACCTAAGCCGTATTCAGAAGCAAAGAAAGATAAAATAAAGTTCTAGAATCACTTAAGTTGGGAAGCTAGTGTCATAGTCACAACTCTGTTGTGGTCAAGTCAAGATTCATCATTCATTTCATAAGTCATTTTGAAAACATCTGACAACGAAACAGTATGGCCATTCCAACTGTCCATAACCGCGAACGCGGCTATTCGAATAGTTTGACACTCTACAGAGGTGGTACACTTTCACCACAAGATTCGATACATCTATCAGGGATAACCCTAAATCATCATACTTAGTACGCAGATAATCAAACATAACCTTTCCTTTACACACCCTAGTATAAGCACCTCTCCTATGAGCATGGCCTCCCAACCATGACCATTTGTCATCTTGGGCACTGCATAGGTGGACAACATTGAGAGGTAGCCTCAGCTCAAACCTCTCTCGCGTGGGAACTAATACTAATGCATATAAACTTCTGGCTAAGCCTTACCCAATTCAGGTAATGTGGTTGTACGATAAATTTGGAATGGTATCGTATCCGAATCCAACCATCAGTTTTATAAAAGGGTTAAAGCTCATGCCTCAACATTTTCATTATCATAAACCATTTGTGTTTCTCAACACCTGTCAAAACATCACAATAGGATGACTCATCATTCCAAGGTTTTCATAATTCATTTTCACCAAGTATTCCCATCTAGAGTGACTCAAGTTTTTATCTACTCTAAACTACTAAGTTAAGAGTGTTCACTAAGTTTAAATGGCATGGTTAGATCATTTGGGGACCCATGATGTGCAGCCCTCGCCGGAGCCGCCCGCCCATGCCTCCCGGTCGTGCCGTCGTCCTATAAATAGAGGCCACCCCCAGCACCATTCGGCACACCACTCATCTCCCCTCACCTCACTGGCCGTCCCCCACCTCTAGCCGGAGCAAGGCGAGCAGCTGTTCACCGGAATTGCACCGGAGCAGGCCGCATCTGGAAGAGAAGGGCGCCGCTAATTGCGACCACCCCCGGAGCTGCCTCGACCGTCTCTGAGCTCGCCGTCGTCTGCCGGTCCGTTTGCCCGCCTCGCCGTCGTCGCTGGAGCCCTAGTACGCCCCTTGAGCACCCCCACCGAGCTGCTAGGGTTAGAGTTCGCCAGCGACCAGTTTGTCGTCGACGATGATCCCCAGCCGTTGATCCCAGTTCTAATCCAACGACCCATATCGCCCTGTACTGCTTCGCGCGTTATGAGCCGCTGACCGGTGGACCCCCTTTCAGCTGAGCCCCGCGCCGCGGAGTGTCACAGGGCCGGCCCGTTAGCGTTCCCGCACAACCCAGTTAGTTTGAATTAGAATTTTTCTTTTTTAGTTAAACCTAGTTATGTCCCCTAGTTTGAAATTCAATTCAGAAAGATTTACAAATCCAAATGGAGTGATTCCAATTTTGTTAGAAAGATACTAAAAAGATCTACCCAAGCCCGTTGGATTTAATTCAATTAGAGTTAGAGATCTCTCCTAGTAACAATAATAAGACAGAAGCATTTGCACCTTGCAACATTTTTATAAAATCAACCAAGATAGATTTTGAGTTTATTCCAACTCTCAAAAATGACATTTCACTATATCTATCTGAATATGTAATAATATTAAGGTTTACATGCAGTGACTTTGGACTAGTACCAAAATAATGCTATATAGGCATTTCTAGTCACTTTAAATCATTAAATAATGAACTTAAACCAAAGTAATTATGATCCAACCCTTAAATCCCATTCCCACATGTTAGAATATGTGGTGATGACATGTGTCCACATGATCCCATATTTTAAGTGGTGAATATTAAATCTTAGTTAATTTTTCAATGAGTAGGAATTACTTTTCTAAAAATAAAAAGGAGGAAACTTTTGAATAAAAGTTGTGATGCTTGTGATGATAATATATCATCAACTATATGCCTTAGAGTGCTAATTAGACTAGTTAAGTATTGTTTGGTGATTGTGTACTCCGTATGTATTTATAGACGATAGTACAGACCAAGTCTACGAGGAGGAGGAGTTCTACCAAGAAGAAGAAGAAAACTTCAACCACTGCACTAACCAAGGCAAGATATTGTTAGCCAGCTAGAATTAAGCTATATGACTTGAGAAAAGATGCTTTAGGCATGCTTTGGTCACCCTACTTTGACTAGCATTTACCCCAAGTCTTATTTTCAAGCTTTACTTCCTTTACTTTACACAACGTTCTTTACTTGGTTTGAAGGTAGCATAAAGAGTATAAAACTTGGCCTATTTAGATAAACCTTAGATTACATTCGATGGCATGAGATTGATCCCATAATCCCACCTTAGTGAACACTCTTAACTTAGTAGTTTAGAGTAGATAAAAACTTGAGTCACTCTAGATGGGAATACTTGGTGAAAATGAATTATGAAAACCTTGGAATGATGAGTCATCCTATTGTGATGTTTTGACAGGTGTTGAGAAACACAAATGGTTTATGATAATGAAAATGTTGAGGCATGAGCTTTAACCCTTTTATAAAACTGATGGTTGGATTCGGATACGATACCATTCCAAATTTATCGTACAACCACATTACCTGAATTGGGTAAGGCTTAGCCGGAAGTTTATATGCATTAGTATTAGTTCCCACGCGAGAGAGGTTTGAGCTGAGGCTACCTCTCAATGTTGTCCACCTATGCAGTGCCCAAGATGACAGATGGTCATGGTTGGGAGGCCATGCTCATAGGAGAGGTGCTTATACTAGGGTGTGTAAAGGAAAGGTTATGTTTGATTATCTGCATACTAAGTATGATGATTTAGGGTTATCCCTGATAGATGTATCGAATCTTTTGGTGAAAGTGTACCACCTCTGTAGAGTGTCAAACTATTCGAATAGCCGCGTTCGCGGTTATGGACAGTTGGAATGGCCATACTGTTTCGTTGTCAGATGTTTTCAAAATGACTTATGAAATGAATGATGAATCTTGACTTGACCACAACAGAGTTGTGACTATGACACTAGCTTCCCAACTTAAGTGATTCTAGAACTTTATTTTATCTTTCTTTGCTTCTGAATACGGCTTAGGTTTCAAACTTAATTTTATAATTAAACATAGAGTTAGCACTTTAACTTAGAAGGATACTACTTATTAGTGGTAGTTTGCGAGTACTTAAAGAGTACTCATGGCTTTTGTCCCTGGCTATTCTCATGGCCATACTATGAAGGAGACTACCAAGATGATGGCCAGCAGGACGGCTATGCTAACTAGGATTATCTGCCTTCGTCAGCATTGCCTGTGCCCCTGAAGATGGACCCCACCGCTACGCTTATCTTTTATTTCCGCTGCTTGTTGTATTAAGACTGGATCATGAGATCCTTATTTGTGTAAGACCTTATGTATGGTTTGTAATGGATGATGTACTGTGATATCCAATCTATTATGTCTCGCAAAAATGGTAATCCTGGGATTGCGATGAATGACATAACATGCATCTGGGATTAAAAATCCGGGTGTTGACAAGTTGGTATCAGAGCCATCCTGACCATAGGAGACCCTAGTTAGAATGGACATCCAAACAAAAACTTAGTTTAAAAATCAAAGTGAGTATTTATGAAAAACTATTTCCTCTCTTATCCTTGGGAATTCATTTTTTCTCAAAAAATCATGTTCCTCAAAATTCTTACACTACTACTTAAAATTTGACACACTTGATCACTTCACTAACTTCCTCATCCTTAATTCTTGTAGATGGAGACTCAGTTCAGCAAGTTCTACCAGTTGGGAAACGGAGGTCAGCTGATCTTCGAGAGGGATCTGGATTCACTGTCAGAGTTACGAGGACGCCCACATCCGGAGTTTCTTGGAGCTCAACTTCCAGGACCCCCAGGAGGAGACTTACAGTGGCTAGTCACCGCGGATCTTAGAGGAAGCATAGAAGCACCAACGTCCGGGAGAATCCAGTTCTCCGTGAGAGAGAACAACTGGCTAGATGGATTAGCCAGGGCAATGCATGAAGCTCTCGCACGTCTATGTGCCCTCAGCGTCAACAAAATCCAAGGAACCCGTTTTTCCCACTATGCAAGATGTGACTTCATGGGAATGCCGATGGAGATGCCAAGTCACCCAGAGTTGAAGCGTCAAGTGGAGAATCTTGACTTCTTGCTGCACGACAGGCAGCAGGAACTGGACAATGCTAGAGAGTTAGCCAACCAGAACCGTGTCATTGCCGACCAGAAGGCCCAAACTTTCGCACTGCTCGTCCAGGATCGCAAGTCTCTTCGCCGGCAGCGTGAAAAGAAGGATCACACCATCGCCCGTCTTCGCAAGAAGGTGGCCGACCTCGAGAAGACCGTCAAGGAGCAGGAAGCTCAGCTTGCAGCATAGGAGGAAGAAGAGGAGGGTGAAGACATCCAGGGCGACATGGATTCTTACCTCAGCAATGATGATGACTTTCTGGAGGAGGATGCCATGGACTTCTACACTGACGATGAGGACTCCGACTTCATCGACGATGAGTAGATGCACTAAAGCACTGTCGTAGCATGAGATGTATCGGTCCCACTGTATCGTAGCTTGCAGAATGGTTCTTCAAACCATCTGTTTTCCTTTGATTGTTGTGGTGTGTGTTGTATCGTGTGCTTGTTTGCATGAATGAAATGGAGTTAGTTGACAAACTTGAGTTAAACTCAAAGTTTTAGTGTTGAAACCAAAACCATGAACCTTAGAACTTTCCCTCTTACCCCTGTATCTATCTTAATCTTCAGATGACTCGTGGAAACCAAGGAGGGAGCAGCTCGTTGCAAGACCCAATGCTACAGATTATGCAGATGTTAGTTGCAGACCCTGAAGCAAGCAGGGCAGAGTGCCAAGCCAACTTAGCAACATTGTAGCAGATAGTATCATAGTATCAGATCGAGGAACCCAGTTACCTCGAGATTTTGGCAGAAAGTCCAGGAAGGATTAGGAACCAAGTTGAATTTCAGCACCACTTATCACCCGCAAACTAATGGACAGACTGAGAGAGTCAACCAGATCCTAGAGGATATGTTAAGAGCTTGTGTGTTGGAGTACGGATCAAAATGGGAAGACTACCTACCTTTCGCAGAATTCTCATATAACAACAGTTATCAAGCTAGTTTGTAAATGGCACCATTTGAATTCCTATACGGAAGGAAGTGTCGTACCCCTTTGAATTGGTCGCAAGTAGGAGAGAGTCAGATCTTTGGACCCGACATTCTCTGAGAAGCCGAAGAGAAGGTTCACAAAGTCCGTGAGCACCTCAAGACCGCCCAATCCAAATAGAAGAGTTATGATGACAAGAGAAGGAGAGACCTGACTTTCAATGTCGAGGTTTTGTATATCTCAAGGTTTCGCCATTGAAGGGAACCCAACGCTTTAGTCTGAAAGGAAAGTTAGCCCCCAGATATATCGGGCCCTTCAAAATTCTAAACCGTCGAGGAGAAGTATCGTATCAACTGGAACTGCCTGAAGAGATGTCAGCTATCCACTATGTGTTCCATATCTCGTTACTTCGCAAATTCTTAGAAGTGCCGCAGAAGACTGAAGTTTTCAAGAACATCGATCACATAGCTATGGAGATCAACAATGACCTGACCTATCGTGAAGTGCCCATCCGTATCCTAGAAGAAGCTTACAGAACCACCAGGACCAGGAGTATCAAGTTTCTCAAGATTCAATGGAGCAACCATACTGAGGAGGAAGCCACTTGGGAGCGAGAAGATTACATTAGGACAGAGTTCCCAGATCTCTTTAGTTCCTAGTTTTCTTTGCAAATCTCGGGACGAGATTTTGTTTAAGGGGGGAAGGTTTGTAACAGCCCAAAACTTCAATCCAAGGTTATTAAGATCCAAATCATCAAAATTAGGGTTAACAAAAACTTTTCTAATGGAAATTATTAAAACATTCATATGTGTGTGCATTTAAATAGGAGTTGTTTTGAATTGCCATGATTAACTGATCCATTGCTTGTAAAATGATCCTTAGGTGAAATAAACATCATCTAGATCATCCCCAAACAAATCCCAAAGAAAAATGAATAAAAGAAGATAATGGTCATTTGTGCCAAATTAACTACCATGCCTACTTTGGCTATTCCTAGTACTCAAAACCTAACAGAAACAAATGTGGATGTTTGCACCCCTTGCTAGTACACATAATGATGTACCAAGGCCCACTTTGTGATCTGCTAAAAACATTCAAACACTAAATTTAAATGGCAGTTTAAAATGGAATCTATTTCATATGGGAAGATCACCCTATTTCAAAAACCACTCAAACAAGCTCAAATTTCAAAACCCAAGAACCCACAGAGTCTCAAGCTTAATACTAGCACACCCACCAAAAATATTTTCAAAATTCAAAAAGAAAGTTCTTGCGGCCATTTCATCAAACACATGGTAGGCAGGATTTACACTCTAAACCTAGCTCACTGTTTACAACAGGGTTTTGCCCCCAAATGATCTCCATTTAATCCCTCTATCCCCTCTTGATCTAACCAGGCCCTTAGCACCCATCCCCTACCCCCCTAGCGTTGGTGCTCGTGCCATTTTTTGCTTTGTGTACTTTGCATCTTGCGGTATGGTGGGATGAAGCGGCTCGGGCTAACCTTACATGTCATCGCACATGAGACTTGCTCCACGCTTGACGTGTAACTTGCTTTGCACAAGTGGCTTTCCGGGTGTCTGTCTCTCTCACCATAGTATAGATCCAATTTACACTTTGCACTTGATAGCACTTGTATCAACGTTGTGGTTCAGTTTCGTAGGTAAGATCCGTTCTTATTCGAAAGCCCCAAACCACGTAAAACATGCAAAGAAAATTAGAGGCGTCTAACTTGTTTTTGCAGGGTTTTTTTGATGTGATATGGCCATCATGTGATTGTGATTATATTTGATGTATGCAATGATCCTTGTTGTAATATGGCAACCGGCAGGAGCCTAATGGTTGTCTTTAATTCTGTTAAAGACCTGCGTGTCTATTCATCTTGTAATAGCTTTATTCCAAGTAGTTGTAATAGTTGCTAGTGATGATGGACAACCATGAAGCGGCGCCACTGACCTTGACGCAATGCTGGTGATGATGGAGATCATGTCCGTGCTTTGGAGATGGAGATCAAAGGCGCAAGAAGAAAGGGCCATATCATATCACACTAATTATGAATTGCCTGTGATGTTAATCCTTTATGCATCTTGTATTGCTTAGATCGCGATGGTAGCATTATAAGATGATCCCTCTCACTAAATACCAAGTAATAAAGTGTTCATCCTTAGTTGGCACCGTTGCTAAGACTCGTCGTTTCGAAGCATCTCGTGATGATCGGGTGTGATAGACTCTACGTGTGCATACAACGGGTGCAAGCCAGATTTGCACATGCGGAAACTAAGGTTAACCTTGACGAGCCTAGCATGTACAGACATGGTCTCGGAACACGGAATACCAAAAGGTAAAGCATGAGTCATATGGATGATATGATGAACATGTTGATTGTTCGCCTTTAAATCTACATCATCTCACGTGATGATCGGACTTGGTGTAGTGGATTTGGTTCGTGTAATCACTAAAACAACTCGAGGGATGTTGTTTTGAGTGGGAGTTCATCTGTAATTTGGATTAGTCGAACTCAATTTATCATAAACACAATCAAAGTGAATTTGCATAGTTTGTTGTAGTCATTGGCATCCGTTCACCACCTTACGCTTAGTTATAGTTGAGATAGTGGAACTATAGAAATTCTGGATATTTACTTTACGAACTGGTATCATATTGTTTTGAATGTCAATTTAAAGTTTATAAGTCCTATTGCAAACTTTCAGCAAACTCTATTTACTCCATGAAGTTTAATAAATAGTATTAAATCAAGAGTAACAATTCCAGTGTTAGTATCTAATGTATCATGTTTGCCTCCATGATTCTTGATATTCAAAAGATTGTTTTTAATATCAAGTTTATCTAAGAGCTGAAAGCAATGTTTCAGAAACCATCATATGTGAAAGGTATTACGATATCTAAAACAATGTGTTGGTTACAACATGATAGAGTATATGTCCTCATATTTGATGAGAATTTGTGAAGGTTGGAGACGCTAGTCGTCCTAATCCTCCAAAAGGTTTTGAAAAAGAAACATTATACTCGCAATTCACCTTTATAAGCTATAGCAGCTTGATCATGAAAGTTGTCATGATAAGGATGAATAGAAGATGTAAGTAAAATGTTTACTACACTAAAAGATTACTAAAGAATGGATTTTTGAAAGAACACCAAACATTTGATGATGGTGATCCACCTCAAAGTGCAAGTCCAAAGGTATTAGTAGTTGACTATATACACTTTGTACCATGTGTCATGTTGATGACACCACTATTGATGTTGATAGATTCTTTTAAAAGAAAAGGAATTGCTGAAAGAGAATCTATAAAATATTTGGCAGAAAATAAAAGGTTGGAGATGTCCAACTTAGGCATGTAGAAGATATACATGTTATGGTTGTATTCCTTGCTTGTTAAACAATGTGGTTCTTAGGTATTGGATACCGGTATTGGATACCGAATTGGTTGGTATGAAGTGTCATACAGGACAACACAATTCATGAACTGCAATGGCCTAAGTAACTAGAAAGAGAAAATGTGATGATGTTCATCGAAAACAAACAAAGGGTTGTTGTGTTGCTCGTTAACATCAAAGCTTGCCTTCAAGATTTGTTTTAATAATTGTTATTTTGATCAGGTATTATGACGACAAAAGGTTGTTCAAATAATTACCGTATTCCATAATAGATGGATAATATACAGGTCTGGTAGGAGAAATAATGACCATAAAACTAATGCTAAAATGTCACAAGACAAATGATTGAAAGATCACTTGCGAAGTGACATCGCTGTTTAAATTATATTGAAAGGATATATGAAGAAACTCCATGTTGATGGATTTTTGGAGTCTTTGATTTGGATCAAATGACGCTTGTGATACTTTCCTGGAGATAATTAAAACTCCGTTCGTAGGCCAAAAGAGGAACGGACGACTAACTGATTGGAATTTGTACATATTGATGTATATAGTCCATTATGTGTAGTCGTGGGCGATGGATTTCAACTTCATATGCTTTCTCCGAAGATTTGAGTGAGTATATGTATATACTTACTCAATAAGGAAGAAGTATGAAACATTTGAAAAATGTTCAAAAACTTTCAAGATGAAGTGGAAAATCATTGTAACAAGAAAATAAAAGAGTTTATGATTGGATCATAAAGAAAGATGTTTGAGTTACAAGTTTAGCAAAACACCTAAGATTTGAGGAATCGTTCCATGGATTTGCGTTTCCCAAAACACCATAGGAGTATGGAGTGTTCGAGATATGTAATGAAACCTTGTTTTACATGGTAAGATCAAAGGTGTCATTTATAAAACTGCCATTATATTTTAAAGATTAAAATCTTTAGTGACTACCGCTTTTACACTGAAAAGAGCTCCATCGTGATCCGTTGAAATGACACCATATAAGTCATGGTTTGGGATAAAACCCGAATTGTATTTTCTTAAATTTTGGTATGCTATGCATAAGTAAAATGTTTACAACCAAAGTCGGATAAGCACGTCTTGGGTTATTTCAAAGAATTTGTTGGGAATTTCTCCATAACGCCGAGGACAAAAAGAGTTTGTCGCTTGGAACGTCAAGTTTCTTGAGAAGGAATTTTTCATGAAAAGTTAAGTGGGAGGACAATAGAACTTTGATAAGGTTGTTGAACCTTAGCTATATGTGCTAAGTAGCGCAGCGCCGGAAAGTGTCCTGGTGGCGGCCACAATGCTCATGGCTCTCGTGATTACAAAAGGTGTGATCTCGGAGATTAGAGTTCCTATAGAACCGTGTGGGTTGGTAAGAATCAAATAGTAAGATTTGATAAGCAAATCGTTATTGTTTTGACAATGATGAACCGACTACATGCAAAGAAGCGATGATGGGCCCTGACTCCATAAAATGACTAGAAGTCATGGAATCCGTGATAGTATCCATACACGAGAAATCAAGTTTCTGAACTTAGAAGACCCTCCGGAAAGGCGTGAAGCCTATCGGTCGTGTTTGGATCTATAAAGAAATAGACATGGATGTTTCAAATCTATGAAATAGTAGACATGTTGGAAAGAGTTTATGACAATGTTCAAGGAATTGACTATGATAAGATTTGATCTTTCATAGCGATATTTAGTCTGGACGGATTAATGTAGCAACCACTACATATATTTTGGTATATGGTAGTTGAACAAACAAAACAAGTTCTTCTAATAGAATGGTTACCTAGGACGTGTACATGACACGATCCAAAGGGTTTTGTTAATTCAATGGATGCTAAAAGAGTATGCAAAACTTCAATGGTTGAAGTGAGCATCGCGGAGTTGGAATCTTCAGAGACGATGAAGATGTTTGCATTTTGCAAGAAATTAAGTGGGAGCGCTAAGACATATTTCTAATACATTATGTGAAAGACATATTGTTGATTAGAAATAATGTATCTTTTATTGACACAGGTTAAGAATTTCATTTCGATGAGAGACTTAGGCATAACTCAAGAATTAGGCATCAATGTCTATATGGATAGATTGAGGCACGGATATGGTTTTGCCAAATGTACATAGATAAGATGTTGAATGAGTTCAATATGGAAACAACAAGAAAGGTTCTTGCGCACGGAAAGGACTAAATCAAGATTCAAGTGTGTTGACACGAGATTCAAGTGTTTTGACACTTGGTGAAATCACAAGAATATTTTGATCAATCATTCTTTGAGATGTACACATCCAGATATGTCCTATGCTCTAAATGTGATGAGCATATACCAGAATGATTCATAAGATGATCATTGGACAATAGTAAAGATATTCTTATGAGCTTTGGAAGAACTAAGAATATATCATGTATAAGTGACAAATAGTTAAAAGTAGTTCATTGTAAAGTGTTACATTGATACTAGTTTTGTCACAAGATACAAACTAAATTTATCTCAATTTAGACTATGGGTGGCACAATATAATGGAAAGGATGTTCCATGATGGATTTGGATGAGTTCCAAAGTTGAGATATTGTGACGGATACTACAACAAAAGGCTAAGTATATAACTGCTATAGTAGCAGCAAAGGAGGGCATTTGTGTTAAGTAGTTTGTTATCAAACTAGGTGTGGTTCATAGCGGGATAATACTATGAAGATACATTGTATGACAATTGTATCAACATAATTTAATCCCAAGGAACTAAAGGTCTCACCAAAGGACCAAATTTATACAATTCCATCTCATTGGAGAATGAGTAATGCGTAGAGACGCAAGGACATGCAAATACACACGGACCTGGAAGTGTCAGATCCGAAGATTATGTTTACCACTAGCAATAGTGTCTATACAACACTAGAAAGCCATAGGTGTTGAATGCACAAGTTTTTTTAAACTAGATTATTGACTCTAGTGCAAGTGGGAGACTGTTGGAGATATGCCCAAGAGGCAATAGTAAAGTGGTTATTATTATATCTTTATGTTTATGATAAATGTTTACACCCCATGCTATAATTGTATTAAACGGAAACATTAATACTTGTGTGTTTTGTAAACATAAAAGAGTCCCTAGTAAGCCTCTTGTTAAACTAGCTTATTGATTAATGGATGATCATGGTTTCCTGATCATGGACATTGGATGTCGTTAATAACAAGATCATATCATTAGGAGAATGATGTGATGGACACACACCCGTAGTAAGCATAGCATAAGATCAAGTCATTAAGTTCGTTTGCTATAAGCTTTAAAATACATAGTAACCTAATCCTTCGACCATGAGGTTATGTTAATCACCATCACCGGATGGGTACTTTGATGACATCAAACACCGCTTCGTAATTGGGTGGTCATAAAGGTGTCATTGGGTATTCTGAAAGTATGTGTTGAAGCGCATGGACCAAGATTGGGATTTGTCCATCCATATGACGGATAGATATGCTCTGGGCCCTCTCGGTGGAATGTCATCTAATTATCTTGCAAGCATGTGACTGGGTCACAAGGGATGACATAACATGGAACGAGTAAAGAGTACTTATCAGTAACGAGGTAGAACCAGGTATGGAGATACCGACGATCAAACCTCGGAGAAGTAGAGTATCGCGTGACAAAGGGAATTGGTTTCGTATGTTAATGGTTCTATCGATCACGAAGTCATCGTTGAGTATGTGGGAGCCGTTATGGATCTCCAGATCCCGCTGATGGTTATTGATCGGAGAGGTGTCTCCATCATGTCTGCATATTCACGAACCGTAGGGTGACACACTTAAGGTTTGAAGTTGTTTTACGTAGATATGGAATGTGCGTTGGAGACCGAATGTTGTTCGGAGTCTCGGATTGGATTCGGGACGTCACGAGGAGCTCTGGAATTGTCCGGAGAATAAGATTCATATATTGGGGATCATTTTCTAAGTTAGGAAATGTTCCGGAGTATTTGTATGGGGATTCTAGAAGGTTTCGGAATGTTCCGGAAGGTTCTGGAAGATTTCTTGGAGTTTGCTTGAAAACCAAGAAAGGATCAAGGAATCCTTGTGGGGTAAGACAAGGATTCGTGGGGGAGTAGGACTCTCCCCCCACCTCCTTGATCCGCCGGCCAAGGGAGAGGGGAGTCCTACAAGGACTCCACCTCCCCATGGCGCCTCCCTCCTTTAAATAGAGGGGTGGAGGCGCCACCCCCTGCCCCCCTCCACTCTTTCCCTAGCCGCCTCTCTCCTCCTCCTTTCTTCTGCTCAGGCTTAGGCGAAGCCCTGCAGAATTCTCTACTCCACCACCACCACCACGCCGTCGTGCTGCTGGGATTCCGTGGAGAAGATCTACTACCTCCGCTGCTCGCTGGAACGAGGAGAGGAAGGTCTGCTTCGACTCCGCACGTGTGACCGACTGCGGTAGCGCTGCCGGAACGCGGCGCCGGAAGGATCGTCCACTCGATCTTGAGATCGGCAAGTGATCGACTACATCAACCACGAGATCCAATCTCGTAACGCTTTCGGATCTACAAGGGTTAGTACAGATCTATCTCGTTGCACATGTCTAATAGATTAGATCTTGGCTTTTATCTAGATTAGATCTGGGTTTTTGTTCGTTCTTGCGGTAGAAAATTTTTGTTTTCCCTGCTACGAACCCATCACATACCTGTCAAGACTACCTACCAAAGTGTGAAGCTAGCAGAACTGTATATTGCTAGGATTGTTAGTTTGCATGGAACCCGCAAGACCATAGTATCAGATCGAGGAACCCAGTTACCTCGAGATTTTGGCAGAAAGTCCAGGAAGGATTAGGAACCAAGTTGAATTTCAGCACCACTTATCACCCGCAAACTAATGGACAGACTGAGAGAGTCAACCAGATCCTAGAGGATATGTTAAGAGCTTGTGTGTTGGAGTACGGATCAAAATGGGAAGACTACCTACCTTTCGCAGAATTCTCATATAACAACAGTTATCAAGCTAGTTTGCAAATGGCACCATTTGAATTCCTATACGGAAGGAAGTGTCGTACCCCTTTGAATTGGTCGCAAGTAGGAGAGAGTCAGATCTTTGGACCCGACATTCTCCGAGAAGCCGAAGAGAAGGTTCACAAAGTCCGTGAGCACCTCAAGACTGCCCAATCCAAATAGAAGAGTTATGATGACAAGAGAAGGAGAGACCTGACTTTCAATGTCGAGGTTTTGTATATCTCAAGGTTTCGCCATTGAAGGGAAACCAACGCTTTAGTCTGAAAGGAAAGTTAGCCCCCAGATATATCGGGCCCTTCAAAATTCTAAACCGTCGAGGAGAAGTATCGTATCAACTGGAACTGCCTGAAGAGATGTCAGCCATCCACTATGTGTTCCATATCTCGTTACTTCGCAAATTCTTAGAAGTGCCGGAGAAGACTGAAGTTTTCAAGAACATCGATCACATAGCTGTGGAGATCAACAATGACCTGACCTATCGTGAAGTGCCCATCCGTATCCTAGAAGAAGCTTACAGAACCACCAGGACCAGGAGTATCAAGTTTCTCAAGATTCAATGGAGCAACCATACTGAGGAGGAAGCCACTTGGGAGCGAGAAGATTACATTAGGACAGAGTTCCCAGATCTCTTTAGTTCCTAGTTTTCTTTGCAAATCTCGGGACGAGATTTTGTTTAAGGGGGGAAGGTTTGTAACAGCCCAAAACTTCAATCCAAGGTTATTAAGATCTAAATCATCAAAATTAGGGTTAACAAAAACTTTTCTAATGGAAATTATTAAAACATTCATATGTGTGTGCATTTAAATAGGAGTTGTTTTGAATTGCCATGATTAACTGATACATTGCTTGTAAAATGATCCTTAGTTGAAATAAACATCATCTAGATCATCCCTAAACAAATCCCAAAGAAAAACAAAGCAAAATGAATAAAAGAAGATAATGGTTATTTGTGCCAAATTAACTACCATGCCTACTTTGGCTATTCCTAGTACTCAAAACCTAACAGAAACAAAGGTGGATCTTTGCACCCCTTGCTAGTACACATAATGATGTACCAAGGCCCACTTTGTGATCTGCTAAAAACATTCAAACACTAAATTTAAATGGCAGTTTAAAATGGAATCTATTTCATATGGGAAGATCACCCTATTTCAAAAACCACTCAAACAAGCTCAAATTTCAAAACCCAAGAACCCACAGAGTCTCAAGCTTAATACTAGCACACCCACCAAAAATATTTTCAAAATTCAAAAATAAAGTGCTTGCGGCCATTTCATCAAACACATGGTAGGCAGGATTTACACTCTAAACCTAGCACACTGTTTATAACAGGGTTTTGCCCCCAAATGATCTCCATTTAATCCCTCTATCCCCTCTTGATCTAACCAGGCCCTTAGCACCCATCCCCTACCCCCCCTAGCGTTGGTGCTCGTGCCATTTTTTGCTTTGTGTACTTTGCATCTTGCGGTATGGTGGGATGAAGCGGCTCGGGCTAACCTTACATGTCATCGCACATGAGACTTGCTCCACGCTTGACGTGTAACTTGCTTTGCACAAGTGGCTTTGCGGGTGTCTGTCTCTCTCACCATAGTATAGATCCAATTTACACTTTGCACTTGATAGCACTTGATTGCACTTGAGAGCACCGCCAGGAGACCAGCGACCGCCCCTACCTCGAGCCACGCCGCTAGCGTGCTGTGCAGCCCTCGCCGGAGCCGCCCGCCCATGCCTCTCGGTCGCGTCGTCGTCCTATAAATAGAGGCCTCCCCCAGCCATTTCCAGCACACCACTGACCTCTCCTCACCTCATTGAGCCTTCCCCACTTCTCCCCGGAGCCACTCAAGCTCGTAGTCGCCAGAATTGCACCAGAGTTGGTCGCCTCTGGAGGAGAAGGGCCCCGCTGATTGCCACCACCCTCGGAGCTGCCTTGACCGTCCCTGAGCTCGTCGTCGTCTACCAATCCGTTTGCCCGCCTCGCCGTCGTCGCTGGAGCCCTGGTACGCCCCCTGAGCACCCCCACCGAGCCGCTAGGGTTAGAGTTCGCCGGCGACAGGTTCGTCATCGACGACGAGCCCCAGCCGTTGATCCCCGTTCTAATCTAACAGCCCACATCGCCTCGTACCGCTTCGCGCGTTATGAGCCTCTGACCGGTGGACCGCCCAATCAGCTGTGCCCCGCGCCGCGTAGTGTCACTGGGCCGGCCTGTTAGCTTTCCCGCGCGACCCATTTAGTTTGAATTAGGATTTTTCTATTTTAGTTTAAACCTAGTTCTGTCCTCTAGTTTGAAATTCAATTCAGAGAGATTTACAAATCGAAATGGAGTGATTCCAATTTTGTTAGAAGGCTACTGAAAAGATCTCCCTAAGCCCGTTGGATTTAATTCAATTAGAGTTAGAGATCTCACCTAGTAAAAATAACAAAACAGAAGCATTTGCACCTTGCAACATTTTTCAAAATTTAACCATGATAGCTTTTGAGTTGATTCCAAGTCTCAAAAATCACATTTCACCATACCTATCTGAATACGTAATAATATTAGGGTGTACATGCAGTGACTTTGGACTAGTACCAACATAATGCTATATAGGCATTTCTAGTCACTTTAAATCATTAAATGATGAACTTAAACCAAAGTAATTATGATCCAACCCTTAAATCACATTCCCACATGTTAGAATATGTGATGATGACATGTGTCCACATGATCCCATATTTTAAGTGGTTAATATTAAATATTAGTTAATCTTTCAATGAGTAGAAATTACTTTTCTAAAATAAAAAGAAGGAAACTAGTGAGTAAAACTTGTGATGCTTGTGATGATAATAGATCATCAACTATATGCCTTAGAGTGCTAATTAGACTAGTTAAGTATTGTTTGGTGATTGTGTACTCCGTATGTATTTATAGACGATAGTACCGACCAAGCTTTCGAGGAGGAGGAGTTCTACCAAGAGGAGGAGGAAAACATCAACCACTGCACCAACCAAGGCAAACTACTATTGGCAAGATAACACTTGCAAGTATAATGCTTAGCAAGCTAGGATTAAACTAGATGGTTTAGCAAAGATGCTTTAGGCATGCTTTGGTTACACTACCTTGACTAGTATTTACCCCAAGTATTATTTTCCAAGCTTTACTTCCTTTACTTTACCCAAAGTTCCTTACTTGTTTTGAAGGTATCATAAAGAGTATACAACTTGGCCTATTTAGATAAACTTTAGATGTCATTCTATGGCATGAGATTGATCACATCATTTCCACCTTAGTGAACACTATTAACCTAGTAGTTTAGAGTAGATAAAAACTTGAGTCACTCTAGATGGGAACACTTGGTGAAACTGAATTGTGAAAACCTTGGAATGATGAGTCATTCTATTGAGATGTTTTGACATGTGTTGAGAAACACAAATGGTTTATGATGATGAAAATGTTGAGGCATGAGCCTTAACCTTTTTATAAAACTGATGGTTGGATTCGGATGCGATACCATTCCAAATTTACCGTACAACCACAATACCTGAATTGGGTAAGGCTTAGCCGGAAGTTTATATGCATTAGTATTAGTTCCCTCACGGGAGAGGTTTGAGCTGAGGCTACCTCTCAATGTTGTCCACCTATGCAGTGCCCAAGATGATAGATGGTCATGGTTAGGAGGCCATGCTCATAGGAGAGGTGCTTATACTAGGGTGTGTAAAGGAAAGGTTATGTTTGATTATCTGCATACTAAGTATGATGATTCAGGGTTATCCCTGACAGATGTATCAAATCTTGTGGTGAAAGTGTACCACCTCTGCAGAGTGTCAAACTATTCGAATAGCCACGTCCGCGGTTATAGACAGTTGGAATGGCCATACTGTTTCGTTGTCAGATGTTTTCAAAATAACTTATGAAATGAATGATGAATCTTGACTTGACCACAACAGGGTTGTGTTTATGATAATAGCTTCCTAACTTAAGTGATTCTAGAACTTCATTTTATCTTTCTTTGCTTCAAAACTCAGCTTAGGTTTCAAACTTAACTTTATAGTTAAACTTAGAGTTAGCACTTTAACTTAGAACTATACTACTTGTTAGTGGTAGTTTGCGAGTACTTAAAGAGTACTCATGGCTTTTGTCCCTGGCTATTCTCATGGCCAGACTATGAAGGAGATTACCAAGATGATGGCCAGTAGGACGGCTATGATAACTAGAACTATCTGCCTACGTCAGCATTGCATGTGCCCCTGAATATGGACCCCACCGCTATGCTTATCTTTTATTTCCGCTGCTTGTTGTATAACGACTGGATCATGAGATCCTTATTTGTGTAAGACCTTATGTTTGGTTTGTAATGGATAATGTACTGTGATATCCAATCTATTATGTCTCCCAAAGAGGTAACTCGGCGCGTTCCTTTCCCCTGCCCACAGCCTCTACTACCTCCGTCCCAAGGCTTAAGGCATATAAGTTTTTGAAAAAGTCAAACTATGTAAAATTTGACCAAGTTTTTAGACAAAAATATTAATATTTACAATATAAAATATATACCCTTAGATACATCATGAAACATATTTTTACGTGGTATCTATATAATATCATAGTTCTTGATAGTTTTTTTTAAAAAGTTTGGTCAAACTTTCCGTAGCTTGACTTTTAAAATAAATTATATGCCTTAAGCCTTGGAACGGAGGGAGTATTAGGCAATGGCACAAAGCCCACATGCTATGATCATTGCCACCAGAGACTGTCATGTCCGTGACGATTTGTTCTGTCTCTAACTCTCTGACTCTTGTCGCTAGCGCTTGTCTCTCCCTGGATTTCCTTAGGAGAGAGAAAAGAACTAACCCTGAGCTCCTTCTTGAGCAAGCTATCTCCTGACTCGACCTAGGTATAGTTAACCCGGCCAAGTTTGTACCGGCAAAGGGTAAATGGTTCTTTTCTCGTACCGACATACCTTGTATGTCGGCCGAGTCTTGCCAGTGCTTTCTGGCTCAGGGTAACCCGGCCATAACTCGGCCGACCCTTCTATGATTCGGCCAGCTCATGCTTTGACCTGTCTTTACCTCGGCGGACCTTGTCCTTCAACCTTGGCTTTACCCTACCTAGGGTCAGCCCCCAACATTAGTCCCCGAAGCTAGTGTAGTCTCATCAGCCTTAGCTGGTGAGGCCACAACAGGTTCATTCTTGCTCAGATCATAGTTCAACTTGCCGGCTTACATATATGTCGTCCTGCTCTAATCTTACCTCGGCATTCCCTCAAGGTGATTCGGTTCTCACCTTAACTCTCCCTGGCTCTTTCTGAGTTATTTATCGTTGGCCAAGTCATAGTTGCATCCGGGTTATCCCTCTTAGATGCATATCTTCTCATGTACACTTCCCCGTATCCTACGTGGAAGGGTAATCATTACTTTCACCTCATTTTAAGGGCCATGATGTCAGTTACTGCGCATGCTGTCAGGGGTTACTGCACCCCCATCACATCGTAGGGTGCCTCTTCGGTAACTACAGAACCACGTCGTGTTGCTCGATCTCCTGCACCGAGTGACCCTCTGTGTGGCTCGCTGCTGATGCGCTTGCTTGCGGGATACACGCACGCACTATGCGGCTTACCGCAATCTGCAACCCCACTACCCATGATGAGGGTGTGGTTAAATAGGGGAGCAGGGGAGTTCCTTAGTCACTTTCCCCCATTCGCCTCTCCTTCTTCTTATTCCTCCCAGCGTCGCCGCTACCGCCTCTTTGTGCTTAGCGCTAGTGCCGCCGCTGTAGCTATCTTGTTCTCGCTCGCTCCACCGTAGAACCGCTGCTCGCTGTCGCTACGGGGCCATGTCAGTCAAGACCTTTCTCCCCCGAACCGGACCTCGAATATGGAGAAGATCTGGAGATGCCTCAGGACATCACCGTCGTTGAAGAGCACAAAGAGGTCGCCGCCGCCCATGAGCGCGGTGCTTAGGATGGCTCCTGGGTGACACAAGATGAGATTGAATGGCTCATCCGCACTCGCCATGTCCCCGCAGGGGTTAGCTGCCGTATCCCTGGCGACGAGCTTGTGCCCGCCCCCGAGGTCGGTGAATTTGTTGTCTTCCTCTCTCACTTTGCTCATAGTTTTGGCCTTCCTATCAGTGATTTCTTCCATGATTTCCTCACAACTTTTGAATTCCAACCCCATCATCTCCCCGCGAATGCCATCGCCTCTCTCTCAGATTTTGCTTGCGGCATCGAGGGGTATCTCGGCATGTGGCCCACTATGCATATTTGGTTCAAATTCTTCAGAATCCAATAATGTATTAGACAAATTTAAAAGAATTTGATTCAAAAATGTTGAAAGTCTAGTGGATTTGATACTAGTAAGGTACTAGTGTCTCGTAATAAAATTCTTAGTTTGATAATTGATCAAATGATTTTGAAGTTGTTCAAAATAGTGAGGGGATATGGAATTTGCATGAAATTGAGTGGGAGCTATAAAAGTCTTCCTAAAACAATTTGTGAGTGACATACTTTTGAGTAGGAGCAATATAAGTCTCGGACTCAAATATGTCTAGAACATATTTTGAGTGGGAGCTTAAAGATTGATTATTAAGTGTGTATGACACATTAAGAATGAAGGCGCAATTACCGATAAATAATGATTTATAGGGATTAGAAGTTGAAAGTAAGTATATTACGATATTATGTGGTATTCCTAAAAGGGACTCTAAAAATAGTTTCAGAATAGGAATTGATTAAGGACTGGTCCCTGATTACTCAAATTAGGAATAGCATTAAGTTAAAATATCAATGGTTGAAAGAAAGAAAAGGATGATCGCCATCCACTATGTTGAGACATAGGTTCTATCTTAAAAACCATGATGACAACTTAAACATAATATATGATCCGAGAAGGAACATAGTGATTAAGTATGAATCACGGAACATTGAGCTAAGTTTGTCTACAGTGTCTAATTGAGAACGGTAGACATGTTTCCAAATCTATGAAGGATGACATTCTTAAAGCATAAAGAGTTATGTTATAAAGGAATGTGTTCCTGCATCGGTGATACCGACTGAAGTCAAGTAGGAAGCGAGATGATAAAATATCAAAAGTTGCACAGGATGCACTAGTGTTTCGATGGTTACATTTATAATAATAGATAAGGTATTATCTAAAGTGATGCATATTATTATGGCGGGACTAGTTCGTCTTTACACAGAAGGTGTGTCGCAGGGCACAATGCCCATGAGAAAGCTCGATGTGGCTGATCTAAAGTCACCACTGGCTCCTAGAAACCGACATCATTCTGCTTCCATTACTATGATGCATACACAAAGATTTTATCATGTGATGATAAAGTATTAATGTCAATCAAGGTGACATTAGTAAGTTGCAAAGGATTTGAGACTGTAAAGTACAGACCCAAGACTCAACCTCTTCCATGAGCAAGCATGACCAAAGGTGCCGGGATATATGCTGCCAATGATTAGGAACAAATGCAGCTAGTTTATTTGTACTATAATGCAAGTGGGAGACTGTTGGAAATATGCCCTAGAGCCAAATAATAATATGGATTATTATCATATTTCATAAAGTTTATGATTAAGTTTTATATCATGTTATAACTGTATTGAAAGGAAACGTCAATACACGTGTGATATGTAAACAACCAGGAGTTCCCGGTGAAGCTCTAGTCACTGGTTCATTGGTCAACAGATGATCAAGGTTTCCTGATCATGTGGCATTTATGCTAGTTGAAAATGGAGTCACCTCATTGGGAGAATGAGATGATGAGCTATACCCAACCTAAGCATCATGACCGGATCATGTCACGAAGTTCAAGTTACGATGATTAGAATAGACCTGGTGTCCTATTTATTAGACTGTGAGGCCATATCAATCAATGTTACCCAAGGGTACTTTGATAGCATTAAACGTCATCTGGTGACTCAGTGATCATAAAGGTGTGTTCAGCTATTCGGAGGAACAGTTGACGCAATACACGTCAAGAGCGGGATTTGTCCATCCGCGTGATGGAAAAGATACTCGAGGGCCCACTCAGAGAAGTTATATCCAATAACTGTGTAATGTGTGATTTGACCACGGGGATATCACTTGTTGGAATGAGTCAAGAAGCATTTGTTGGTAACGAGATTGAACATGACATGCTGATGTCATTGATCAGATCTCGGACATTGCATGTATCGAGAGACAAAAGGAATATGACACAACGTTCATGGTTCAAACGGCGGATGCACATGGATCACATGGCCATCCATGTCCCTTTATTGATCATTGGTGCGGGAGGGTCCCGATCATGTCTGGAGTGTTCCTGAACCGTGGGGTATCACGCTTAAGGGCTTGATGAGGCTCAGAGAGTGTTTTGGGATCGGCAGAATCACCGAAGAAAAGAGAAGAGAGAAAACCGAAAGGGTTTCGGTAAGTCCGAACGAAGTCTGGAATGAGAGGGGATGAGTTCCACATCAACGGCGATTGAATAATATGTAAGTTAATGTTGAATATTAATTTAATCATTCATTTATATTTATTCAATAAAATAAAAAAAATAAAAAAGGGTCAACTACCTTAATGGGTCAAATCCGGAGGAAAAATGGCCCATGAGGGAAATACCGAAGGGAGATAGGAGGAGGGGGTGGCCGGTTGGGCCTTGGGCACCCCGAGCGGGGCCCACAAGGGCCTTGGCCGGCCGGCCAGCCCTCCCACTCTCCCTTGTTTAGTTCCATATGGCTAAGCTAGTTAGCTATGGAGTGGTTTTCCGCTATATAAAGAGAGGTATTTTGACAAATTAAATGCACAATAATCAATAAAAGGTTCTCTCTCTTTTGGGAAGACCTCGAGTTGATTCTCTCTCTCGTGACCGTGGTCCCAAGTCGGGATCGCGCGAGCAGGAGTCTTCTTCGCCGCGAAGCGCCGCCGCGCTGCGGGTTTTGGATCCAGAAGCTCTACTTCCGTAACTGCTGCTAGATTGGAGGAACGAGAGTCATCGTAATGCACCGGATGTGTGTAACTCCCTGCGATGTGCAACACTTGGGGCACTAGGAGTCGTTGGAGCCGCATGAGCTGTCAGGACTTCAATACGATCTTGAGGTCGGCTTCGGCTCGTCTACATCAAACACGCTCTCCAAGCGTTGACAACGCTTTTCGATATTTAAGAGTAAGTTCGCGAAAAGTCCCTCCCGTAACTGCATTACTAATAGATAGGTTTTAATATTGGAATCTTCGCGTAGGAAAATTTTATTATTTTCATGCGCAAATCCTTACACCTTATACATACCGAACTCTGTAAAGCCACCCGTGGGGCTATTCCACACACGATATAAACACAGAAACCGGCCCTCGAGAGAGGCTAAGCCGTTCACCAACGAAACTCCACACTGGTAAATAGGAGTTTTGATAAAAATAAGTATCACATCGCATCTAATCACACAACCAGAAAAATATGAGAAATATATGTGACACACGATACATGACTTCACTTTATTCTGGATTCCAAACTGTGTTAAGGCCCCTAATTTTACAGAACTAACTAAATGTACATAATCGTGTGCTCATCATTTCATTTCACTCGGCATAGAGAAAAATGGTCTGAACGTCAGTGAGAGCCCGATAACTGACACCATGTTCAGCAACCAGAACAGGATCTGATCTCCTGCATATCGCATGATAAACAAATAAGTATATGCCCTGATAACATGTACCTGCCTGCTGCCCATTCAACTCGAAGCAAATCTATCAATATAAGCATAGGTTGGAAGAGCAATGTGTTTACCTGGTAAGAACAACCCAGTTATGTTCTTCTGAGCCCATGAAAACCTAAAAGGCAAGAATTAAGTTAGTTGGTTAGGAAGCACACTTTCCACCAAGCAGAAACCCAGAGGAATTACTACTCACGAAAGAAAGCAAAAATTGTACTTACAAAATTCCTGCTGCTGCTGGAGCTACTGCTTTAAAAATTGACATCAGAGTCACAGAGATGCCATTTGCAACACCCCTTTGTTCTTGTGCCTGTACATGTTTCAATCAAATAAGTTAGGACATAGAAAACAGGCTCAAACGAGAACACAATGAGACAGATAAGCCTGTCGGCTGGTGAATAGGAAAGCTGTACATACCACTGCGGTGTTCTGCAGAATGTTGCATGCAATAGTAATCGTGGCCTGTTTCATTTCAGATGATACATCAGAATATGTTCATGATAGAATTGTCTATTAAGAAAACCCTGACAGTTGGTTTTGTCCAAACCCATCAACGAAAACCCCTAACATGTACCAACTCATTTGAAACAAAACAACAAAAAAACCAAAACAAAAATCTTAACAGTTCTGTTCCAGTCATGAAAGTGGACTTACAGCAAACACATTCTTCAGAACCGAGGCTATGTTGATGAGTACTTTAAGCTCCGTACCATATAGGTTGGCCATGAATGGATATGTTGCAAGGAGAAGTATAGATAATACCTGGAAAATCAAACATGCATTCTGTACTGTACAACAGATTCACCATGTTAAACAAATATCTTGACATAAAGTGTTCTTCTCACATACCGCTGCAGAACGGAATGGCTTGATTAGCCCAGCATACTTGGCAAGGAATGGGTAAATCGTAAGTTGGTACACCAAAACACCCAAACCTACATGATCAAACAAAATAGTCATAAAAGAACATTAGCTTTGCCACTGGTAATAGGTAAAGCCGTAAAGGAGCCATGCTACAAATGTGTTGATACCAGGGTTCCTCCCAGCGCCGCCGCCGCCAGGCCCTCCCCCGCCGCCGCCTCGCCTCCCATGGCTGGCCGGTGTAGTGGCGGCGACGTTCTGGTCCGGGCCGGTCCCGACGGCTCGTCCGGCTCGGTGTGGCGGGGTGGCGGCCTCCCTCCAAGCTCTGGTGGTGGCGCACTCCGGCAGTGGCCGGTGCGCCCGGCTCCTCTTGTTGTGGCGCGGTTGTGGTTTGTTACCGGATCTGGGCGGCCAGATCTCGGTTTCGAGGGTGGTGGTTGCCTCGGCGTGGTGTTGGCGTAGTCACCACTACCGGGATGTGAGTTTCAGTGGTGATGCAGATGTTTGCGTGAGTCGGGCGTCTGGAAGCTCCGAGCGTCTGGAAGCTCCGAGCGAAAGTTCTGCCCGACTCTCGCCGTCTAGTGGTGACGGTGTCTGTGGGCGTCGTGTTCCTCTTGGAGGCACCGCTGTGAGTCTTCTTCGACTTTGCCTTGCCTCAGAGCAAGCTTTTCGGGTGAAAGCCTAGACCCGGCCGGGTTGGACGACAAGCGTCGCGTCTACGTCGCTTTTCTCCTTTGGGGTGTCGCTTTGAAGATCTAGTTCCCTTCCATGTCGCTTGCTGGGCTGGTCTCACACAACATCGCGTTGGCTGTTGCCCGACAGGTGATGCGAGCTTTCCGCGTGGTGACTTGTGCGGCAACAACGACGCTGATGAGTGATGGGTTGGTCGCGGCAATGACTTTGGTAGTCGTCTTCTGTTCCGGCGTGTTCGACGGGTCTTCGCGGTGGCCCTCTCCTATGAAGTCGGAGCTGCGGTTGGTGTCCTGCTGTGACGATGCCGTGTGGTGGATGGCCTGGGCGTGATGATCTTCATGGGCGCGGGTCTTGCATATCTCCTCCTCGGAGCTCTTCATCATAATTGAAGTTGCCAGTGTCTGCGCGAAGGGTCAACTGCTTGGCATGTGTCGACATGGACTTCCCGAGGCTGCCACGACGGGGTCTTCTTGATGGCCGCTCTTCGGTGAAATCGGAGTCGCTCGCTCGTGGAGTGATGATGATGACATCGGCAGGCAACCTCATCGATGACCCTAACTCTAGGTGGTGTGTGTGCGGCTTGTGTTGGTGGCCAGGTTGGCTATGTGTGTCCTCGAGGCGGTTGTGTTCCACGACGGTTGGCCTGGATGTTTGCCAGTTTTCCGCTAATTAACCGGTCAATTTCCTTCTGCTTTTTTAAATAAAATGAGGCAATATTGCCCGTTTTGTTTAAAAAAAATCATTTTATGCTAGCTATGTCTCTCTTGCACAATTATCATACTACAAAATTTGGAGAAATGTCACACGTACCAGATATAGCTAGCACAGTACCAACATCCTGAGATGTAAAACTCAGTCCTCGGTATTTTCTGCTGCTCACAGCCCAGAGAGAAAATATCTGAAGATATAATTTAGAGAACACACTAACATGTGAGGTTGCTTTCTTTTCCCTGGACCTGATTTGTTCTCTATAGGCTAGATAAGATGAATATAAGAATATTTTATGCTAAAATATTGCCTAATATGGTTTAAATACATAAATAAAAATTTACCTCGAGATAAGCTGTATCGTGGAGGGAAAAGACACAGTAGAGAGTTACTGCTGACATCAACTGCCAGTTCTTTAGCAGGCTCTTTGTAGATGTCATTCTCCCTGATCCTGATTTTTTACCTTCCATATCTTCTAAGCTTGAACCAGCGACTTGTGCCTCCATCGTGTTAATAGTTTCTACTTTGTCATCATGATGCATGTGCAGAGTTTCCTAAAAAAAGAATTTATTTAAGTAGAAATTCAAGAGAGTGAAGAACAATCATAGGGAGATTAGGGGGCATACCGGCAGCCAAATGCATGCAACACATGCTCCTGCTGCTAGAACCGATATGACGAAGCAAGGGAGGAAGTATGGAAACCTAAATGTAGATGTAATGTGAAAGATTTATCTTATGCTCCAAACGATGAAAATATTTATTATCAATGAAACAGTATGGTTAAATAATTTACCTCCCAAATATGGATTCCTCCGAGAAAATATTTGGGTACCTCTTTGCAGGCTGATACAAGATAGGGAATACACAATGTTAGTGAGAGTTGTGTACTAATTAATTAGTCTCAAAAGGGAGAGGGTTTGTTCATCCTCCCAGCCAAAATGTTGCTCATCCATTTTAATTGTTAAATTTACATTGTGTGAAAATGCTTCGAGAATAAAACAGTTCTGAAATTACCATTTTGCTTAAACTGCCATTATAGGGATGTTCTTGTCTATTGGTCCACTCCATAGTCTTTTTAGCAATTAGTAGATGATCTATTATTTTCAACATCTACATCATAGTTGCATATACTTGTCTAATGAAATTATTGCAGTCATGGATTTACTGGACTACCATGTACAGCATCTTCTCAATGCTCCTAGAAGTAACTTACTGATTAAAATACAACGTTAATTGTGCAATGCCAGTTCTGTAATTCTGCAATTCTACATCAAAGTGGAATGATCCTCACCTGTGCAAGAAATCCTCCAATGGCTGGTCCAACAACAAGAGCTATTGCTCGAGAAGATGTAACCTACAACATAACGTGAGCCATGAGTAAGGTTCAAAAAACATGTCAGCCATAAGTGTCCACTGTCCACTATCAATACTGATGATGCAAACATGAAAATCTGGGGCCTTTCTTCAAACGAATGAAACCGCCAGTCTGAAACAGAAAACGTAAGGACAAACTGTTATTACAAGAGAAATTCCTAGAGCTTGGTGCTCTTTCCTGCAGACTTCTGATGCATAGGCCTGGAGAATGCAGATGCAGTTATGAGTGTTCGAAAACCAAGTGCCATTTGCTTATCTTAGTGACCCACACAGTAAGTAAACAACCTTGATTGGTCCTAATATACCACAGAGCAACCCAAGTAGCCCCCTAGTTACTATTGCCATCCAGTACGTCGTGCTAAGGCCGAAGAGGGTGTTAAATACGATCCTGGAAAAGAGCGTAGAGTAGGATTTAGCTAGATCTAACTGAATGGTGTAGACATATGTTTTCATGGTGAAACTGAATATGCCATACACTGAAAGGATACTGATCACAATGCAGGGCTTCCTGCCATACTTGTCAGCAAACATGCCCCATGGCACAGCAGTGATGGTTCTTCCAAGGAAATAAGTAGCCCCTTAAGACACAGAGTATCCAGTCAGTAACTACAGATCGAAAATAGCTGTTGCCACATTACAACGCTTGTAAACTGTCAAACGATGAGAGGGAACAATGCTCACCGACAAAACCAGCGTAGAACCCAATGTCTTGCTCTTGCTTTGCAACTTTCAAGTCCCTAATCTGCCGTATTATAAAAAAAACATTGAACGTATAATTAATCACCATATTCATCAGACAACAACTTCCATGCATACAATCAGGGCAAATGTTTAAGTTTTACAACATCCGTGCATACCATGAAGTACAGATAGGGAAACAACGACTGGATGGGTAGCGCTGGAAAGACAACAACCAAGGTGTCAGTTAGCAAGTGGTAGATTAATTTGATAAAATTGAACTAAAAGGAACTACTACATAGAAGGCGGAATCTGACTCTTGTAAACAAATTGTACTAGGATACTCTGGAAAATCCATGAAATACATGCACAAGTACACATGTTTGGAACCATCTCCTAATGTTGTGAAACCCCGAAATCTGAATCTCAGTGCGGCGAGATATCACTCTGTTTGCGCAAAGAAACAAGAATTGACACGCTGGAGCCATTGATCATCTTTGCCCAAAAGAGCCTTCTTGAGGAACCTCAGTCAATAGTACTGTACAATGGTTTGCAGTCAGACCGATCTTTTTTGACACATGCAACTTCAGATTGTCGTCTAGGCCTAATTATCATCAAGAATCATAAACAAACACCCCTGAGGCCCTGACAATCTTATATTGTTATAACGTATCTACATCCTCGAAATTCTGGCAGTCTTACGGCTGTTCCAAAAGACGACAGTGATCATGCAAGCATCCAATCTACATCTACCTGTGAAAAAAGGAACATCCATCATCGTATCGTCACATCATACCGGCACACAAACATGTGATCCAAATGTAGAGGAACTCCGTGTACGGTATCCGGTGATCGGCCAGGATCTTCCTCTCCTGCGCGCACCCGGGGCAGCGTTCATGGTACACCTTGGTGACGCGCAGCAACGGCGCCTCTTGGCCATCTCCGGTCATCTCGATGGTAGCAGGCGGGGAGGGAAGGTGACCGGTGAGGGTGTGCCTGCCAACGTTGGGCCTCCTGAATCCACATCAAGATGATGCGTGCATTCTGAGAGCCGCGTGGCATCCTCTTTGCCAAGAACAGATCATTGAATCCTAGCTCACGTTCAGACCGATCTCCACTTTCCACTCGGTTTTTCGGCCTCGGTTTCGTTTGGCTAAATTTAGGTGGCGGTATCAGAGGGTTGGCTGGCTGAGTCTCTCTCTCTCTCTCTTTTGATACTATCTACTACAAGTGCGGCCGCACTTCTTCTATCTCCCTGGTGTACGAACCACAGCCGCGCATATGGTGCATCTATACTATTATTTACACAGACGTACGATTCGTCGTCCCGTAAAAATTCCGTCTACCTAATTAGACCCTTTTGCTCCTGACACTTCAGAGAAATAACTGCCTCTGCCACCGCAAAGTAAAACCTGTCCCAACACGGCGCCTGCTCCACCCCCATCGACCACGACCTCTTCCCCGCCATTGGAGCTTCTCCCCGCCTCACCAAGGGCGCGGCGCTGAAGAGGAGTAGGTCCACGCCCCTCTTGCCGGCCGCAGAAGAGGAGCAGGTGCACGACATCTATGGCCACTGGGCGGAGCGCGTCGACCAGCTCCCGAGAGGCGCGGGGGGCGGGCGGTGGACGCACACTCGATGTCCCGTGGAGAAGAAGCAGCCCTCGGCGATCGTCATAAAGAGCATGGAGGCCGCGCCGGGCTCGCGGGGTCTCGGCTACCTCCAGCCATTGGTGCCGCGTGGGAGGACGCCGGAAACCTCAACCTCCAATGCGCGCTGGCGTAATCCTCCCTGTTCCTCTGCTCGCCTCCCCCTGCTTTTCCCGCGTTAGGTGGTCTGGTCGTCAGATGCACCGTAGCTGCACCGGCGCTGGATGCGTGGACGAGCCAGAGAGATTGCGACGGCTTTCTGTTTGATGCGTGCGTGTGTTTTACTGCCGATTTCTAGGCGCTTCGCTGCTACTGATTGATTTCGTGCATTGCATGTACTGTAATTGCTGGACGGACTGGGAGCAGCGACGGCGATGGCGACGGGCAGTGCGACCGCCTTGGGAGCTTTGACCGTGACGCTGCATTTGGCCTCAGATCTTTTTTTTCCCTTTTGAGATGGATTTGGCCTCGATCCGAAACACTCGGAGCTATCCTCTCGGCTACTTTTGATTGAACCCCTTTTGTTTTAAGGTATTAAGAGTATTATACGCGGCTGAAATTGCAAAGCTAATTTTTGTACTTTAAGAAAAGCCCTTAGCTTAATTTGTGCTTCCGTGATTAATTAAGGTGTGTTCAAGGAAACATGGTCTCGGCTACCTCCAACCATAGGCATTGGCAGACCCAGAAACTTTGGGAAGCCCGAGCAATCATGTCTAAGATGCCAAATCACTCTAAAAACCTAAAAATATAAGGCATCACATGTCGGCAAGTCTGGTCGACTACCCTATGCGGAGGTACTAGAGAGTAAAGGCTATTTAGAAACTTGGTTGTTGCAAATTTTGCGGTATAAACATGCCAATGATGCTGCTGTTGATGCGTTAAATTCGGTTGACAAATGTTAGAGAAATTAGATCTTCTCTGTCGGCGGTGATCAATGGTATTTGTTCCCAACATGTGTTTGCTTTTATGCATAGGAACGAAGAATTATGCTTTTCTACAATAATTTCTTCTGTATAATATTTATGTGATTCAGTTCACTACTTCTTGTACCAGGTTTGCACGATTGAGTTGGACATTTAATAGTGCTCAATAAAAGACCAGGCCTTGTTGATAGTAATTCTAGGAGCTTATATTTAAATGCAGTAATTCGATATTGGATTCTACAGTGAATGGTATGTACAGGAGCGCCATGTCAGCTTGTGCTTATCAAATTTTTGAATTTTTTTGGAAAAAAATGGAACTTATCTAAAACTTGTTAAACATTTTGTACTATTTACATACTATTTCACAAATGTTTCAATTAAGTTTCAGTTTGGTTTCAATTCCGTTTCAGTTAGTGACGTCTGCATGGCGTCACCCATGTGCTGACCAGCAAAAAGGCAAAATGGAAAACTGAATGCCGTTAACTGTAAAAAAGAGTTTACATTCGACGACATCGTCCTATTATAGTCCGCAGGTTGAGTTTTAGGCCTTTGTACGTTTACATGGAGGTTTAGTTTGAGCCTCCCTTCTCTTTTTTTAGTTCATTTTTCCTTAAAGAAACCGAAGCATAGCAGCTCTTCTGCTATCATTAAAAAAAAAGTCTGGAACAACGCACAGGTATTTAACTAGCCATCATAAATTTAAGAGCGGAACCGAAACGCACTTACTACCGTTTGTGTAGAACACGGTCTAGGGACATGCCAAATTTAGATCCACTTATTACAACAACTACGAATGATGTGTACTCCCTCCGGTCCGGTTTATTAGGCACACACGTAGTTTAAGGACAAGTTTGACCATCAATTTTGATCAATAAAATATGCAATATATGTCATAAAACATTGAAATGTACTTTTGAAAATGAATCCAATGGTATAATTTTTGTGCATATTATGTAAAATTTATTAACTAAAATTAATAATCAAATTTATTCTTAAACTACGTGTGCCTAATAAACTGGACCGGAGGGACTACTACTTTTTATTTTCCCTTGAAAAAGGCCGTAGGAAATTCAGTTCGAGCTTGAGCAGTTTAAGTTGGATACCCAGAGGTCCCGTACCCTGTACCATATCCCTGCAGGGCCACGAGTGACGCTGTTGGAGACCCGTGAGGCCGTGCCACTGGAAAAAAGGTACACGTACAGTACAGGTACAGCTACAAGCCTAAGGGTGATGAGTTACATCCTTCTCACTTCTCAGCTTTCGCCCATGCCGATGGTACAACACGTATACGTACGGAAGGGGAGGTGTTGCCCTCGTCCATATCCATATCCATATCCAATATCCAATATCCAATATCCAATATCCATCCAACTTAACCGCGGTTAATTTTTCCCATATGTTACTTTTTCCCCCTTCCATGCCATGGTTATTAGCATTATTGTTTTCTTCTTTAAAAGAAACTTCACGGCGTGCTTAGGCATTAGTAATTGCTGAAACTGATCGATTTACCGTCTTATTAAGTGCGCGGTGTGAAGGGTATGTGGGCAGGCATGCTTATTATTTTTTGCATTTTTTAGGTTCGAACTTTGGCCCGGTGCATCAGCAAAGAATACCAATAGTTTATCCAGTAAATAAATAAAGTAAGACCACGGCCATGTTCAAAGTGTAGAGATGTTAGCGGAATAGAAGTTGATGTGCGCGCGCGTGTCTCGTCCGGAACATTCCTGCCAGAACCTAGCAAATGCAACACGATGAGAGGTGGCGAAGGGGAGGGTGAATCTTACCGGCGCAGAGGCAGACGACCCAGACGTAGAAGAAGTTGCGGTAGGGGATGCTGGTGTTGGCCATGTTGATCTCGTACAGCCTGCACCCGGGACACCCCTCCTCCTTGCCCATCGCAGACGCAAGCAATGGCGCCGCCGCCGCCGCCCCCGCTGTCTCGTTTCTATCACCGGAGGCCATTATATTCTCTCCCCCTGCTGAACAAGAAAGTAAGGTGACGCAGACACACAGCTAGCTACGTACCTCTCCCCCCTTGCCTCCGATCGAAGCGCAGAGCTGAGAGGAAAGGTGAACGCTCACCACCTCTGCGGCAGCAAATGCAGCAGCAGTAACGCGCACAAGGTTGGCGTTAGCACTCCTGTCAGCTTTTAGTATCACTAGTAGTGTGTAACGAGCGAGACGGGGAGCAGGGCAGTTTTATAGCCGCGTGGTGAGCTGGTGCTTGGTATTTCGTGGTGAGCGAGACGGGGAGCAGGGCATGTTTGGAATTTCGCACTAGGATTCTACAACGCACTTTAAATTCTTTAGTTCGATCTCAAAGGTACCAGAGTGTGTTTAAATACACCATATATAAAGCCAAAATTACAGGAAGAGCCAGCTCAATCAGGGAACAAGTAACAATACGAACAAACAATCGGTGATGCCTGGTATTTCGTAGTTGTTGAAATAATATGACCTCCCAAAATTATGGACAACTAATTTCGAAATTGTTTTAGTCCATTAAAAATTCTTTTTCTTAAATAAATCATAACTTTAAATCAGTAAATTGGAATTCAACAAATAATATGTCTAAACCGATCAGCAAAACGATACGAGTCCAACTATGATATCCATACATGCATTTTCTTAATATTCCATGCATTTATAATATATTACTGCAAGGAAATTCAATAATGAAAGTGACAAATAAAATTGGATTTAATTCTTTTGCTATGCCAATGTTCCACCAATGTTGTATACATGATCTACCATGCATTTTTGGAATTATATCATCATGGCATACATTGTTTTTGTTGCATATGCTTCATATGGTTGTGAAATTTATTTATTATGGCACCTTGTGTGTTTGGTTTTATCTAGATAGACAGTGAGCAAGGAAGATACCAAGAGTCTGCTGAGTACTACCCGAAACCTGGTTACTTCACGCCTAAGTTTCTAGGCAAGCATTTCTCTGCTTGCATTTACATTGATAGCACATATGCCTCCACCTTTATTCTTGCATTATGTGTCTGATTTGTTTATCAAGTTACGATCCCAAGTATTGCAATACCTTTACTTTTTAGCCCCACTATAATGTTACCTCAGTCTCATCAGACACCGCTAAATGAGTTGATTGAGCCATGCGAGTGGTAGAACTACATGTGTGGAGTTTCCGTGGAGTCTAAGGTGAATAACGAGGTACCCTAAACAACTAAATTGTATAGTAATTGGATAACTAAACAAAGAGGCACATTTGGGAAATAACTAAAATTTAGCTTTTCTCTACTCACTTGTGTCCTGCAGGACCTGAGTACTTTGTAGGTCCCTGGCACTACAAGAAAAGTTGGCTTTTACAACGGACGATTTTCGTGGTTGAAGGCCCGTTTTTCGTGGCCAAAGAGTCTTGCACGACGGATGGTCTTCGTGGTAAAAGCCTCATCACAAATGAATTAACCATGGTTTTTTTTCGACCGTGGTGGATCGCACCCTTCAGCCACGAAAACTTGTTTCGTCGTAGATATGTTCGCCAGCCACGCTGATAGTTGACGTCATGCAAACTACCACGTGGCAGCCGCCGTTAGCGGCCGGTTACCGCCGTTAACGATCATAGAAACCGTGGCAGAAGCCAGACCCCATGAAGGCTTGCTAAATACTAAGTAGGCCAGCCCATCAGGGGAGCCCAACAAGAAGACGACCCGTTACTGTTTTGTCCTGCACTGTTTAAAATGGCCGTAAAAAAGCAGCCAGCAGTGGCCCGCGAACTTTCAGGCCCGATTCAGTTTCGGCCTACAGAAGGCCCATGTTGGTCCAATATTGTGCTGCCACTTGAGGCCTGCACAAATCCGGCACGACACTGTTCAGGCTAGTTGTCAATTTAGATTTTTACTGTTTAGCCCTATTACTGTTCTAGCCTTTTAGGAATTTTGACCCGTTACTGTTTAGGCCCTTTAGTGTTTGGGCCTTTGCCTGTTCAGGCCGACACTGTTTGGCCTGTTACTGTACTGGCCTACCACTGTACTGGCCTTTTTCTATTGATACCTTTTACGGTTCTGGCATTTCACTGTTCCGGCCTTTTCTCTATTCTGGCCTTTTACTGTTCTGCCATCTTACTGATACGGCATTTTACTGTTCTGTCCTTTTACTATACTGTCCTTTTATTATACTAGCCATTTACTGTTCTAGCCTTCTACTGTTCTGGCCTTTTCCTATTCTGGTCTTTTACTGTTTTGGTCGTTTTGGGCCGTCCATGCGCATGTTGTTTCAACGTTCGGCATGCTACTGCTCCGGCCTTTTACTATTTTGGACTTTTTTGCTAGCGCCTACTTTTCGCAGAACAGGTGAATATCAAGACATCAATTAATAAACACACAAAATTAAAATTACTTATTGCACAACAATAAAAGGTTGTTACAACAGGTTATACAACAAGATCGTAATTCTAACAGATTACAACGTGTCAGTACCATCAATAAGATATCGATACATGGCGATTCACTTCAATGTATCATCTGTCCTCTTCTTCAACATTTCAGCTACAGATCTAAGAGTAGCTACACCCTTTCGTTCTGCATGCAATACATCATTTATATATTTATCACCTGCAGGAGTTGTTCTAGGTGAACTATTAAGTAAGTTGTTTACTTCGAAAATGCAATGGGAGGATGAATGGGACGAGGGATCACAACTTGCAGTCCCGCCTTCCAAGGACTCCTGCTAGGTTTTAACTACAGTTTGCTAAAATATGGTGAAACAGGTTAAAACAAAAAAATAAGGGAAAAAGTAGTATTATATAAAGTATAGATCATTTAAAGTAAGTATGAACTTACAGTAGCACGTTCAGGCTGACAGTAACTCATTCTCGAGCGGGTGTGACTCCTGGTCAACCTGCCAAAAGAATCTGAGCAGAGCAGTTGGAACTCTGGTCCTTGTACTCCATTGTCATTTCTCTGCATGACATTTGAAACCAAGTTGGTTGGTTTGGAAGGATGAAAGCTCTTTAAAAACACCAAAACATAGAATTGACAATTACCAGATGTATGTTTCAAACTAGATAGCTGGTTTGGAAGGATGAAAGCAGGTGAAAACACCAACATATAGCATTAAAAATGACCAGATATATCATCCAAACTAGATGGACATTTTCCGAATTAAGCATTCACACATATATTCACAATTGAATATAAATGCAAATGTCATGGCAAGTTCTTAGGTAGAATGACTTATTTCAGGGTCAGCAACGAATGATTCAGTGAAGCGGCCCCGGTAGGATAGACGACGGCGTTGGCAAAGAAGATCCGGTGCTGCGAGGGAGTCGGTGAAATAGTTTCGGTGAAGCTCCGGTGTGGAAGAGAGGGCGGACGGTGAAACAACTAGAGGAAGGTCGAGGTTAGAGGGGTGTGGGCAGGGAAGAGACGATGGGGGGATATAGGTGGGATGACGCACATTTACGACCTATACCCCTCTATTATTGCAGTACTCCGACGGTCCTTGTTTCTAGAGCAGAGATAGAAGAGGAATTTTGCATTTGCAAAAAGCGGGGCATGATATTTGAATAGATGCGCGGGATATTTGAATAGATGTGTGCGGGATGTTTCGGCGCCATGCGGAAATTTTGAGGTTGAAGCTTCTGACGTACGCTACTCCGACGCGGCTGCTCTCACGTGTTGGCCCCGTCTAGACCCACACGCCAGCGACAATATACTTACCAACATATAAATGAGTTTCCACACATTTGCTGAAATTGGTAAATAATATATTTTGAAGGCTTTCATACAAGATGACCAAGGTCACGGCCATATCTATGTTATAGTTTATAATAGCGTGTCCATATCTGGTAGATAGCTGCATCTTGCCATTTCAAAAGAAGATTCTAGATTTGATGGACAATACCCAACTTTCATGAATTTCCAAACTTTCTAGCTAAATCTATGCAATAAAATGACTTTTTGACAATCTGAAGTAAATATGTCTAATTTCGAACTAGAAAGTGTGTGATATACCTTGCTCTTGACTTTTTAAAATAATTCAAAGATATCAAGTAGTCAAATATTGGAGAACCACCGAGAGTTTCGGAAAATTCAACTTTTTGATATGAATGGTAATGACACCTAATTTTAGCCATTTTAAAAAAATACAAAGAAACAAAATATAAAAAGAAATGCATCCATTATTTTCTATCTTCGTGTCTCACTTTGTGCACTAGCTAGTTTCCATGGAAAAACATAATCTTGAAATTTGATAATTTCTGAGAAAAAATTGTATCACAATATATGGAGCACCATGTAATAATATGCATGGCTTTCAAACCAGATGACTAAGGTCATGGCCATATATTTTCTATAGTTTATAATAACCTATCCATATTTGTTATGGTGTGTATTGGCATTTAAAATATTATTTACAAAGGAAGCTTCTGAATTGAAAGTTATTTCAATTTTCTAAGGAACAACAATGGCTTTAGTCATGAAGCTACTACAAAACATGGCTTAAAATCCCACTGCCCCGGTTTTCACTCAAAGTATATATAGCCTAGGGTTAAGTTTAGGGTTCGGGGTTTTATTTTGGATTGAGGGTTTAAGGGTTCATGGTTTATGGTTTAGGATTTTAGGGTTTAGGCTTTTAGGGTTTAGTGGTTTAGGGTTCATGATTTAGGATTTAGGGTTGTTCAAGGTTTTATGGTTTATGATTGTTTAGGTTTTAGGGTTTAGGGAATTTTCAATAATAATTTTCAAGCTTTATATATGTGGTTATATTCATGGAATAGAATGGCGTTATCATAATTTAATAAAAGTATTTCAAAATTTGATCTATAAGTGCATTATACCTCCTTGGTAAGGGTTTAGGGTTCTAGGGTTAGGAAGTTAGGGTTCTAGGGTTAGGAGGTTATTAGGGTTTACGGTTAAGGGTTTTTGATTTTCAATAATGTTCAAGCTTTATGCTTATATTCATGTAATAGAATGGCGTTACCACAATTTAATGAAAGTATCTCAAATTTTGATCTATAAGTGCACGGTACCTGCTGGTTTAGGGTTTTGTAGGTCGATGATTTAGGGTTTTATGGTTTAGGTTTTATGGGTTGTCTAGGGTTTAGGGATTAGCGATTTTTCAATAATGCTCAAATATTTATGCTTATATTCGTCGAATAGAATGGCGTTACCTGCTTTAATGAAAGTATCACAAATGTCCATCTATAAGTGCATGATACCTGCTTGGTTAGGGTTTTATAGTTTAGGTTTTATGGTTGTATAGGGTTTAGAGTTTAGTGAATTTAGAATAATGCTCAAGCTTTATTGTTATATTTGTCGAATAGAATGACGTTAGCTAATTTATTGAAAGTATCTCAAATTTTGATCTATAAAGTGCATGATACCTGCTTGGTTAATGTTTATGGGTTGAGGGTTTGGGGTTTTAGGATTTAGGTTTTAGGGGTTGTTTAGGGTTTAGGGAATTTTCGATAACTCTCAAGATTTATGCTTATATTCGTTGAATAAAATAGCGTTACCAAATTAAACGATAGTATATCAAATTTTGATCTATAAGTGCATGCTACGTGCTTGGTAAGGGTTTAGGGTTTCAGGTTTTAGGGGTTTAGGGTTTTAGGAATTTTCAATAATGTTCAAGCTGCTTTATGCTTATATTCGTGGAATAGAATGGCATTACATCAATTTATTGAAAGTATCTCAAATTTTGATGTATAAGTGCACAATACCTGCTTTGGTTAGGGTTTATGGGTCGAGGGTTTAGGGTTATAGGTTTTTACAATTTAGTTTTATGGGTTGTCTAGGGTTTAGGGTTTAGGTAATTTTCAATAATGCTCAAGATTTATGCTTATACTCGTAGAACAGAATGTGTGTTAGCTGATTTAATGAAAGTATCTCAAATTTTGATCAATGTGTGCATGACACCTCCTTGGTTAGGATTTATGGCTGAGGGTTTAGGACTTTAGGGTTTAGGGTTTAAGTTTTAGGGGTTGTTTAGGGTTTAGAGAAAATTTGATATTACTCAGGATTTATGCTTATATTCGTCAAATAGAATGGTGTTACCCAATTTAACGAAATTATCTTAAATTTTGATCTATAAGTGCATGCTATGTGCTTGGTGAGGGTTTAGGGGTTTAGGATTTGGGTTTTAGGGGTATCAGTTTTCGGGAATTTTTAATAATGTTCAAGCTTTATGCTTATATTCATGGAATATAATGGTGTCACCCAATTTAACGAAAGTATCTCAATTTTTGATCTATAGTTACACGATACCCGCTTGGTCAGGGTTTAGGGGTTTAGATTTTATGGTTTAGGATTCCGTGAATTCTCAAATAATATTTTCAAACTTTATGGATATATATATTCGAGGAACAGAATGGTGTTATCGCAATTTAATGAAAGTATCTGAAAAATTGATCTACAAGTCGATGATATCCTGCTTGGTCATATTTTTTGTTAAATAAAATTGAAGGTACCGAAGTACTAAAACAAGGGAGAAACAGGAAGAGTTTCTTGAGATTTAGGCGCTGTTTGGTTGGGCTCTAATTTTGGCTTTTGATTTTTGGCTTATAAAGCTACGAACGTGTTTTTGGCTTTGTTTTTTTAGCTTTTACTCTGACATAGTGGAATGATAGTATAATCCAGTTTGGATGATTTTAATGATTTTATCTCGGTTTAGCGAAAAATGTTCGAATTTTGAACAACAAGCGATGGGAATCTCTACTTCTCGTCATTCTGGCTCACTAGCATGTGGGTCACTTGCATAGTGGGTCCAAAAAGTCAGTGTAGGTTGGAGTGGGCGGGCAGGTAAATATTGAAGAAGGGCTATGAAACATGGATGGGATGATGCACTTGGGAGAACGCAAATTTACCACCTATATCTCTCTGTTATTGCAGTGCTCCCTCGGATTCTTGTTTCCGGAGCAGGGATAGAAGAGGAATTTTGCATTCTAGAAAGAGGTGAAGCATGTTTGAATGGATGCGGGGGATATTTTAATGGATGGGTGCGATGTTTGGGCGCCGTACCAAATTTTGAGGTCGAAGCTTCTGGCATACGCTACTCCGACGTGGGGCCTCTCAGACGCGCTGTCACCGTCTAGGCCCACACGCTAGCGAGAGTTGCTTCCCAGCATTTAAATGAGTTTCTAGGCATTTGCTAAAAATTTCTAACAATTTAAGGCTTTCAAGAAGATGACTATCGTCCAAAAAAAAGGTGACCAAGGTCATGGAAATATTTTATGATGATGTGTTTGTATTTGGTAGATCGGTGCATCTTTGCAAATCAACCAATATGTCAGCTTCCAAATTTGAAGTTTGTTTTCAAATTTCCAAGTAACAACAATGTGTTTTGTTGTGAAGCAACTACAAAGATGATGGCTCAAAATGCCACCGCCCCTGTTTTTCACACAATGTATAATGCCCTTTTAAGCTTCCAAGCTAAATTTGTGCAATAAAATAATTTTTGGGGCTGGATGTTTGAATGGATGGGCGGGATGTTTGAATGGGTGGGTGGGATATTTCGGCACTCTGCCAAAATTTTGAAGTTAAAGCTTCTAAGGTACGCTACTCCCACTTGGGATGTTGTCCCCGTCAGATAGACCCAGGTGCCTGTATGCTTTCTAGCATTTAATGAGTTTATAGACATCTACCAAAATTAATGAACATTAATTCATGGCTTTCAAACAAGAGGAGCAAGGTCATAGCCATAGTTTCTATACCTTTTTCATGTTTTGTACTACTCCGTACATTGAAGCATCTTCACCAACCAAGCTTACAAACCTGTCCATATTTGGTAGATCGGTGCATCTTGGCATTTCAAGCAATTGTTTACAAAGGAGATTCCAAATTTGATGGATAATGCCCTACTTTCATGAGTTTCCAAGCTTCCTAGCTGAAGATGCTGAAATTAAATAACTTTTTGACGACTGAAAGTAAGTATGTCTATTTACGAACTACAAAGTGTGTGATATAGATTGCTCTTGACTTTTTAAAAATAGTTTAAAGGTACCGTATTAGTCAAATATTGGAGAACCACCGAGAGTTTTGCAAGATTTCTATTTTTTCATATGAATAGTAATGACACCAAATTTGGGCCAGTTTTTAAAAAAATAAAGAAACAAAAGATAAAACGAAATACAACCATTCGTTTCTCTGTTAGTGTCTCACTGTGTGCATTGGCTAATTTCCATGAAAATATATAAAATTTGATAACTCTTGAAAAACTCGTTTCACAATATGGCGTACCATGTTTGAACATTCATGGCTTTCAAAAACTAGATGACCAATGTCTAGGCCATATGTGTTACCATACTTTATGATAATGTAACCATGTTTGGTAGATTGGTGCATATTGGTATTTCAACATTGTTCAGAAAAAGAGCTTCCATATTTGGAGTTATTTTAAAAGCTCCAATCGATAATAATGGCTTTAATTTTGACATATGATATATGGTGTACCATTTGCATGGCTTTCAAACCAGGTGACCAAGGTCATGGCCACACCTTTGATATAGTTTATAACAACATGTTTTTATTTGGTAGATTGGTCCGTATTATTAGCATTTAAAATATTATTTACAAAGGAAGCTTCTGAATTTGAAGTTATTTTCAATTTTTCAAGCGACGACAATGGCTTTTATCATGAAGAAACTACAAATAAGTATGGCTCAAAATCCCATTGCCCTAGTTTCCACACAAGATATATATAGCCTAGGGTTCGTGTGTTTTGGGTTGAGGGTTTAGGGGTTTAGGGTTTATGGTATATGATTTAGGATTTTAGGGTTTAGGGCTTATGAGTTTAAGGTTGGTATTTAGGGTTTAGGGTTTTCTAGGTTTGAGGGTTTATGAATTTTCAATAATAATGTTCAAGATTATATATATATATACATGCTTATATATATTCGTGGAATAGACTAGTGTTATCGCAATTTAATGAAAGTATCTCGGATTTTGATCTGTAAGTGCATCATACCTTCTTGGTAAGGGGTTGAGGGGATGAGGGCTTAGGGTTTATGGTTTTTGGGGGTTTAGGTGTTTAGGGTTTAGGTTTTTTGGGAATTTTTGATAATGTTCAAGCTGCTTTATATATGCTTATATTCGTGGAAATGAATGGCGTTAGCACAATTTGAGGAAAGTTTATCTGAAATTTTGATCTACAAGTGCATGTGATACCTCATTTGCCAATGCCGTTTAAGCGGGGTTGAGGGTTTAGGGTTTAGTGCATTTTCAATAATGTTCAAACTTTATTGTTATATTCGTGTAATAGAATGGCGTCACCTTAATTTAATGAAAGATCGAATCTCACATTTTGATCTATAAGTCCACGATACCTCCTTGGTTAGGGTTTATATGTGTCGAGGGTTTAGGGTTTTATGGTTTTATGGTTTAGGTTTTATGGACTGCATAGGGTTTATGGGGTTTATCTAATTTTCAATAATACTCAAGCTTTATGCTTATATTCATCGAATAGAATATGGCGTTACCTAACTCAATGAAAGTATCCCAAAATTTGATCTATAAGTGCATGATACCTGATTGGTTAGGGTTTATGGGTTGAGGGTTTGGGGTTTTAGGTTTAGGTTTTATTAGGGGTTGTTTAGGGTATTTTCGATAATGCTCAAGATTTATGCTTATATTTGTCGAATAGAATGGAGTTACCAGTTTAATGAAAATATATCAATTTTTGATCGATAAGTGTATGCTACGTGCGTGGTTGAGGGTTTAGGGCATTTCCAATAATGTTCAAACTTTATTGTTATATTCGTGGAATAGAATGGCGTTACCCGCAATTTAATGAAAGATCGAATCTCAGATTTTGATCTATAAGTCCACGGTACCTGCTTGTTTAGGGTTTATATGGGTCGAGGGTTTAGAGTTTTAGGGTTTTACGGTTTAGGTTTTATGGACTGAATAGGGTGTAGGGGGTTTATCGAATTTTCAATAATACTCAAGCTTTATGCTTATATTCGTCGAATAGAATATATATGGCAGTACCTAACTCATTGAAAGTATCTCCACATTTGATCTGTAAGTGCATGATACCTGATCTGTTAGGGTTTATGGGTTGAAGGTTTCGGGTTTTAGGTTTAGGTTTTATTAGGGGTTGTTTAGGCTTTAGGGTATTTTCGATAATGCTCAAGATTTATGCTTATATTCATCGAATAGAATGGAGTTACCAATTTAATTAAAATATATCAATTTTTCATCGAGAAGTGCATGCTACGTGTTTGGTAAGGATTTAGGGTTTAGTGTTTAGATTTTAGGGTTTCGGGAAATTTAAATAATGTTCAAGCTTTATGCTTATATTCGTGGAATAGAATGGCGTTAGCGCAATTTAATGAAAGTATCTCAAATTTTGATATATAAGTACACGATACCTGCTTGATTAGGGTTTATCGGTCGAGGGTTTAGGGTTTTACAGTTTAGTTTTATGGGTTGTTTCCGGTTTAGGGTTTAGAGAATTTTTGGTAATGCTTAGGATTTATGCTTATATTCGTCTAATAGAATGGCGTTACCTGATTTAACAAAAGTATCTCCATTTTTGGTCTATAGTTGCATGATACCTGCTTGGTCAGGGTTTAGGGGTTTAGATTTTATGGTTTAGGATTCTGTGAATTCTCAATAATATTTTCAAACTTTATGGTTATATATATTCGTGGAACAGAATGGTGTTACCGCAATTTAATGAAAGTATCTCAAAAATTGATCTACAAGTAGATGATATCCTGCTTGGTTATATTTTTTGTTAAATAAAATTGAAGGCACCCAAGTACTAAAACAAGGGAGAAACATAAAAAGTTCCTTGATATTTAGGCGCTGTTTGGTTGGGCTCTAATTCTAGCTTTTGATTTTGGCTTATAAAGCTACAAACGTGTTTTTGGCTTTGTTTTTTTAGCTTTTACTCTGAAATAGTGGAATGATAGTATAAGCCAGGTTGGATGATTTTAACGATTTTATCTCGGTTTAGCCAAAAATGTTCGAATTTTGAACAACAAGCGATGGGAATCTCTACTTCCCGTAATTCTGGCTCACTGACACGTGGGTCACTTGCATAGTGGGTCCAAAAAGTCAGTGTAGGTCGGAGGGGCAGGCAGGTAAATATTGAAGAAGGATTGGGAAACATGGATGGGGCGATGCACTTGGGAGAACGCAAATTTACAACATATATCCCTCTATTATTGAAGTGTTCCCTCAGATTCTTGTTTCCATAGAAGGGATAGAAGAGGAATTTTGCATTCTAGAAAGAGGTGAAGCATGTTTGAATGGATGCACGGGATATTTTAATGGATGTGTGCAATGTTTGGGCGCCGTACCAAATTTTGAGGTCGAAGCTTCTAGCATACGCTACTCCGGCGTGTGGCCTCTCAGACGCGCTGTCACCGTCTAGGCCCACACGCCAGCGAGAGTTGCTTCCCAGCATTTAAACGAGTTTCTAGGCATTTTATGAAATTTTTGAACAATTTAAGGCTTTCAAGAAGATGACCATCGTCCAAAAAAAAGGTGACCAAGCTCATGGAAATAGTTTATGATGACGTGTCCGTATTTGGTAGATCGGTGCATCTTTGCAAATCAACCAATATGTCTGCTTCCAAATTTGAAGTTTGTTTTCGAATTTCCAAGTAACAACAATGTGTTTCGTTGTGAAGCAACTACAAAGATGATGGCTCAAAATGCCACCGCCCCCCTTTTTTCACACAATGTATAATGCCCTTTCAAGCTTCCAGGCTATATTTGTGCAGTAAAATAATTTTTGGGGCTGGATGTTTTTTTGGGGGCTAGATGTTTGAATGGATGGGCGGGATGTTTGAATGGGTGGGCGGGATATTTCGGCGCTCTGCCAAAATTTTGAAGTTGAAGCTTCTAAGGTATGCTACTCCCACTTGGGATGCTATCCCTGTCAGATAGACCCACAGGGTTGTATGCTTTTCAGTATTTAATGAGTTTATAGACACCTGCCAAAATTAATGAACATTAATTCAAGGCTTTCAAACAAGAGGAGCAAGGTCACAACCATAGTTTCTGTACCTTTTTCATGTTTTGTACTACTCCATACATTTAAGCATCTCTGCCAACCAAGCTTACAAACCTGTTCATATTTGGTAGATCAGTGCATCTTGGCATTTCAAACAATTGTTTACAAAGGAGATTCCAGATTTGATGGATAACCCTACTTTCATGTGTTTCCAAGCTTTCTAGCTGAAGATGCTGAAATTAAATAACTTTTTGACATAAAGCCATTCGTTCGCAAAGTGCAATGCTATGTGCATTAGTTCCATGGTAAAACATAGACTTGTATTTTGACAAGTTTTGGATCAATTTTGATCTATGGTGACTGGTAGGTGGGCCATGTATACGGTGGTGCCCAAAATAGGGTAGGTCAAAATTTCCAAAGTTATCCCTCTGCACCCCTTCGCGCTGTGTATTAACTTCCACCCTTCGCCGCCTTGGCCCCACCCCCTTCCCCACAAAACAAACGCGCTTACGGCCGCCCCTCATCACCAACGTGCACGAAGAAGCTTTCCCTACCCGTCGGTCTTCTTGAGACGCACCGGTGGGCACGCCAATCCCATGTTAGTCCTTCTATCTCTAGCTCGATCTGGTTGGCATTTTATTGCCCTTTCAAATACTCCAACGTAGTATAATTTGTCCTCAATCTGCATGGTCATAGTTTATTCTGCGCTAGATCTGTGTTCCTAAATACCTTCGACATTTTTTGCTGTCAATATGTTTGCTGAAACGCATAGGCATATATAGTTTTTATACTCCATCTATATGTTTCCTGCTTTTCTTTTAATAATAACCAACATTGTATGTCATAATTAAATAGATGGGCAGATTTTGGATAGGGATTGCTCCATTAGGCAGCGCTAAATGTATCCTTGATGTTCTACGATTTATGGGATTTGTTAGAGCTCATTGTGACAAATCAAAAGTACATTGCCCCTGCCGGTGGTGTGCGAATCATAGGGTGCTGCCTCAAAGTATAGTGGAAGACCATATTTTTACATTTGGGATGCTAAGCACATATGTTAGATGGGTATTTCATGGTGAACCTCCATATGAACCGGGGAAGCACATCTTTATCATCAAGATCAAGTAGGGGAAGCAGATGTTGATACACTAGATCAACTGACAGAGGCAGCTCCTGAGCATCTAGATCAACTTGGAGAAGGGGGAGGAGAGAAAAAGCGCAAGCTGCATGAAACATGTTTCATTTCTGGTACTACCGCTATGCCAGATGACAAGGTATCTCTGTGGAACAACAAATGTTCAGGTTGTGTGTCTTTGATGTTTCTCTATAAACGTATCTATTAATCTACTAATCGCAAAAGTAGATGACCGAAGAGGACTTTGATGGTAATGCCGATGACCTGTTCATTGATGAGCCTATATCTAAGGCTGTGGATCGGGTACACTCCTTCTGGATGGATTTGATGCAGGGCTGCTGATCATCATGGGTGTACTTTTGGTGTCGTTCATGACCACTAGCCTAGCTGCAAAACTCTTGGGGTGTAGAGCTATCCCATGATTGGTTCGCAAATGTCGTAGTTCTGTAATATGGAGCTATCTTATTATGATTTCTAGGCCTTTGTTAGCAGAACTGTAATTGGAAACTATTTCGTATATTGGTAGATACGGAGTATATGTGTGTTTGTGTGTGTTTCTAGTATGAAATCCGAGCATATCATTTTATCGGTTCCTAAACTATTTTTGAGGCCCCAACGCTGGTGCCCTATGCTGCAACTACTACCGTCTTGTCCACTGCTCTGTGAGACGAATCGGCAAAAGGATAATAAGCTGGGATCAATTTGATTCGAAGAGAGGCGATTTTCTCTATCCTTGGAGAGGAACCCAGGAGAACTAGTACTGGTACCAAGGGAAGGAGGAGGTTGGCTCGGTCAATTATCTCACCCACTTGATGTGGGACATGCTTTAACTCACCCCTGACGTGGGTCCCGCTTGAAACAGCTGTAGGCCACCACGTGATAGCTGGGATCAAAAATTCGGGATTCTCTCCTGGCAAAATGTTCCTGCCATTGCCACTTAAAAATGCTTACTGTAGAAAAAAGTGTACTGCCCAGCCCTACTACTACTAGTACTACTACTCCCCTGCCCATGCCTTTCTACCGATGACAAGACAAGAAACCATCATTAGCTAGCTCACATCCAACAAGCAACTGTTGGAACTGGTGCAACCTCCGATTGGGGAATTCTTGTTGAAATAGGTGGTGGATTTGCTCACCTCGAAATCCGGCTTTGCTTAATTTGCTTCCGATTGGGCCATTGGGGGGGGGGGTGTACTATTAGTACTAGGAGTAGTAGTATTCGGTATGCTTTGATTGTGGAGTTCTTGCTTATTGCTCACCTCGGAATCACCTAATCAGGATATTTTTCCTCTTCTCTAATCGATTGGGTCATTTGGGTGGGGTGGGGGTGGGGGTGGGGGGAGGTGGTACTGATTTCGTATGGATTCTGGATTAGGGCATGGTCACCGTTGTTCTAATTGGGGCATTTGGTCAGGTTTGATTTCGGTGTTCTTCACTTCTGCAACCTTTAGTTGCTACTCGTAATGTGCAACGGATTTTGCGTCAGGTTCTGTATGGAGAACTATGGGTTAGTGGCGCGCACGACCACTAAAGACAGGGATGGTCTCGTCAGTTCCCTTAAAAGTTGCCTAAAAAAGTTAATGTAGCAGTATATTCGTTGCGTTCTTCCATTCTTTCCAATGCTGAAAGTGGTTGGCTGCAACCTGTATGTATCCCTGTGCTAAAAGTTGTCTTTGTTTGCGTACTGTTTTTGTGGAAGCCACTATGACACCATCTCTTCTTCATTTACTGTAGCAAGCTGGTACATACCTGCGAACGTGCGGTGCTCCAGGTGCGGCAAACAGGATGGTACCCCCACATGCCGTAGGATCCAGCGAGTACCACTACTCATCAAAAAACAAGCGCAAGGCCACTGACCAGCTGGCAGGGCCCAGCTTAAAGAGAAAGGTATTTGTTCTTAATACCCTTATTACCATGGTGTAGTCAGATTTAAGTATTACCCACTTGGTGTGATTAATGCTTATCAGATGTTCAGAAACATATGTGTGATTTTATTAATTCTGGTGTTGTGTTTATGTGAATCCAGATCTGGATCTGTCAGACTGTCTCATACAGTCAGTATATGACTACTATGTACTGTACTCCCTCGGTCCCAAGGCTTAGGCATATACTGTATTTTTTGAAAAGTCAAGCGACGGAAAGTTTGCCAAACTTTACATAGTATCGAACTATTGAGGTCTGTTGCTATTTATGCAGATTGAAGGTGCTGCTGCGGAGGCTGAGGCTGCTCTAGAGGCTAGTAGATTTCTGATGCCCGCACAAAAAGAGGACATCCTGTACACAACGAGGAAGTGCCAACACAGTACCCAGGTGGGCAGTGACCTCTCTAAGAAGTGGGTATAATTTGGAAATCCACAATTTCACATGTTATGATTTTCCATGTTATTGTTATCAGCTAGTACTATATGTTTACGCTCATTAGAAGTTCTCAAAAATAAAATCTGTTTGCTTTACAGGAAATGGTTTTGTCTTATATTATTAGATTTACTTGCTCTTTACATAATTTAACCTTTCCACTTAATTTCAATCAGTACCACGCACCAGCTGCTCAGCCCTTTCTGCTACCCTCCTCTTGTCAAGCTTGTGGATTGAAAGGGGGCCCATGTATGCCATTCCAAAGGCAGAGGGATGAAAAATGGTGCATGGCCACCCTTCGCAAAGGGTACCCATGGTATCAGGTATGGATTCCAAGTGGTTTAGACCGACTTGATGTAAGATCTTGTATCTCACTTTTTTTTATGTCGCCTTACTTCTCTATCAATTTTCCCATGAAGGTTGTCCCTGTGTCGCTCGCCCCATTATAAACAAGATGTTCGGAAACAACAAGTTTCTAACTCTATATAGCAAGGGCCCTAAAGGCATGCGGCAACTATATGATGTGGATGTCTCCCAGACGATGGCCACCACCTATTTGGGTGGCCGAGGTTGGTCCAAGTATGTCCATGAGAATGGTCTGAAGCAGGGGGCGAGGTAACATTCGATTTTAGCAAGCCTGGGCAGATACTTGCATTCCATCATACACCTATCGACCGAAGGACCAAGAACAAAGGTAGTACTAATTAATTTGATCCTGTACTCATCACAACGTCTAATGATTTTCTTGCGACTAACTTTCTCCACCATTGTCTTTACTCATCATATGACCCTGACCACTTCTGCAGTCCGCTTCCCCTTATGTACCACCTAGAAGGGTGCCAGCATCAAGCTGCTGGCACTGGCCCCAGTTCCTGCAATGGCACCTGTTGACCTCAGTAGGAGAAAGAATAGAGGTAGTAACTTAATTTGCTTGTATACTCTCATCTATGTCTAGGAGTTACTATTGTATAAGAAACCATTTTTCTTGTCCACATCTCATATACCTCTCTGACCACTCCTGCAGTCCCCTTACCTACCCCAAGGAAGGTAGCCAACACCAAGCTGCTGGCACCCCTAACGGCACTGGCCCTAGTTCCTGCTCCGGCACCTGTTGACCTAAGTAGAAAGAATGGAGGTAGTAACTTAATTTGCTTGTATACTCATCATATCCTCTGATCACTCTCTTGTGAGTAACTATTGTATAAGAGACCATTTTGCTTGTACACTTCTCATCTGCCTCTACCATCCCTGTAGTCAGCTTAGCTACCCCTTAGAAGGAATCTAGCATCAAGCTGCTGGCGCCGACACTGGTTCTGGGCCTTCTGGCTCCTGCACCAGCCCCTCTACAATTAGTGGCACCATCTCCTGCACCAGCACCAGCCCCAGCACAGGCACCGACACAATCTCCTTCATCACCCCGGGCAGCACCTTGTCAGACCATATCCTACACATGTGTCATCACAAGGTCGCACCGGATTATGTTTATGAGTATATGGCGACAGATAAAATGTTCTGAATGTCTTCTCAAGTTTCACATGATTCAGTGCATTGCTCTTAGTAATTATGCGTCTATCTCTTGCTCTGACTTAGAAATTGTCTAAGAGTGCCACAAAGCAACTCCAGGCCAGACGAAAGGGCACAATAGTCTTCACGATGCAGAGCGAAGGATTGCGAATCGAGGGACGCTACGCCATTAACCCGACTGATGAGCGCTTGGCAGCTAATGCTAGGTGGACCAAGTTCCGGAAAGCAGCCAAACTTACTACTGGAAGAACGGTCAAGGTCGATGTATCTCGCTGCCCTGAATGCGGCATGCTGTTCATGAACTTGCTAGTTATCTAGCTCTTTAGCTGCATGCTATTGTAATTAATTATGTGGTTGTCTTATCTCCACTGATCGTATATGGGTGGTAAAACTATGATAACCTTTTGCTGGATTGGATCTATGACTAGTACGTACTGGTATTGTATATCTGTATCTATATGACGGTTCCCTATATGACCAAATATTATGACAATGTTTGTGTTCCAGTGACCGAGTGTGTTTGGAGAAAAGGGCAAACTAATCGCGTGGCATGGTTTTTAGAGCTGAAACATGAATTGTCTCTCTCTATATTGATATTGAATTTCAGTGTTTGTATTTCTGAATTAGTCACTTTGAAATTCTTCTGAATTGGTCAAGTGCTGCGGAATATGAACTAGGAATCTCTCGATTTTTTATGTCTTATTATTCTGTACTCCTTAATCTTTCAAATGGTATTGAATTTGTCAAAAGTCCTGTTGTTGCTGCTGGCTGCTTGCTCTAGAGCTTTTGCCTTTATGTCATCAGAACCGTTGGATGCATTTTGGACAGAGATGAGAGGGTAAAGATTTACAACTTGATTTCACCAAGTGAAGTCATTGGATACCAGCCCTGTTTTAGCACATGTGGTGTGTGCTCATTAGATATTTTTACATGAATATCTGTCAAAGGAATTATCGCTTTTTTCCTCCCTCAAAGAGGTCTGTGTTTGAAACTGGCGAGACACAGCCCAGTGAAATTTGAGATAGGAGCCCATTGATCATAGCCCAAAACTTTTTAATTTGGCCTTTTTGGCATTGCCCCCACCTCAAAAAAAACTCTGCCTACCCATGTTTTTAAGAAACTAATCCATTATGTGGATTTTTATAAATCGAGGTTCTAGTAGCACTGCTCTTTTATTTTAAGGGAGATAGCATGGAAACACAACAATATTTTTTAGAAGACTGATACATAAGTTGTAGTACTAATACATGTTTAATGATTCAATTTCTATTAGTATCTTTGGTATCGTGGCAAAACACTTAGTTTATGTCTATTTGATTTGATTTGAAAGTATTTAATTCGAATCCAATGTGTGTACAAATTTATATATATCTTGGGTTTACTTTTTTTGAGAAAGGGTTCACTTTTTAATATCGCATTACGGAGAGGCTGACATCGCGGACCCACCAGCCTACAGCATCCCTCGAGTTTAATGGTCGGGTTTGAAAAAAGTTAAATACTTGTAAAGAGAGGTCGACATCAGGGACCCACCAGCCAGAACATACCAGAGAGGGTGACATGGGGGCCTCAGTAGCAAGACCATGCACGACTGCCACATCGAGCAACGTTGCCAAGGTCAAAACAGCGGACGCGGCCGAAAAAAGTCCATCATACACATGTTTGATATACAGAGAGACTGACATGTGGGACCTAGTAGCGCGGCCTTATACAGGTTCTGCCTCGAGCGATGTTGCCAAGTTCGAAACAGGGAGGCGCGAGCGAGAAAAAAGTCCAGCATGCACACGTTTCTTCTAATGAGAGGCTCACATGGGGGACTTAGCAGCCTGCAAAAACGGCTGATGCATCGAGCAATGCTATCAAGTTAGAAACACAGAGGCACGATTGAGAGCAAAAATTCCATCATACACATATTTCTTCTAATGAGTGGATGACATGTGGGGGTGGGGCCCTGCATCATGATTAAACGGTAGATGCAGTGAGCAACACTATCAAGTTCAGAATACGGATGCACGACCGAGGGAAAAAAATTCTATCATACACAAGTTTCTTTTAATGACAGGATGACATGTGGGGTCCAGGAGTTTGATTAAACGGTAGGTGCATCGAACATCGCTATCAAGTTTGAAACATGGTAGCGCAAGCGAAGTATTTTTTTCCATCATACACACGATTCTTATAATGTGAGGCTGACATGGAGGACCCAACAGCGTGGCTAGACAGCAGATACATCGAGCAACATTATCGAGTTGAAATCAGGGAGGCAATAGCCAAGGGAAAAATTTCCATTATACACACGTTTCTTCTAATGAGAGGATGACATGTGGGTCCCAGGAGGTTGATTAAACGATAGATGCATCGAGCAGCGCTATCAACTTCAGAACATGGTAGCACGAGCGAAGGAATTTTTTTCCATCATACACATGGTCCTTCTAATGAGAGGCTGACATGTGGGACCTAGCAGCCTGACTAAATGGTAGACACATCGAGCAATGTTATGGAGTTCAAATCAGGGAGGCACGACCAAAAAGTATGGTCCACTAGAGACACTGACGTCCAGGACCCACACGCCTCAAAAGACTTCGGCGAGTCAACATCGCGCAAGGAAATGAAAATCTTGCTTCTGCCATGCGCCAACTGGGCTTCCTCCATGTTTTTAGCAGATCCGTCGTAGTAGAGGGCCGCGAAACCAGAAAAAAAGTTTTCCATTGGCCACGGCTGAGCCGAGAATTTCGTCGCCGAAGACGCGCCTTCTGCGACGACCATCAGACCAAGTCGTTGCGGAAGGGAACTTTTCTTGTAGTGTGGATTAACCGTCCAAGAATCCCTGATGCATTCGACCACGACCCCAGGATTAGTGTGGCATGGAGCATAATCGACAAGTATCAAAATAAACATCCATTATATAAGAGGATACAAGTCATACCTCAATTCCATTATGGCTACATGGTACAAAAGCCTTGACATGCTAACTTCGATAGAGTTAGGATATGTTTACATACAATCCTAACTTGACTCATACTCTAAGATGATCCCCTGTATGCCTATATATACTTGCCCATGAGTATCAATAATATAACCATCATATTTAGCCAAACTCATACACTTTCTTGGTATCAACCTAACCGGTCCAAACCCTAGCCGCACACTTCTACCGCGCCACCCCACGGGGATCGATCCATTATCTCCACCGGCGGCCGTGCGATCCGTACACAGGGTTCGTCAGCCGATCCATGACCGGCTCCCCTGTAAGTCTTTTTATCCTATCTCTTGATTGATTTTCTGTTTTGGTTACCGATCTTAGATCAGATTGAGTCGCCCACCGCCATCGTTATCCCAGCGCCTCTACTTCGACGATCAGCATCGACGATCTACACCAGGCCCGTGCGCCTGCCCTCTTCGCTACCGCGCCTGTCTCGGCAGGCTGTTGCAGCCTCACGCCTGGCTGCCGCGCACCACAGATGGCTGCTACGCCTTCCTTGGAAGGGTGCCGCAGCTGCCCCCTGGATCGTCTTCGTCGTCATCGTCCGGGACTTCACCGATAACGCCGCCATTGACTCTGATCTAGGTGTCGTCCATGCCATGGCGCATACGGCGCACCATCGGTTTGATCAACCGATCCCGTGCCCGTCTATGCCAAGCATGTCCCCTAGCACGGCCTACCACCGATCGAGCTACGGGATGCCGCTGTGTCGCCCCTTCGGGCCGCAACGCTGTCGCCTTTGGTCCACGCTATAGGCTTCCAACGTGCCTTCCTTGGCGTATACGTCACTGGTGGTCTCTCCAGCCACTGCATCGACTCGTGCCATGCAGCTATGCAGCCCCATCGGGTCATAGCGTGGCTGCACGCAGTCTACATCGCCGTCCTCGCGCACTGATGCCCCAGGCTATCTCCGCGCCACCTCCCACGGTGCGGGTTGCCTACGTCCGCGCATGATCTTCGTCACGTCGGATTCTTCTTTGCCAACTTCGAGTACCGCCACCGTCCAACATGACCACTCCAGGCCGCCGTTGGTTTTGCCACCATCTACATCTTCATCCCCGCCCTTGCATGCCCGGTATTGACAACACCGGTGCGTGCCTTCGTCCCCGATGCGTCCCCGAGCCTCGCAATCTCGGATTGGTGCCACGTCTTTGTCGGCCTCGACAAAGTATTCTTTGGCATCGACACCTTCCTCTACGGCTGCCTCGACCGCGTCACCGACAAGCTCTTCTTTGTGTACTTGGTTCTGGCAAAACCGGGGTGTGCATTCTTCCCCGACGTGCGCCTAGTTCTAGAAAAACTATGGTTGCACCTCATCCTCGACGGCTCGGACTGCATCGACTTCGGCATCAACACCCCTCGGCAAGCTATCGCGGCCCCACGGCAAGCCTCCACGGACCCTCGGCAAGCATCCGCGGACCCTCGGCAAGCTGACGTGGCCCCACGATAACTGCCATGATGCGTCTCCTCCATCCTCCTCATGCACTATGCGCATATGGCTTCACGTGCAGCTACCTTGACACCAGCATCCCTGACCAGGATATCGACTACAACAATCCCTCGCAATGGCTACCGACCTCGGCACCGCCTCAAGTTCTCGGCTCCCTCGACATTGGCACAAGGGCTCATTTTTCATGACGCTACCGCTACGACTGCGGGGGAGTGTTAGAGTATTAGGCATATACGGTTGTTATGGTAGTTTAGATAGAGTTAGGATATATTTACATACAATCCTAACTCGACTCGTACTCTAAGATGATCCCCTGTATGCTTATATATACTTGCCCATGAGGCTCAATACTACATCCATCATATTCTGCCAAACTCATACTCTTTCAGCCTTAACCCTACATGCAACTGACTGGAAGAACATCCTAGCTCACATAGTCGTCATCTCATCCTTCTCCTCCTTTAGCCTTCTCGAAGTCTGGCCAACTAAATAGCCAGGGGAAATACTAGTGAGTACATTTGAATATACCCGCAAACCACCTTAAGAGAGTATCAATGAAAGGATATGTAGTAGGGTTGTGGTACTAGGAGGGCTCGAAAAGAGGTTCTTTTCTCAAACCGGTTTATCTTATAGATATAACATCTCCATATCTTTGTTGAAAAAGTTTGAAAACAAGTTTCTCTTTGCAAAACGTCTTGGGCGGGTGTAACCTTTGATAAGTGACCTTCCCAAGGTCAAAACTCAAATCTTTTGGGGTCATCCCACGACCTGCACATCTCCATTTGCGGTCATCCCATGACCAAAACATTTTGTTGTCTCAAAACTCTTTTTAAAACAAAAACCTAGCACAAGATAGGCATTTGCCATCCCAACCTTCCATGAACGCGTACATGGCTATTCAAATAGGTTTACACTCTGCAGAGATTGTACACTTTACCCACAACATCCGATTACCCAACCCTAACCACTCCAGGGTCACCATACCTATGTATGAAGGGGTAGAATAAGTGACCACAACTTTCCCCTTGTACGACCTAACATAGAGGTCTACCCTATGAGTTGTTACTCCCAACACAGTGTTTGGTACCAAATACCAACCAAAACAACTTTTTTACTCCATCTCAAGTGTGCACTTTCAATGGAAGGCTTTTAGTATTGTCCGGCTATAGTCAACTACACTGTATAATTTCCCCAATCCTCCCAGGATCTTAGAGGGGAAATACCCGGCTTCCAAGGAGACCTTTTGGTCAACCCCATAGAGTTATGAGACAACCATACCAGGCTAGGCAAGGTTCCAACTATGCCATGTCCTATACCAGGGTAATTGTGGTTGCACGAGTTAGTTGTTCTGGGAAGATGCTTAGTGATCAGGTGCCATTTAAAACACTTACATAAATCCTCCACCCTCCTTTTTGCAAGTCCTGATGAACCATATTTCTTTTGTAACTGTAACATCCCAAAATTTTGCAATTACAGATGTTACTAGAAGCATGCATCATATCATTGCATCATGACATCACATATCAAAAACTGCATCAGGTATTTTCTTAAACCCCCTAGTCACTTATAGACTAAAAGGGGGTAAAACCTTTTTGAACCACCAAAACCCTTGCAAAAAGTGTTATTTTATAGTCCTACTCTAACCCTCTTCTTTTTACAAAATTTTAGAAACAAATTTCGTCTAATTCGGAGTCCGTTTGCAAAAGTTGTTAAACAAATATCAAAACAGAAAATAATAAAAGGAATAAAAAAAGGAAACCTAACCTAACCGGGCCGGTCGATCCAGCCCGAGGCTTACCTGCCGCCGCCTGGACGGGTGGGTGACGCGCAGCGCAGCCGACGCCCAGGCCGGCCCAGCAGCCGCCAGCCACCAGCCGCCAGCCCGCACCCGCGCCCGCAGCCGCCGACAGGCGGGCCCTAGCCGTCAGCCGCCTCCTCCCCGAGTTCGGCTCTAGCACGCCGCCACCTCCGCGTCGGCAACCACCTCCGGCGAATCCGGAGCAGATTTCGCGACCCCCGCCCCAAGTCTCTGCCCTACTTAAGCCCCGGCACGCCTCCCCAAAACCCTAGCCCTTTTTCCGCCCAACCCTCCCACCGAGCCGCCGCCAATTCCACGCCGGAGCCCCGCCGCCTCCACCGCCTCCAGCCGCCGTTCGCCGTCGCCTCGGAGGAGGAGAGCCGATGCCGCCCCCGGAAACGGAACCGCGGCGAAAAACCGGCCGTCGTCGTCTACTCCACCAAGCCGGGGGAGCACTGCCTCCTCGTCGCCGACCGCCGCCGCCGCCGTCTGCCGTTGACCCCGTCGCCACCCACCTCGGTAAGCCGCCGGGCACACCCCCTCAGCCGTCCGATACCAAACCAACGGCCCAGATTAGGCGGGCGCACCGAAGCGGTACCGGCGAATCGCGCCGCGCCACGTGGCAGCCGCCGCGTCATCGCCGCGTGAGCACAGCGTCGACGTCACACGCGCCTCGCGGACCAATCCCGGGCTGCCATGTGTCGCCGCATCACTGGCCCCTTCTGTTTTTCTTTTAAATAGGCAGAAATAGCTCCAATCTTGTAAAATCCATAGTAATTCGAATATTAGTCCAAAAATTGCGTATGATATACCATTGGATTCATATTTTCGAGTAGAACACAGATCTACGATAATATTGTTATTTTGTCACAGCAATCTTCCAGTAGGATTTAAAGTTTAGATTAGAGCTTTTTAATTCTAGAAATTTATCCGTAACTCCGTTTTAGTTGATTCTTGTTGCGTTGTCTTTGTTTCGACAAGACCTTCTGTAGAAAATTACAACATAATTCCTAGGGTGTTCAGATCTGTCTCGAGGTAGATTGGAGTTGTAGATCTATTATTGAGCTTGGTTATTCAGGATTTAACCCAAAATACTTAAAATCTGTGGGGAATTAATTCTAACGACATCCCCAACTCAAAAACACCCATGGTTAAAACCCTTGGTCGAAATAAAATCCATCCTAGCATATTACCATGTTGCATGCATGCATATTTGACTTCGTGACTTTGTTTTGTGCAACTTGTGATTGGATCCATGTTTGTTTCGTTAGATTGCTCGGAGTGCGCTGAGAAGTACTGTTGTGTAGATTGCTGCTCGGATCAAGGAAAGTTACACCACTTGTTCATGTTTACGTCCCAGTTTTGACTATGCATATTTTATTCTTCAAAATTCTGTAGTATGCATGTGTAGGATTTTGGTAGATTTTCTTAGTACTATTTTGCAAGTGCGATTTTGTAGTATGCCATGAGTAGCTCTATGCTTATGATTTTCTATCCCAATAGGTTATCCTATTTTTCTAAGTTATGCATGCTATGCTATATACTTATCTATATCAAGTACCGTTGGGAGGGTTCGAAAGACTCAAATTTTTTTCTAAGTATGAGCGCTCTCTCGAGCGAACTTTTCTTCTCCAAAACCCTTTCAAAATAAAACTAAGTTTTCTTCTGGGCGGAATGGTTGTCGGGACAACGAGTGAGATTTTGGTGGAGGATGGCTGCCAAGGAATCAAAGAAGTCTGCCATGTTTTAGAATTCAGAAGCTTCCCGTGCAACCACAATACATATGGGCTCTGTCTTGGCTTAGTACTTAGTTGGAAACCTCACCGGGGTAGGAGGTTCTTGGCACGGTTGGATCTAGCTGGTGGAGGGGCTACTAAGGGAAGGCTTCGCCATGGTATTGTCAGTAAAAGGACTTGATCGTGGATTGTGGGGAAAGTGCACAACCTCTCGAGAGTATTGCAATCTGATCGATCAGCCGTGTTCACGGAAACATAACAACTTTGAGCATCTAAAGGATGGAGCCTCTGAAAGATCTTCCTCTCTCTTTTCCAAACTTAACGTTTTATAAACCCCAAGGCGTGAGTAATATCGCCAGTGGGTGGGATTTTGGGAACTTGGTGCGTTATATCCAAGTGCTAGGTTGATTTGGGCACTTGGTGAGTAATATCCACGTGTTCCATTCGACCCTATATTATTTATCAAAGTTTACAAAGTAGGAAAAACTTTCTTCCTCTTTTCTCACTACATTGATAAAATTGGCTTTACGCAAATGAACCCCAGAGCCTACTCTTAGCCTTGCATGTAGAGATAGTCTTACTCTTTCCTTGGTGTAATTTGCCAATACATTCAAAGTATTGACCCAACTTGTTGGCTGCACGTCTTATGTGCAGAATCCTAAGATTGAAAGGTGCGTAGGGATCGCGGGTCTTCACGCAGCTAGCCTGAGGCGTTGATGGACTCAAGTTTTATTTAGTTTCCGCTGTTTTATTTGAGCTAGCTATAAGCTATGCAAGTTGTAATAATTATACTCTGGATTACTCGTGTAATAATGACTTGTGTTTTACATAATATTCATCGACTGTGAAGTGCTAGCTACTGATCCAGGGACTAGCATGTTAATCACAGGGACTTAGGATCCATGTTGATCCGAGGTCGCAACAGATGGTATCAGAGCACAAAGTTGCCTGTAGGACGTGACCCTAGGATTGGAAACCACCTTTACCATATGAGCTTTTGCTTTCTATATTCTTTGTACTCTTCTAGTAATTCTCTTTCTTATCACCTTATGTCTAATTTTCTCTCTCCTAACCTAAAGATGACGGCCTTGTACTACGACACCGCCGAAGACATCAAGTGCCTGCGCTTCGAAGAGTGCCTTCTGGACATCATCAAGACACTGAAGTTACCCATGTCATCAATCAAGGGAAGCGAGTTGAGGAAGATGCACAAGGAAGGATGCTGGGCAATTGAAGTCATCCAACCAGGGCGCCGTCAGACAGAGCCCAAGACAGAGGCCATTGTACTCAACATCACCAGCGACTCCAAGGAGAAGGGACTTAGCACCAGCTTGCAGGAGCTCATTGGACGCCTTTGCGGACGCCACCATGAAGAGGTTGAAGGCCACTACATCAAACTCCTTGGAAGACGTGATGAGAAGGGAGTTCCAATCGAGCTAACCCCGGAGGAAAGGAAGACATGCAAGTGTCGAAGAATCCAATATCAAGACTTGGAGTTCCACATCAATGACCTTCAGAAGGGGAGCTGCCTTGAGATCGTGAGGAATGACGAGCTTTGTGCCCTAGTCAAGGAGAAGGACGAGAAGATCGAAGAGCTGGAAGAGAAGATCAAGTCCCTAGGAGGGGAGCTCACCGCCGAAGACAAGAGGTTCGCTAATCAAGAGAAGAGGGTGCAAGATAAGAATAAGAGGATTAGGGGGCAAAGACTAGTACTCACAAAGAACGAGCTAGAGTTCAAGAACCTTGCCACCATGTTGAAGGACCTGTGAGCAGCCAAGAGGAGCTTGGAGGAGAAGATCACGCCCGTGACTATGGGGTCAAGTTTGATCAAGAAGCTACAGAAGGAGAAGAAGGAACTGCGAGCGAAGCTGGAAGCTGCTACCCAGGAGCTGCAAGAGGTGAAGGAACTTCAAGGAAGGCTCGAAGCTACAACACCGGAGCCACAGGAGATGAAGGAACTTCAAGAGAAGCTTGAAGCCACGACAAGGGACATGGAGCTATACAAGTCACTGCTGGAAAAGCAAGGCTTCATCATTGAGGATGAGGAAGTGGATGATGAGTAGAGTAGTTGGACCACCTTTAGTTCTATAGTCGAACGTTATTCGCGATTGTAATGAGTACCAAAAATCTTATATTGGTTAGTTAAACTTGGTTGAGTGTGTGGATTTTTGTGCTATGTGTGCTTTGCTTTTCCCATGTGTTTTTCTTGTTTTCATAAGGGTAGGAGTTTATTCCTTAGGCTTTCTATCTTTTCTTAACTTGCCTCCCAAACCCTCCAGATGGCGAGACGTGGAAACAACAATAACAACATGCCCCCAGAGATAGCACAACTTCTGAACTCCCAGAATCAGCTGATCCAACTCCTCACTCAAAACATGCAAAACAACAACAACAACAACCCGCCGCCTCCGCCACCCCCACCTCCCCAACAGTATCGCTTGACTCGGTTCTTGAGGTTGAACCCTCCAACTTTCTCAAGTAGTTCTGAGCCAATTGTGGCAGACGACTGGCTCCGCACCATCAACAAGAAGTTAGACACCATCCAAGTTGTTGGAGCTGATAGGGTGCGCTTTGCCGCGCACCAACTTGAGGGACCCGCTGCTGAATGGTGGGATAACTACCAGGTCACCCACCCTGATATTGAAGCTATCACCTGGAACCAGTTTGAAGCGGCCTTTCGTACTCATCACGTAGCCGCCGGAGTCATGTCACTTAAGAGACGTGAGTTCCGCGACTTGAAACAACTACACCGCTCTGTCTCCGAGTATGGGGACCTTTTCAACAAGCTGGCACGTTATGCACCTGATGATGTATCCACTGATGCCAAGAGACAGGACGAGTTCTTGAGGGGACTTAATGATGAAATATCTATTCAGCTTGTGGCTCTGAAGTTCGATAACTACTAGGAACTCTTGGACAGGGCAGTGGTGGTTGAAGCAAAGCAAAGGAGTATAGAGAACCGGAAGAGAAAGTCCACCTCACACAAGCACAACTCTGCCCCTTATCAGAAGCAACGCACCTCGTCACCACCACCCCACAACCACAATGGTCATCGTCATGGAGGACATATCCACAATGGCCATAAGCACCGCAATGGAAATGGCAATGGGAAGGATCTAAGTGAAGTGAGATGCTTCAAGTGTAACAAGACAGGGCACTATGCGACTACTTGCCCCAAAACGACGAAGAATGGGAATGGTAATGGAAATGGCAACGGACACAACCATGGCAGTGGTAATGGAAATGGGAAGAAGCCGAATCCGTTCGTCAAAGCCACGGTGAATCATGTCTCCGTGGAGGATGCTCGTGAGGCACCTGACTCCGTGATTGGTAAGTTCAAGCTTAACTCCACACCTGCAGTTATTCTTTTTGATACTGGTGCATCGCATTCATTCATATCAAGGGTATTTGTGGATAGAGGCAAAATACCTACGGAGACTATTAGTACTCCCCTAAGGGTAAGTTCTCCTGGAGGAGAAATAGTGGCAAACTCTGGATGCCGTGGGTTAGAACTAAGGATTGGGGTGCACACCTTTCCCACCAGCCTAGTCGTTTTGGAATCACAAGGCTTAGACATAATTTTGGGCATGAATTGGATGACCGAATACAAAGGGGTCATAGATTGTGCCAAAAGGACTATCGCACTCACGACTCTGGAAAAGAAAAGGATCCGCTTTAAGTCAGCTTTCGCACTCAAAGGAAGTATGGTGAACTCTCTTAAGGGGGTTAGCTTAGAGGATGCGCCAATTGTGAAGGAGTATCCAGATGTGTTTCCGGAAGAGCTGCCAGGGATGCCTCCCGACCGAGACATCGAGTTTCTTTTTGACTTGATGCCTGGTACTGGGCCAATAGCAAAGAGACGATACACGATGGATGTGGATGAGTTGAAGGAACTTAAGAAACAGCTTAGAGAACAATTGGACAAAGGCTTCATTCAACCAAGTGCGTCATCTTGGGGAGCACCTGTCTTATTCGTGGAGAAGAAGGATAAAACCAAGAGACTAGTCGTGGACTACTGGTCATTGAATGAAGTGACAATCAAGAACAAGTACCCTCTACCCAATATTAATGACCTGTTTGACCAATTAAAAGGAGCTAGTGTATTCTCTAAGATTGATCTCCGATCAGGATATTTCCAGCTAAAGATCCAGGAACAGGATGTACCCAAGACAACCTTCACCACAAGATACGGATTGTATGAGTACACCGTGATGTCGTTTGGCTTAACCAATGCCCCAACATACTTCATGACTATGATGAACAAGGTGTTCATGGAGTACTTGGATAAGTTTATTGTGGTATTCATTGATGACATACTCATATACTCAAAGGACGAGAAGGAACATGAGAGGCACCTGCGCCTAATCATGGAAAAGTTAAGGGAGCACAAGTTGTATGCAAAATTTAGCAAATGTGAATTCTGGTTGAAAGAAGTGGGATTCCTTGGTCATATTGTATCAACTAAAGGTGTTGCCGTGGACCCAAGTAAGGTAGTCTCCGTGACAGAATGGGAGTCTCCTAATAATGTGGGTGATATTAGAAGTTTCCTAGGCCTTGCGGGATATTACCGAAGATTCATTGAAAACTTTTCCAAGATAGCAAAGCCTATGACAGAATTGCTGAAGAAAGAGAAGAAGTTTCAATGGACAGAGGCCTGTGAAGCAAGTTTCCAGGAATTAAAGAAGCGTCTAGTAACAGCACCAGTTTTGTGTTGATATCCAAAAGGATTTCCAAGTCTATTGCGACGCTTCTCGACAAGGACTGGGTAGTGTTTTGATGCAAGATGGAAAAGTAGTGTCATACGCCTCTCGGCAACTTAAGAACCATGAGAATAACTACCCCACGCACGATTTGGAAGTAGCATCAGTTGTGCATGCGCTCAAGGTATGGAGACACTACCTAATGGGCAAACATTGTGATGTGTTCACGGATCACAAGAGTCTCAAGTATATCTTCACTCAAAAGGAATTAAATATGAGGCAAAGGAGATGGCTTGAGCTCATCAAGGATTATGACTTAGACCTGCAGTACCGTCCAGGAAAGGCCAACATTGTGGCTGACGCCTTAAGCCGGAAAGTCTATGTAAACGGACTTACAGTGGGAGATCTTCCAAATGAATTGTGTGAACAGTTCAAGGAGCTCAGGTTGGAAATAGTTCCAGAGGGATACTTAGCAACTATGGAGATAGTGCCAACGCTTCTGGACCAAATTAAAGAGGCCCAGAAGGGGGACAAAGAGTTGGAAGAAATAAAAGCTAATATAAGCAAGGGTAAAGCAAAAGGGTTTCACACGGATGAACAAGAAACACTTTGGTATGAGAAGCGTCTGTGCGTTCCCAATGACCCTGATATCAGGAAGTTAATCCTTCAGGAAGCTCACAATTCGCCTTACTCAATTCTTCCCGGTAATACAAAGATGTACATGGATGTGAAAGAGAGGTTCTGGTGGAACAACATGAAAAGAGAAATTGCTGAATATATCTCCTTATGTGACGTATGCAACAGAGTCAAGGCTGAACATCAAAAACCCGCAGGACTGCTGCAGCCATTACCTGTGCCCGATTGGAAGTGGGACAAGGTAGGCATGGATTTTATCACAGGACTACCGCAGACTCGTTCTGGGTATGACTCAATCTGGGTAGTGGTCGACCACTTCACAAAGGTGGCCCACTTCATTCCCGTAAAGACCACCTATACGAGCGCTAAACTTGCCAAGATTTACATGTCAAGGATCGTAAGCCTTCATGGTGTACCCAAAGGGATTGCCTCTGATAGAGGTACCCAATTCACCTCTAAGTTTTGGCAACAGCTACACGAGTCTCTAGGGATACGACTGGAGTTTAGTACTGCCTTCCACCCACAAACCAATGGACAGACGGAAAGAGTTAATCAGATCTTGGAGGACATGTTAAGAGCCTGTGCGCTAGACTATGGGTCTAGTTGGGATGATAATTTGCCATATGCGGAATTCTCGTACAATAACAGCTACCAAACTAGCATAAAGATGGCCCCATTCGAAGTTCTATATGGCAGAAAGTGTAGGACTCCGCTGCTATGGAGTGGAGTAGGAGAACGTAGTTTGTTTGGACCTGAATTGATCAAGGATGCCGAAGAAAAAGTGAGACAGATCCAAGATAGGTTAAAAATAGCCTAATCCAGGCAAAAGAGTTATGCTGATTCCAAGCGCAGGGATGTGACTTATGAAGTGGGAGACCGTGCGTATCTCCGAGTTTCACCACTACGAGGAGTTAAGAGATTCAGAATCAAGGGTAAGTTAGCACCCCGATTCATAGGGCCCTAAAAAATCTTGGGTCGTAGAGGAGAAGTTGCCTATCAGTTGGAATTGCCCGAAGTGCTAACAGTTCACGATGTTTTCCATGTGTCGCAACTAAAGAAGTGTCACCCGGAAATGGTTGAAACCCCACTAAAGGATACAATTCCATTGGAAGAAGTTCAATTGTAAAACGATCTCACTTATGAAGAAAAACCTACCGAGATTTTGGAAACAACCGAGAGAATTACTCGTACCAAGACTATCAGTTTTTATAAAGTTCAATGGAATCACCATTCCGAGGAAGAGGCCACGTGGGAGCGTGAAGAAGACCTAAAGAAAGAACACCCACACCTATTTGCTAACCAACCTGAATCTCGGGGACGAGATTCTTCTTAAGGGGGGGTAGGTTTGTAACATCCCAAAATTTTGCAATTACAGATGTTACTAGAAGCATGCATCATATCATTGCATCATGGCATCACATATCAAAAACTGCATCAGGTATTTTCTTAAACCCCCTGGTCACTTATAGACTAAAAGGGGGTAAAACCTTTTTGAACCACTAAAACCCTTGCAAAAGTGTTATTTTATAGTCCTACTCTAACCTTCTTCTTTTTACAAAATTTTAGAAACAAATTTCGTCTAATTCGGAGTCTGTTTGCAAAAGTTGTTAAACAAATATCAAAACAAAAAATAATAAAAGGAAAAAAAGGAAACCTAACCTAACCGGGCCGGTCGAGCCAGCCCGGGGCTTACCTGCCGCTGCCTGAACGGGTGGGCGACGCGCAGCGCAGCTGACGCCCAGGCCGGCCCAGCAGCCGCCAGCCACCAGCCCGCTCCCGCGCCCGCAGTCGCCGACAGGCGGGCCCCAGCCGTCAGCTGCCTCCTCCCCGAGTCCAGCTCGAGCACGCCGCCACCTCCGCGTCGGCAACCACCTCCGGCGAATCCGGAGCGGATTCCGCGACCCCCGCCCCAAGTCTCTGCCCTACTTAAGCCCCGGCACGCCTCCCCAAAACCCTAGCCCTTTTTCCGCCCAACCCCGCCGCCGAGCCGCCGCCAATTCCACGCCGGAGCCCCGCCGCCTCCGCCACCTCCAACCGCCATTCACCGTCGCCTCAGAGGAGGAGAGCCGACGCCGCCCCCAGAAACGGAACCGCGGCGAAAAACCGGCCACCGTTGTCTACTCCACCAAGCCGGGGGAGCACCGCCTCCTCGTCGCCGACCGCCGCCGACCGCCGCCGCCGTCCGCCGTCGACCCCGTCGCCACCCACCTCGGTAAGCCGCCGGCCACACCCCCTCAGCCGTCCGATACCGAACCAACGGCCCAGATTAGACGGGCGCACCGAAGCGGTACCGACGAATCGCACCGCGCCACGTGGCAGCCGCCACGTCATCGCCACGTCAGCACCGCGCGGACGTCACGCGCGCCTCGCGTACCAATCCCGGGCCGACACGTGTCGCCGCATCACTGGCCCCTTTTGTTTTTCTTTTAAATAGGCAGAAATAGCTCCAATCTTGTAAAATCCATAGTAATTCGAATATTAGTCCAAAAATTGCGTATGATATACCGTTGGATTCATATTTTCGAGTAGAACACGGATCTACAATAATATTGTTATTTTGTCACAGCAATCTTCCAGTAGGATTTAAAGTTTAGATTAGAGCTTTTTAATTCTAGAAATTTATCCGTAACTCCATTTTAGTTGATTCTTGTTGCGTTGGCTTTGTTTCGACAAGGCCTTCTGTAGAAAATTACCATATCATGCCTAGGGTATTCAGATCTGTCTCGAGGTAGATTGGAGTTGTAGATCTAGTATTGAGCTTGGTTATTTAGGATTTAACCCAAAATACTTAAAATCTATGGGGAATTAATTCTAACGACATCCCCAACTCAACAACACCCCTGGTTAAAACCCTTGGTCGAAATCAAATCGATCCTAGCATATTACCATGTTGCATGCATGCATATTTGACTTCGTGACTTTGTTTTGTGCAACTTGTGATTGGATCCATGTTTGTTTCGTTAGATTGCTCGGAGTGCGCTGAGAAGTACTGTTGTGTAGATTGCTGCTCGATCAAGGCAAGTTACACCACTTGTTCATGTTTACGTCCCAGTTTTGACTATGCATGTTTTACTCTTCAAAATTCTATAGTATGCATGTGTAGGATTTTGGTAGATTTTCTTAGTACTATTTTGCAAGTGCGGTTTTTTAGTATGCCATGAGTAGCTCTATGCTTAGGATTTTCTATCCCAATAGGTTATCCTATTTTTCTAAGTTATGCATGCTATGCTATATACTTATCTATATCAAGTACCGTTGGGAGGGTTCGGAAGACTCAAATTTTTTTCTAAGTATGAGACCCCTCTCGAGCGAACTTTTCTTCTCCAAAACCCTTTCAAAATAAAACTAAGTTTTCTTCTGGGCGGAATGGTTGTCGGGACAACGAGTGAGATTTTGGTGGAGGATGGCCGCCAAGGAATCAAAGAAGTCTGCCATGTTTTAGAATTCAGAAGCTTCCCGTGCAACCACAATACATATGGGCTCTGTCTTGGCTTAGTACTTAGTGGGAAACCTCACCGGGGTACCAACATTTGGAGGTTCTTGGCACGGTTGGATCCAGCTGGTGGAGGGGCTACTAAGGGAAGGCTTCTCCATGGTCTTGTCAGTAAAAGGACTTGATCGTGGATTGTGGGGGAAAGTGCACAACCTCTCGAGAGTATTGCAATCTGATTGATCAGCCGTGTTCACGGAAACAGAACAACTTTGAGCATCTAAAGGATGGAGCCTCTGAAAGATCGTCCTCTCTCTTTTCCAAACTTAACGTTTTATAAACCCCAAGGCGTGAGTAATATCGCCATTGGGTGGGATTTTGGGAACTTGGTGCGTAATATCCAAGTGCTAGGTTGATTTGGGCACTTGGTGAGTAATATCCACGTGTTCCATTCGACCCTATACTATTTATCAAAGTTTACAAAGTAGGAAAAACTTTCTTCCTCTTTTCTCATTACATTGATAAAATTGGCTTTACGCATGAACCCCAGAGCCTACTCTTAGCCTTGCATGTAGAGATAGTCTTACTCTTTCCTTGGTGTAATTTGCCAATACATTCAAAGTAGTGACCCAACTTGTTGGCTGCACGTCTTATGTGCAGAATCCGAAGATTGAAAGGTGCGTAGGGATCGCGGGTCTTCACGCAGCTAGCCTGAGGCGTTGATGGACTCAAGTTTTATTTAGTTTCCGCTGTTTTATTTGAGCTAGCTATAAGCTATGCAAGTTGTAATAATTATACTCTGGATTACTTGTGTAATAATGACTTGTGTTTTACATGATATTCATCGACTGTGAAGTGCTAGCTACTGATCCAGGGACTAGCATGTTAATCACAGGGAGTTAGGATCCATGTTGATCCGAGGTCGCAATAGTAACACTTTCTCTTGGGAAGGACAACCTTCCCAAGGTTTTTCCAAAACTCTTTTGAAAACTTTTGCTTTTAAACTTTCCCAACCCAAGATTTTAATCTTCTGGAACAAGGCTCAGGGAAACGAGATGCTTAGGATCAAGCCCACTTTCTAAGGGGAGCAATGGGTTCTTACAAGGGGGTTCACCTATAGCATACTATAACAATGTTTGGAGAAGCCAAGCTATGGACATGATACAATAAATAGACGATAGTAAAAGTAGTGCATAGTATAATAAAGCATGCATGAATGAGATAGTATAAAAATTGGTTCAGGAATGGTGGCTTGCCTGTGATCAACAATATGTCCCTGGACTTCTTCTTATATAAACAATAATAATATTATTCCTCCTTCTTCTCGACATCAACACAATCACAACTATCGTCGTCATTGAGAACACACGCAAACAATCAAGATACCATAAGCAACACAAGCCAAGCAAGCACCAGCACAATATAGCAATAAATTGAACAAGGCATCAATACACTTCAATAGGTTTTGATAATATCCACTCATAGCAATTGGAAGTATCCCATTTGCTTTTTTTAAAATTTAGTTATGATTTAGCTAATTAACACTACTTAAACAAGGGGTTTTATGCCATGTCCAAGTTCTTTATGATACCAGCATGCAAATGTGGTACCAGAAGATAGGTATTGAAATAAAAAACCACCAGAAGTGGTTTCATCATTTTATCATTTTTATTTATTTAGTTATGATTTTACTAGTGAGAATAACCTTTGTTTGATATTGAATTCATCCAAAATTATATGTATGTCAAAAAATGTATTCCTCTTATGATTGCAAAGGTATTTGTGTACTGGTTCACCAGAAGTTGATTTCACTTAAATATAATTACCATAATACCCTTGAGAAATTCCCAAAGTTAGTACTGCAAGCAATTTGTCTTTTTCCTCACCTTTATTCTACATGTCCTTTTGGTATGTAAGCAAGAACATATCCAAGGCGTCATAGATACCATTCCGTAGAAATTTGTTTCATTATTTTTAGTGTTGTAAAACTCCTCTTATAATATATTTAGTAAAACAACCACATGGAGTAGTGTTTAATTTTTTAAAATTCATTAGTTGCTTAATAATTTATGAAACTCCGACATATGTTAGATCTGGTAGTAAATATTCACTGTGAGTTGAATTCAACTCAAAATATTATATATTTTGTCTTAGAGAATGTTCCAAAGTCATATATGGATTACTTTATATTTTTACTACAATAGATAGAAAACCCTATTTGGTGTGGGACCAAGGTCACAAGAAAAGTATTGAAAATACCTTTCATCACTAGGTGGTTTCAAAACATTTAGATCTATAAATCTCCCTAAAGGAATTAGTTGGTGAATAAGGCACATGTTTGTATTTTAATTACTAGAAAAACTACATTTATTATTTTTGCTGGAATTTGGTTCTGTATGTTGAGAAAAATACCGAGGTTTATGTCCAAAATTAGATCTGAGTGATTCCACCATTTTTCCATTTTTGTTTCGATTTATTCCACGCATTCAATTTTGTTGATATGGAAAAAGAATTATAAAAATGGAAAAAGAAAAGGGAGGATTTGGGCCAGATCCCGGATGGAATGGGCCGCACCATGGGTGGATGTCCAAACACCGCTTCGTGGGCGCGTGCTAGAGGCCATGTTCGAACGCGACGCCAGGCCCTTCCATCGGCGACATAGGGCAAAGAAGGGGTACGAGGGGCTCGGCCGTTTGATCAAGTTGTGATTGATGGCTGATACGTCCATTTTGCATCACTATTCTATGTCTTAATTCACTATTATTCATTGATATATTTCATATTGAGAGGTGATACTTATGTTATTTCATCTATTTTTGCATGGTTGATGACTTTTGGAGCATGTACCGCTGCAGTCAGGATTCTGATGGAAAAGGTGCTGTTTGGAGGCAAAATTCACGAAGATAAGAAAATCCGAGAAAAGATACAGAAAATTTTATTTTTCCAGAAGACTCAGGATGCCATACGATGGAGTGGAGGTGGGCCACAGGAGGCCCACACCACCCCATGGCGCGGGCAAGCCTAGGCCGCGCCAAGGAGTGGTGTGGCCGTCCTGGCCCACTCCAGCCTCTCCCCTCCCGAAACCCTAAGACTCGGGGAGCGACCACAGAAAGATTCCGCTGCCTCTGCGGGGCGGAAAACACCGAGAGAGAAAGATCTCTCCGACAGACAGATTTCTGCCGGGGGAATTCCTTCTCGGAGAGGGGAGATCGTCGCCATCAACACCACCATCAAGTTGGACTTCATCGGGATCATCATCATCATCATCACCACCATCATCACCATTAGCACCCTCATCACCATCTCCATATTGCTGTAACAATTGGTTGAATCTTGCTATAGTTCATAGGGGAAACTTTCCCGGTGTTGATTACTCTTTGTAGTTGATTCTATTGAGTGAACCATTGAATTATTGTTCATGTTCAGATTGTTATACATGATTATTCCATCTCTGAACATGATCCATATGATGTCTTGTGAGTAGTTCGTTTTGTTCTTGAGGACATGGGAGAAGTCTTGTTGTTAGTAGTGGAGTTGAGTTGAGAAAGATTCAATAGATTATTATTTAAGTTGTGGTGTACTTCTTCTAGTGGTGTCATGTGAACGTCGACTACATGACACTTCAGCTATATGGGCCTAGGGGAATGCATTGTGTATTTGGCTACTAATCGTAGGGGTTGCCAGAGTGACAGAAACCTGAACCCCCGTTAGGAAACCATTGCACAAGGGACGTAAGGGTCTTAGAGTTTAAAGCTGTGGTTAGGTTTTACCTTAATTACTTTCTTGTACTTACGGATGTTTGCAAGGGGGTTTAATCACAAGTATGTATTTAGTCTTGGATGGGGCGGTACATTAGCACAGGTTCACCCACACAACACTTAGCAAGCTAGAGAAGATTAATCGACTATATGAAGCGAAAGCACTTGACAGTCTTCCCATGTGTCCTCGAGAACGTTTGGTCATCTATAGAAATACAACCGGCTTGTCCTTTGCTGCATAAAGGATTGGGGCACTTGCTAATTTATTCCTACTGTCTTTTATTTACTTGTACTTTGTTTTCTTGCTTTATCGAAAACCCCTAAAAATCCGTTTGCTAAGTATTTGCAGAGAATTCCTGATCCATACCACTAGCCAGCACCTTCTGCTCCTCGTTGGGTTCGACACTCTTACTTATTGAAAATACTGCGATACACCCCCTATACTTGTGGGTCATCAAGACTATTTTCTGGCGCCGTTGCCGGGGAGTGAGGCGCTATTGGAGAGTGGAACTGGTAAAGGAAACTTCTACTGTGAGTATTGTTTACTTCTACTAGTTGCTTTATTTTTGTTATGGATAATTCACTAAGTTTCTTATTTGGTAATGCTATTACCACTGCTAAGGTAGTAGATAAGCCACCACCTGCTGAGAAAGATGTTTTCAAAATACCTACAAGAATTATTGATCGTGTTATGGATAACTACTATGTTGGGGATGGAACTGTTCATCCCGGTGATCATTTACTCTATATACACGAATTATGCGGGTTGTTCAGGTGTGCAGGTATTACTACAGATCAAGTTAAGAAGAAGTTATTCTCATTATCACTGAAAGGAAGAGCTGAGGAATGGTATAAGCTGCTGAAGAATGGTCAAGCTCTGGAATGGGAGGAAATAGTGCTTCTCTTTTATTCAAAGTTTTATCCTCCTAGTGAGATTCATAAAGATCGTTATCAAATATACAACTTTTGGCCTCTTGTTGGAGAGAGTACAACCCAAGCTTGGGGGAGACTGAAGTTACTAATGCTCAAATGTCCCATTCATGAGCTCCCCAACAATATTATTATCAACAACTTTTATGCAAGACTCCCTCTACATGACAAAGATTTATTGGATGCTTCTTGTGCTGGATCATTCACTCATATGGAAGAAGAAGTTAAATGGGATCTTCTGGACCGTATTCAAGACAATGCTGAAGCTTGGAAGAATGACAAAGGTAGAAAGTCAGGTATAAATTTACGATTATGAATGCATTGAATCTTTTATGAAAACTGATGACTTTCAAAATATTAGTAATCTTTATGGTCTTGATTTGCAAGTTATTACGAATTGCTTTAGAACTTTTGCTTCCTATAACGAAATTCCAAAAAGGGGATGGAACAAGTACCATGCACCTTACAAAGATATTGTTGACTATGCTCCTATTGGAAGTGCTGAGTATTGCATTATTGATTCCATCTTACCCGAACCTTATATCGGGAAGATTCCCTTTCCCGAAAAGGTAAAGGACCATCCTATGATAACTAATGTAATCACCAAAAGTGAAAAAAGAACTGTAAAACCTGATGAACAAATAAACATTGAACCTGTGGTAGCAATTGTGAAAGACCTTGTCACTAAAAGCGTAGAATATGGCCACATAGTCTTTTTTGAGGATGCTTCTAATATTGTTTCACATCCCAATAGATCTAAAAAGGCTAGTGTTCCTGTGCTTTCTGTTAGAATTGATGATCATTGCTATTATGGTTTATGTGATATTGGTGCAAGTTCTAGTGCTATTCCTTATGAACTTTACAGAGAAATTATGAATGAAATCAGTCCTTGGGAGTTGGAGGAGATTGATGTGGTTATTCACCTTGCTAATAGAGAGACCATCTCTCCAACTGGTATTGTGCGAGACGTGGAAGTTCTTTGTGGTAAGATTAAGTACCCTGCTGATTTTCTAGAACTTGGTTCAGCTGCTAGTAAAACTTATCCTATCATTTTTGGTAGACCCTTCTTGAGTACTTGTGGAGCTATTATTGATTGCAAGAGGGAGAAAATCTTGACTAAGTTTGATGGGGAATCCTATGAGTTTAATTTTTCGAAATTTGCTAAAGAACCTTGCGAAAAGGAAACCCATAATGAGGATTTTAGGGTTGAACAACTTGCTTCTATTTCTCTTGCTCCTAACAATGCTTTGCAGCAATTTATGGAAGAACATGAAAGTGAAATCTTCATGGAAGAAAGGAATGATATTGACATGATTCTCCGTGATCAACCTATGATGCTTAAGCACGACTTGCCTCTAGAAGACTTGGGTACCACGATGCCACCTAAAAAGGATCCGGTTTTCGATCTAAAACCTCTTCCTGATGATCTTAAATATTCTTTTATTGATGATAAAAAGATATATCCTGTTATTATTAGCGCTAAGCTTTCAGGGGAGGAAGAAGAAAGGTTATTGGAAGTTTTGAAGAAACACCGATGAGCTATGGGCTATACTTTGGATGATTTGAAAGGGATTTCACCTACTATATGTCAGCACTCTATCAACATAGAACCAGATGCGAAGCCAGTAGTGGAGCACCAACGACGTTTAAATCCTAAGATGAAGGAAGTGGTAAGGAATGAGGTATTGAAACTCCTTGATGCTGGTATTATTTACCCTATTGCTGATAGTGAATGGGTTAGTCCTGTTCATTGTGTTCCTAAAAAGGGAGGTATTACCATTGTCCCTAATGATAATGATGAACTTATTCCTTAAAGAATAGTGGTAGGCTATAGGATGTGCATCGATTTTAGGAAACTCAATAAAGTCACTAAGAAAGATCACTACCCGCTTCCTTTTATTGATCAAATGTTGGAAAGGTTGTCTAAAAAGACCCATTTTTGTTTTCTTGATGGTTATTCTGGTTTCTCTCAAATTGCTGTTAAACAACAAGATCAAGAAAAAACTACTTTTACTTGCCCTTATGGAACTTATGCTTATAGACGTATGCCTTTTGGTTTATGTAATGCTCCTGCTACTTTCCAAAGGTGCATGTCTGCTATCTTTCATGGCTTTTGTGAGGAAATTGTAGAAGTGTTCATGGATGACTTTTCTGTCTATGGAACTTCTTTTGATAATTGTCTGCACAACCTTGATAAAGTTTTGTAGAGATGTGAAGAAAATAATCTTGTTCTTAATGGGAGAAATGCCACTTCATGGTTAATGAAGGGATTGTTCTTGGGCATAAAGTTTCTGAAAGAGGCATAGAAGTTGATAGAGCTAAGGTTGAGGCAATTGAGAAGATGCCATGCCCAAGAGACATCAAAGGTATTCGTAGTATCCTTGGTCATGCTGGTTTCTATAGAAGGTTTATTAAAGACTTTTCTAGGATATCAAAACCCCTTACCAATCTTCTTCAAAAAGATGTACCCTTCGTTTTTGATGATGATTGTAAGGAAGCTTTTGAAACTCTTAAGAAGGCTTTAACTACAACCCCTATTGTTCAACCACCTGATTGGGGTTTACCCTTTGAAATAATGTGTGATTCTAGTGATTTTGCTGTAGGTGCTGTCCTTGGGCAACGTATTGATAAAAAGTTAAACGTTATCCATTATGCTAGTAAGACTCTAGACGCTGCTCAAAGGAATTATGCTACTACTGAAAAGGAATTTCTAGCTGTTGTTTTTGCTTGTGATAAGTTTAGGCCCTATATTGTAGACTCAAAAGTCACCATTCATACTGATCATGCTGCTATTAAATATCTTATGACGAAGAAGGACGCTAAGCCTAGGCTTATTAGATGGGTGCTGCTTTTACAAGAGTTTGATCTACATATAGTCGATAGGAAGGGTGCTGAAAACCCTGTAGCTGATGATTTGTCTCGTTTGGAAAACATCTCTTTTGAACCTATGCCTGTTAATGATAGTTTCCCAAATGAACAGTTAGCTGCAGTAGGGGTTAGCTCGCGAGGGAGCCCTTGGTACGCTCATTTTGCTAACTTTATTGTCTCCAAGTATTTGCCTCCAACTTTTACAGCTCAGCAAAGAAGAAAGTTCTTCTATGATTTGAGGCATTATTTTTGGGATGACCCACACTTATACAAAGAAGGAGTTGATGGTATTATGCGAAGGTGTGTTCCAAAATATGAGCAAAAAGAGATATTGCATAAATGTCATGGTAGTGCCTATGGAGGACATCATGCATGAGATAGAACCGCACAAAAGGTACTACAATCAGGTTTCTACTCGCCTACCCTTTTTAAGGATGCAAGAAAATTTGTTTTATCTTGTGATGAATGTCAACGTGTTGGTAATATTTCTAGACGTAATGAAATGCCTATGAATTACTCTCTAGTAATTGAACCTTTTGAATGTTGGGGATTCAACTTTATGGGTCCTTTCTCTCCTTCGAAGGGTTACACTCATATTCTTGTTGCCGTTGATTATGTTACTAAGTGGGTAGAAGCCATTCCTACCAAAAGTGCTGACAGAGAAACCTCTCTAAAAATGCTTAAGGATGTTATCTTTCCTAGGTTTGGAGTGCCTAGGTATCTCATGACTGATGGGGGTTCTCATTTCATTCATGGCGGTTTTAGGAATACCCTCGCTAAGTATGATGTTAATCATAGGATTGCTTCAGCTTATCACCCCCAAACTAGCGGGCAAGTAGAGTTATCAAATAGAGAAATTAAATCTATCTTACAAAAGACTGTTAATAGATCTAAAAAAACTGGGCTAAGAAGTTGAATGATGCTTTATGGGCTTATAGAACTGCTTATAAGAATCCCATGGGAATGTCTCCTTATAAAATGGTTTAGGGGAAAGCTTGCCACTTAGCCTTAGAATTAGAACACAAAGCTTACTGGGCAGTGAAAGAACTAAATAGAGATTGTAAGCTAGCTGGTGAGAAAAGACTTTTTGACTTAAGCTCTTTAGATGAATGGAGAAGTGAAGCCTATGAGAATTCTAGGCTCTTTAAAGAAAAAGTTAAAAGATGGCATGACAAGCGAATACTTAAGAGAGAATTCCATGTTGGTGAGAAAGTTCTATTGTATAGGTCTCGACTCAGATTTTTTGCAGGTAAGCTACTATCAAAATGGGAAGGACCTTTCATCATTGAAGAAGTATACCGTTCAGGAGCAATAAAAATTTCTTCTCTAAAAGATAATACTACACAAGTAGTGAATGGACAGCGACTCAAACACTATATTGCTGGAGATTCTTACAATGAAGATGTTGATGCCTTTCAAGTTATAACTCCAGAGAAATTCATTGAGGACCAAATTTAGAGACCTGCAGAGTCCGTTTCCAACTTGGTAACAGTTCTGGTAAGAAAAGTTCCGCGAAAACACAATCCAACTATATTTTTGAAGTTTTCAGTCAATAAGGAAAGCTACGAAGCGAAAAAGTGACGGAACCGGAGCCAGGGTAGCCCACACCACCCCATGGCGCGTGCCTACCCCTGGCCGCGCCACCAGGTGGTGAGGCCACCTAGAACTCCGTCTCCGACCCGTTTTCTCCCAGTACCTTCCTTTTGATATGAAACTTTGTAATATATAACCCCCCCAGATCTTCCGAGGTTCGTATATTGTGTTTCCGTCGTGTTTTTGTCTCGATCTGTTTCTGCCAGGTAGAATCCCAGATTTGGAGACACAATGTCTTCCTCTGGATCATCCAAAGGAGATTCTTTAGAGGATATCATCAACCCATACATGAGAGAATTGAAGATTCATCCCAAGGAGTTGTTGCTCGAAGGTGGGGAGGTCCGGATTAAGGAGGTTCAAGGCCCTAAAGGTGAAGGAAGTCTGGAGGACATGATAGAAGCACTAGAGCAAGAAGTCTTTAGGTATAGGAAGATGGCGGAGCACGAAGTGGACATCATCCATAATATTTGTTCCGAACTCATCGCCGAGCACCAAAAAGAGACTGCTGAACTCAAAGACGAAGTCTTCTCACTTCGCCAAACAACCAACAAACTGCAAGCACAGTTCTATGATGTTCAAAATCAAAACTGTGAGTATGAGGCTAGATTTAAATGCATAAGTGCTGCTGCAAGTTTCAGGATGTTGGAAACCACGATGTCCTTTGTTGATGGGAAGCCTTTACCCTGGAAGACGAACGAAGAGAAGAGGATACCACCACCACCACCAAAGGAGTAATTCGTCATCAGGTTTGGCATCCCCTTGGTTTGTTCCAAGCTTGGGGGAGTGCCGCGGTATCATATCACTATCTTCCATTTTTTTACCTTATTAGTAGAGTCATATCATGAATAGAGGAGTTATTATGTAGGATGGTTTGCATTATGGAAGTGTCCCTTCTCTCGTTAGATATGTATCCCTTGGTGTGAGTTGCCATTATGGAATATTAATGAGAAGTTCTATCATTCACCCTTTTGCATAGCTTATGTTAGTTTTCAATTCGTGGTTATATGATTGATCTTGTTGTTAGTATTGGTATCAATTTGGGATCATTGAGTTAATTTAGTTGGTTTTGGCAAACCTGGCTCGGTCAGTAGCAACACCTTTTTGAGAGTTGAGAAGAAAAAGATAGTAGTACTCTAAGAGAAAAAAATTCATCATCTTTCTTTCTTGATTTGATCATAAGTCTAGTATTCTCTAGTTAAGATATTTTGTGCTTCCAAGGAAGATTGCATGTTTGTTTTTATCATTTATATGTTTGGTTGTTTCCTTCAACTCTTGTACTTGCTACCCAGCCTTGCTAGCCAAAAACCTGTACTGAGAGGGATTTCTTCTCGTGCATCCACCTCCTTTAAACCAAAACCATTGCCATTTGTGTCCACCATACCTACCTAGTAGCATTATTGCTATTCCAAGTAAATTTTGTTTTGTCTACCTCCCAAATTAAACTTGTTATGTGAAAAATTAGTGATTAAAGCTCTCACGAACTTGATGGCACACTTTATTTTCCGCACTTAATAAACCTGAACCATTGTGAACTCTCCATGAAAGTTATATGCTTGCAAACTATAGGCTGGGGATTAGCAGAACTGTGCTATCACGAGGGAACTCTTTCAACACTTGTAAATATATACCTAGTTGATACCTTGCTCTTTTGTTTGCGGATGTCGTCGGTGTGAAATAAAAGGGGAGCTTGTAAGTCCATGGAGTTATGTATGTGTGTTAGAGAAACGCCTGGGCCGCTGGTCTAATCCATGCTGACATGGTGGAAACCTGCAGCGTAACCACAATGATATCTATGAAGCATTCTTCTTATAAAAAAAGAGAGAGATAGCTATTGAGAAAAAGAAAAGAAAAAAAAGAGACACTATGAAAAGAGGAAAGAGAGAAAAAAGCACCATTTCCCATGGTAAATAAGAAGATTGCTGAGATGCTCATTGTCTGCTTGCCTTGTCATTTTGATATGGGGATTCTTCCGTATCATCGGGCAAGGGGTACCCCGTTGGCGGTTCTCAATGATACGCACATACTTACAATGACAAGAACTTACCAGTAACTAAAGTTGAGTAGCATGAGGAGTGGCCCTCGTACTCAAGGGACTTGGGATCTTCAGTTTACAGTCTGTCAAGCATATAACTCGGATTGGATCTCACTTTCACCTTAATCACCTAAAGATGCCTATGATAGGGGCAATGAGAGCTGAAAGCTAGTAAGTATCTTAATTTTTGGGAGCTCTTTATGAGACTTGCAATCCCTGCTTCCCTCTTTGAAGGGCCCTTCTTTTACTTTGTAGTTGAGTCAGTAAACCTACTCCCCTCTATCTCAGCAAGTATTTTGAGTTGATGTGTTTCATTCATTCATATGATGATTTATTCAATCATGTCTCTTGTGTTCCTTGTTTTGCACATTGCTCTTATCCTGAAGTTTACTACTTTGAAAGCTTTCTTTGAAAACCAGCTATTTGTGAACTCCAGCAAATTATCAACTATTCTTCGACCAAGAGCTAAGTTTGCCATTACCAATTATGATTCACTTTATGTATCTTTATTGTGCTTCCTTTACTCATTACAAGTTGAGTTATATAATAGTGAGTTGTCTTCTATTATGATCTATGCATTTGATGAATGTGATGCTTCTTGTCCGTATCCTTTTATCGACTCTTCACTCCATAAACCTGAGGTCATGTTTATTGAGCTCAGTTTCGCTTGGGGACAAGCGAAGTCTAAGCTTGGGGGGAGTTGATACGTCCATTTTGCATCACTATTCTATGTCTTAATTCACTATTATTCATTGATATATTTCGTATTGAGAGGTGATACTTGTGTTATTTCATCTATTTTTGCATGGTTGATGACTTTTGGAGCATGAACCACTACAGTCAGGATTCTGATGGAAAAGGTGCTGTTTGGAGGCAAAATTCACGAAGATCAGAAAATCCGGGAAAATATACGGAAAATTCTATTTTTCCAGAAGACTCAAGATGCCAGAAGATGGAGTGGAGGTGGGCCACAGGGGGCCCACACCACCCCATGGCGCGGGCAAGCCTAGGCCGCGCCAGGGAGTGGTGTGGCCGCCCTGGCCGACTCCAGCCTCTCCCCTCTGGCGTATATCAACCTCCCGAAACCCTAAGACTCGCGGAGCGACCATAGAAAGATTCCGCCGCCTATGCGGGGCGGAAAACACCGAGAGAGAAAGATCTCTCCGGCAGACAGATTTCTGCCGGGGGAATTCCTTGCCGGAGAGGGGAGATCGTGGCCATCAACACCACCATCAAGTTGGACCTCATCAGGATCATCATCATCATCACCACCATCATCACCATTAGCACCCTCATCACCATCTCCATATTGCTTTAACAATTGGTTGAATCTTGCTATAGTTCATAGGGGAAACTTTCCCTGTGTTGATTAGTCTTTGTAGTTGATGCTATTGAGTGAACCATTGAATTATTGTTCATGTTCAGATTGTTATACATCATTATTCCATCTGTGATCATGATCCATATGATGTCTTGTGAGTAGTTCGTTTTGTTCTTGAGGACATGGGAGAAGTCTTGTTGTTAGTAGTGGAGTTGAGTTGAGAAAGATTCAATAGATTGTTATTTAAGTTGTGGTGTACTTCTTCTAGTGGTGTCATGTGAACGTCGACTACATGACACTTCACCTATATGGGCCTAGGGGAATGCATTGTGTATTTGGCTACTAATCGTAGGGGTTGCCAGAGTGATAGAAACCTGAACCCCCGTTAGGAAACCATTGCACAAGGGACGTAAGGGTCTTAGAGTTTAAAGCTGTGGTTAGGTTTCTACCTTAATTACTTTCTTGTACTTACGGATGTTTGCAAGGGGGTTTAATCACAAGTATGTATTTAGTCTTGGATGGGGTGGTACATTAGCACAGGTTCACCCACACAACACTTAGCAAGCTAGAGAAGATTAATCGACTATATGAAGCGAAAGCACTTGACAGTCTTCCCATGTTTCGTCGAGAACGTTTGGTCATCTATAGAAATACAACTGGCTTGTCCTTTGCTACATAAAGGATTGGGCCACTTGCTGCATTTATTCCTACTGTCTTTTATTTACTCGTACTTTGTTTTCTTGCTTTATCGAAAACCCCTAAAAATCCGTTTGCTAAGTATTTGCAGAGAATTCCTGATCCATACCACTAGCCAGCACGTTCTGCTCCTCGTTGGGTTCGACACTCTTACTTATTGAAAATACTGCGATACACCCCCTATACTTGTGGGTCATCAATGGCCGAGCGTCATCGTCTCCGACTGAATGCACGGTGGCGCCCGAACCGTAGCACGATAGAGGAGGATGTGGTATCTCACCAGAGAGGTTTCCAGCAACAAAGAGGGTGCAGGTCGACGCGGTTTACCGGGACACGTCCAACGAGGGGCAGCACAGTGGATTTCGATGCAGATCTAGGGGTGCACGACAGGTTCTACATCGGTGTCTTTGGAGCTTGATGGAGAGCTCTACTAGGGTCTCCTACGAGAGAGGGAGGGCAGGTTTAGGTAGATCTTAAGCAGAGGAGCTCGTGGGTGGAGAGATGGAGAGAAATGAGCGAGAGAAACAACCACAACCTCAAGATTTTGAAGATGGCTGAAGTGATCTCCACTTCATCTCTAGGGTGGTGTGGAGCAATAGGCAGGGCTGGGGCTCTAGGGGTGATAGTTGGGTGGCCAAGGAGGATAATGGAGGTGGAAAGGGACACGAGGTGGCCTCTGGCCTCTTATACCAAAGGACAAGGTCCATGGAGAACCAAGTCCATCTGAGGACCTGGGAGGGTGCCAATGGAGCTGGTTGGGCGAGAGGGGCGGTGTAGAGGTGGGGTGTGGGTCTTGACAAGGGAAGAGATATGATACTTCCTTGGTCTTGAAGATTTTGCAAGATATGCTTTAATGGCCATACATCACTCTCATCTTCCCTCCAAATGCTACAGGACGAAAGGTACATTGCCAAGCTACAGTACCACTTGACCAGAGGGAGAGGGTGGTTTGCTGAAGGAGTCAAGGAAGTGGGTATGGGTGTTGGAGTAGATTTAGATTTGATGGTGTTGTCATATTTCAAATTTGACCATAATTAAGGATCATGCACTAATTTCCATTTTTATAACATGGCAAAGTGGTCAAGAGGGCACTATTGGATGGGTATGGTCAAGAGGAATTTGGGTTCTTTATTTTGAAAAATTCCAACTATATTTGATTGTCCTTTGGCTTTATTTGTAAAAAGTCTAGAATGGTTTTTTAGGGTTTTATTGAAAATTTGACTTGGACCAAACGCGTTTTGGGTATGAGATGGTAATATATACCATATCACACATTGGAGAATTTTCCCAAGTTATTTTTAAGAACAAAAGTATTTAAAACATTTATTTTCCCATTTCTCCCATTTAAGAAAATAGGCAAAAAGAAATGGTAAAACCCTTTAAAAATATTTATTTTTGAAGTAGGACGATAGGGAACATAATATAGGCCGCAAATGTGCCTATATTTGGAGAAGTGTTTTGTATAAAAACGAACTTTCTTCAATAAGAGGAGTTTTTGAAGTTTTTGGAAAAAGAGAGTTATAAATCATTTTAGGTTAAAATAATCATAGAAAGACCTTTAATATATTTTATTTCCAAGGCTTAGGAGTGTCACTTGATGTATATCGGATCTCTATACCTTGGTCTATGGGGGTTTAAATTTGGATTGAAGAAAAGAATGAATTAGAAAGGGAGAAATGATCTTGTACATAGTTATTGACTAGGCATCTTTACCTAGATGGAGAGATGGATTTTAGAGCTCCAATTGCACCAACAAGGATATGGGGTTAAGTACTAGGTGATGTATATTTGAATTATTCAAAGATTTGATCTTGATCATGGTTGGGTGCTTATGAAACAAGGGTCAAACTTAGTTGTTTTTAAGGGTGCCAAAGTAGAATATCATCTTGCCTTCGAAACCATGTTGATTTAAGAAGCTCAAGGCTCCAATTAGAACAAGGCGAGTATGGGCCGATAGACAGGGTTGAGGATATCACAACCATGCAAATAAGTGATCAAGAAAGGGTGAGATGGAGTTGGGATCTTCTGCCAAAGTAGGCATGTTGAAACAGTTGACAGAAACATATTATTTTCTTGACTAGAAAAACATCAAGGACAAGTGGGTCAAGAATGATCTAGTCAAGGGAAATAGTGTGGTTTGCAAGTACATAAGGTGGGGTACAAGATGGTCCAAGTGCATTTCCAAAAAGGTCCATGGATTAATATAGATAGAGACTCAAAGATGGGATCCTGATAACATATTTAGACTTAGTCAAACTTTCACTCTTTTAGGGTTTTTGACTAGTATACAAGATCAAATGGAACTGATGGGTTCTTTCAAACACGCCATTGAGTGAATGTGATTGATGAGTGATACGTCCATAACGTATCTATAATTTTTGATGGTTTTATGCTAATAATATGCTTTTGACACTTCTTTTTATATAAAGTTTATGATTTATTCGGACTAACCTACTAATAGTTGCCAAAGTGCATAATATTATTTTTTTACACTTTGATGTGTAGGAATTACCAAGAATACAAGTGGAAACCTTGTTGGAGTCAAATTGGGATTTTTTCAGAAATCTGTCTCAGAACTCTTTTTGAAGATGATCACGTTTCGGGTTGAATACGGCGTCAAACGGAAAATTGTTCAACTACAAAGTTGTTGGAAATTTCGCGACAAACGTTCCGGACTTAAAATTTAGCTGAATTTGACTCCGGACGGGCCTTTTAGACCTGATTTACTGCAGCCCAAGATGGGGTGACAGGAATCCGAGAAGCTATATAAAGGGAGGAAACCTAATTCACCCAGGACACCTCCACCCACGAATTTGCAGCCACAAAAGACATGTTTTTGCCTCCCCCTTGGATCCCATCTCCATGGGAGAGGGCTCCCAAGAAGTCATGAAGGAAGGGGCTAAGGGGCGGTGCTCCTCTGTGATACCGGCGACAGGGAAGGTGTCCTCCGCGCCGCCGCCTCTTCACCATCTTCACCGTCATCTCCATCGATCTCTACGAACATCTCCATCACCGTTGCTGATTCCCATGATGATGAGGGAGTAGTTCTTCCTCAAGGCTAAGGGTTCTACCGGTAGCTATGTGTTCATCCCTCTCTATGCACAATCATATTGTGATCATGAGCTTTGTAATCAAATAGATCTACCTTGCTACTCAAGTGCTTTAATAGATCTCTGGATCTCCCACATGTGTGAAAGGGACAACATGCACACCATGGTGGCACTTAGGCTAGATATTACAAATACTTGTTATGCGTTATATTTGGAGTTGGATGTCTCTATGAAATTGTGGTGTTTGATGGAACCTCTAGTGCTCAAGGTGACAGTGTGGGGTTATCTAGATGGGAAAAGCAAACTTTGAGGAGTGCTGTTATAGCCCTACCATGGATTAGAGTATCCAACCGGAGAGTAGTTCAGAGTAGTATCATAAAGAGAAGATATTTATATGAGAGTGTTCACTAGTGAAAGTATGATCCCAAGCCTTGTTTCTAAGAATTGAAACACCATTTGCAACTAGATCTGTTACATGTTTGCTTGCTTCCATCTTTATTTCAGATTGCCTTTAGTCTCTTCCTATCCGTCAAGCTCTTTTCTAGCACCGTTACCACTTATACTTATCCATACCACTTGTATTTCACTATCTCTTCGCCGAACTAGTGCACCTATACACCTGACAAGTGTATTGAGTGTGTTGGGGACACAAGAGACTTCTTATATCTTGATTGCAGGATTACTTGAGAGGGAATACCTTTTACCACTTCCTCCCTGAGTTCGATAATCCTTGGGTAATCCACTTAAGGGAAACTTGCTGCTGTTCTACAAACCTCTCCACTTGGAGGCCCAAGAACTGTTTACAAGAATAGAAGTACGTAGACATCAAGCTATTTTCTGGCACCATTGCCGGGGAGCAATAGCGTGTGGGTGAATATTCTTGTGTGCACTTGTTTGCTTTATCTCTAAGTAGGTTTTACTTTCAGTTTTAAGTTGTTCTGTATCTACAAGAATAGAAGTGCGTAGACATCAATGAGTATATGGATTCCAAAGGTAGCATGCCTTAAGTAAGCATGTCGTCAGATTGATGACAAGTACGCCATGAGGGGGTCCTTGGGGCATGGAGAAAGATGGGATGTGAGACAACGGTGTTCCGGGACGATGATCACATAAGATTTACCCAAGTTCGAATCCGCTTGCGGTGGACGGATCCTACTCCTGCTAGCAATCTAGTAATACAATAGAGCCGGAAGTACAGATTACAAGAGAGGTTTCGCCAGTGCGAGTTGAGGTTGTGATTGTCGATGCCCTAAAGGCCTATCCCTAGGAAGGCTTATATAGTCATCCGGTCCTAGGGTTACAGGAGAGTCCTATCCGACTACAATACAGAGTCGGTTATATAGTACATCTTGGACTACAAGTAACACTACATGCCTAAGTTGGTAAGTCTTCTAGGCCTTCTCGTAGCCGGATGGGCTTCCATCTTCTGTCCCTAACTAGGCCGCCTGTGAAGCATAGCTCTAACCCGAAGTGGGCCACCCTGGTCAGTGAGTCATAGTGGGTATACACGGAAAGTATATCCCAAATAGAAGACCCTGGAATCCAATATCCAAAGTCGGATTTCATCATCTAGCTGGATTCTTCTACGGCTGTAGAATCTTGAAGGGTTCCTGAAACTCCAAAACAAAAATGAGATCCGAGTCTCAGGAATGAGTTGGACCAGTCAATATCTCATCCTTACTTTCCTGCTCGATTTCAAACTGAGCCGGAACTGGGCCTGTGATGCAACCTGGCGTCAGTCAAGGTCTACTCTTGTCACTGACAAATTTGCGCCTCATCTCCTCCTCCTTTCTGCCCCCAAATGTCCACAACGCCGCCCACCCAAGGTTATACCCTCCGACGAGATAGTAGATGCATCAAGCTCCGGTGCGGCGACGTCTATGGCAGCGGTAGAAGACAGAGGCCATCGTGGGGTCTAGATCCCCTACATCTTGAATGACGAGAAGCTTCGTGGTATCGATACAGAAGGTATCCTCCATGCTGGCGAGTGGCGGAGCGGCTACGACGAGCCTCTTCCCGCCCCTCACGATGAAGAGAGGGTACACTTCGGCACTCACCTCGATTGAGGTTTGAGCTTTCCACCCACGGAGTTTTTCTCTGAGGTGATTAATCATTACAGAGTGCAACTCCATAATCTTCCTCCCAATTCGATTCTAGAGCTTAGCGCCTATGTCTCTTTTTGCGAGGGTCATCTTGGAATCAAGCCGAGTCTTACTTTCTTCCAGTACTATTTTATTACTAGGAACACTCTATCACTGCTGGCGTTCCATACATAACCGAAACCCTTAGCTTAGTCCTTAGGAGAGACCGAGTCTATACCCAGGTCATAGCTAGTGAATCACTGAAGAGATGGCTGTCCATGTTTTTTTATCACAAGGACAAACCGGCTCCTAGCAAGTAGGAAGGCTTGTCGGCTTTCATTAATGGTGCTGCCGCTCCCCAAGAATCATGGGACGCCGAAGCGCTGACTCTTACTGAAGACTTGATCCATGCCAAGAGGAGGATTGAATTTTTGATGAAGCACAAGGGCCTGCAAGGATCCGACCTAGTCCACTGCTAGCTAGCTCATAGGATTCAACCTCTGCAGCACCGTGGGGACCAACTGATGCACATGATCACCACCTCGCCGGCTCTGGATTACCAACAAGGAATACGAGTCCCGGATCAGGTGGTTGATCAAGGAACAGATAGACCGGAAGATTCCAGATGTTTCTCTGGACATGTTCACGGCAAAGAATCCCTTGATCCCCCGTAAGATTTTTGACTGACTTCCCTTGAACTTGCTTATTTGTATGTTTTATTCCCAATACTGAGATACTCCGTCTTTTAGCTTGCTAACCTCCCCGAGTCGGAGCTAGCTCCTCTCCAGGGATATCCACCTGATGATATAGTTCCTTAGGAGGATGAAGAGATGGAAGTGCTGCCAAAAGCGCTTACTCGGAAGCACAAAGCTCCGGTCGTGCAAGCTGGCCCACAAGCTATGCCAGTTGTCAAGAAGTAAGTTCTTCCATTAAACCATGTATTTTTGTTTATGTTCTTTCTGGGTCATAATGATCTTGTTCTGTTATTAGATAGATCTAAATCGATTATCAAAGGAAAAGGAAAACCGGGAAAGGTTCTGTGCTAGTAGAAGCTAACCATTTTCTCGCCCGCCGCTGCGCCTCTGACTCCTACTCTAAACCCATCCTCAGTGCCGTAAGATATCCTATCTCCATTTATTGAGAATGTTATGACTCAATCTGAAGAGCTAGTGAACATTGGTTCACAGCCCGACGTCACCATGAGTGACTCGGGAGTTGATAAGGGTGAACCCTCAAAGGTTAATGATCCCTCAGCTGAAGTCTTCGCTGAAAACCATTTGCAGAATCCAGGAATTCAAGCTGGGCCTTTCTTGGAAAAGTGTAGAAGAGATCCAGAAGCTGGCCCTCCACTGTTTGGAGACCAGAAATATTACAGCTTAAGAAGTGAAGCTTGTTGAGTTGCTGGATCAAGTACGTCTTCATGACGAAAATCTGAAGGATGGTGCGGTTCCACCATCACCTATCATCCCCATAACTTTCACTGAGAAGGTTTCTGCTGATATCAACAGCAGCCTCAACAAATTGAAACGCGAGCATTCCGTAAGTCCTTGTTCGACTCTTTTAATTGTATTATATCATATCCTCTAGCCCCTTGTAACATCTCAGAAATATTAAACAAGCTTAACAAGTTCTAATCACCCAAGATTAGGGTTAACAAAAACTTTATTTCTTAAACCCATATGAGTGCATGTGTGATTTCTATTAATGTATGAATGCTTGCATTTGCCATGTTTGATTGCTACAAATGTTAAGGATTAGCTTAAAGATGAATACCACATCATCTAGGACAATTATAAACAAAATCAAATAAAAGGAAAATCAAATATGATACATATGATCAAATGGCCACTTTGGCCAAAATTAACCACTAGCCTACTTTGGGCATCTCTAGTAAAAGATTTCCAAAAGAAACAATTCTACTTCTTTTCACCCCTTGCTAGACTAAGTGAAAGTGAACCCAAGCAAACGTTAAAAATCTACAGAAACCAATTTCTAATCTATTTGGGAGGCAATTCAAAATTGAATCAAGTGTAGGTGCATAGATCACCATTTTTCAAAAACCACTCAAACAATATCCACTTGACAATCCCTAGCAACGAGAGACTACTAAGCGTGTGACCAACACACCCACCAAAAATTATTCAAAAATTCAAATGATTAGTTCATGCGGCCATTTAGTCGAACATTTAGCAGATAGAGTACAGACTACCAACTATCTACTGTTTGTGATCAATCAAGTGATCATGAATTGTACCCAATTCAGCCTCAGTAACATTACCATGATCACCCCAGTACCTGGCCCTGCAATGGAGAAACCTCACTCGTCGCAATGACCAGTGCCATGACCGTACCGAGCATGTCCATGCCGGTTGACCATGGACAAGATGCCACACGCCACGTCGCTCTCTCCCCTACCCCCAGGAGGTAGGCGTGACCTCACCGCCCCTCTCTGTTCACCCCTTAACCAACGACAAGCCGTGGAGAAGCCAGTAGCGCCGCACCCATTTAACTCACCACCATGCCTCGCGCACGCCAGAGCACCGAAGCCGCCTCGCGCACACACACTGCGCCTCGCTCTCTCCGCACGTACCAGCACTCGTCGCGTCACCAGTGATCCCCCAGACACGACCGTTCGTTGCCGCACGCCCCGTGACCATCGTACTCGATGACAAACAACGCCGTACCTGCACATAGCACGGACCTCTCCCGACCGACTGAGACCGCCCCTTGCCGCGCCATCACACGTGTGACGATCGCCGCAATCCACCGCGTCGACCCATGCCATCTACCATGCCTAGCGCGACCTGTAGCAGCGTCACCGATGAGCCCGAGCCATGCCGCCCTGCCTCCAACACCGGTGTATAAATAGGACCCTCCCCAGACCGCAAATGGCACACCGTTTCTCTCCCCACTCTCTCAGGAACATCCCAGACCCTTCCTCGGAGCAAGGCGAGCACCACCTCGTGGGAATTTTGTAGGAGCCCGCCGCTATAGTGAAGGAAGGGCGCCGTCGATTGAAGCCACCCTAGGAGCCACCCTAGGAGCCATCGCGACCACCAATCGACTTGCCATCATCTACCAGCCCATTCGCCCCCATCACCGGACCTAGCTGGAGCCCTGGTAAGCCTCCGACGACCCCCACCATGCCGCTAGGTTTAGAATCTCGCGCGAGCAGTTCGCCGGAGACGACGAACCTCATCCGTAGACTCGTTCTAATCCTAGCGCTGATATTAGCTGATACCATTATGGTTAGATAGAGCCACTAACACATGGGACCAACCTGTCAGGAGCCCCCTGCGCGCACATTGTGAAGTTGGGCCAGCCCAAGTTCTTTCCCGCGCATAGCCCAGTAATTTAAACTTAGTTTTTCTATTTTATTCAAAACCCTATTCTGTTGCTGTATTCAAAATTGAATTCAAGGAGATGTACTGAACCAAATTGCATGATTCCAATTTTGCTAGAAAGGTATTCAAAATATCTAATCACTCCTTTTGGATTCAAACCATTTGAAATTATAGATCACCTATATCTAAATAATAAGACAAAGACTTTTACCACTTCAAACATTTTTATAAAATCAACCATAAATGCTTTTAGTTGATTCCAACTCTCAAAAATCACATTTTCCATGCTCTATATGAATATGTAAAAAGATTTGGTTTTATAGATAATAAACAATAATTTTAAAAGAATGCAATATAGGCATTTCTAGTCACTTTAATATTATTAAATAGTAATATTAAATCTTGTAATATATTGTCACCACTTTAAATCACATTCACAAGTATTAGAATATGTGGTGATGACATGTGTCAATATGATACCGTATTTTAATTGGAGAATATTAAATCTTAAGTATTTCTTAATGAGTAGAAATTACTTTTCCAAAATAAGATAAATGAGAATGTGTCATTACTTCATGTGATGATTGAGATGATGCTAGATCATCTAGTGTGAGCCCTTGTGTGCTAAATAGAAGTAGTGAAGTGTTGTTTGGTGATTGTGTACCTCGTATGTATTTATAGATGCTAGTACCAAGCCGATGTACGATGCGGAGGAGTACTTCGAGGAAGAAGAAGAGAACTTCAACGACTGCAACCAACAAGGCAAGCTATCAGTGCAAGCTAACTAATGCAAGATGCACTAGGCATGCTTGGTTATGCAACTTTGATTACCCCCATCGCAAGTTTTACTTGCAAACTTTACTTTTCCTTTTATTAAAGTTTCTTACTTAGTTAATGAATTATGATTAGTGGGAAATAGGATGGATACCATCAAGATCATAGAAATAGTCTTGGATACCTATACTTGATTAGCACCCCTCAATAGTGATACCCTCAACATTAGTGGCTAGTGCTAAGCTAAAACTTGATCACTTTAGATGGGAACACTTGGAAGAAAAGGATTATGAAAACCTTGGAATGATGATTCATTCTATTGAAATGTTTGGACATGTCTTATGAAACACAATGGTTTGATGATGAAACTGAATGAGGCATGAGCCTTGACTTTGATAAAAGCTGATGGTTGGGTTCAGATGCGATACCATTCCAATTTAACCGTACAACCACATTACCTGAGTTGGGTAGGGCTTAACTGGAAGCTTATATGTCTTAGTATGGGTTCCCTTGCGGAAGAGGTTGAGCTGAGGCTACCTCGGGAAAATGAATGTCCACCTATGTAGTGCCCAAGATGGCAGATGGCCATGGATGGGAGTCCAAACTCATAGGGTAGGTGCCTATACTAGGGTGTGTAATTGAAAGGTTAGGATTGATTATCCGCATACCAAGTATGGTGATTCAGTGTTATCCCTGATGGAAGTATCGAATCTTGTGGTGAAAGTGTACCACCTCTATAGTGTGTCAAACTATTCGAATAGCCGCGTCCGCAGTTATGGACAGTTGGAGTGGACATACTGTTCCATTGTCATATGTTTTCCAAATGACTTGTGACTTGAACAATGACTTTGACTCGACCACAACAGAGTTGTGGACATGAACATTGGGTTCCCACTTAAGTAATGTAGAGAACGAAATTAGGTCTTTACTCTCCGATTCTTTATGGAATAAACCTGGCTTTTTGCAAAAAAACCTAGAGTTTAAGATTCCTACTAGTTTTACCTTACTTATTCTAGTGATAGTTTGCGAGTACTTAAAGAGTACTCATGGCTTTGTCCCTGGCTATTGCCATGGCCAAACTATGAGGAGGACTCCCCAGAAGATATACAACAGGAGGTCTATGATAACTAGGCTCATCTCCCATCGTCAGCATTGCCTGTGACCATGAAGATGGAGTCTACTATGTTATATTTCCGCTGCTCTGGTCTGTATTAAGACTGGATCATGAGATCCTCTATTTGTAAGACTATTATGGTTTGTAATGGATGATGTACTATGGTACCAATTCTATTATGTCTCGCAAAATTGGTAATCCTGGGATTGCGATGTATAGCATAATAGGCATCTGGACTTAAAAATTCTGGTGTTGACAGGTTGGTATTAGAGCCATCCTGACCATGGGAGACCCTAGTTAGCATGGACGTCTGAAAATTTAGTTTCAAAACAAAGAAAGTGAGTATTTAGAAAAACCTATTCTCACTCTTACCCTTGAGATTCTTTCAAAAAGGAGTTCACATGTTCCTCAAAACTCTTGCAATTCTACCTAAAATTTGACACACTTGATCACCCCACTAACTTACTCATCTTAATTGCTTATAGATGGAGGTCAAATATAGGAAGTTTTACTAGCTGGGCAATGGAGGGAAGCTTATCATGAGAGGGATTTGGATCAGCTCTCGAAGTATCTTAGATGCCCGCACCTGGAGTTCTTCGGAGCACAACTAAATGACCAACAAGGAGGGGAACTACAGTGGCTGATAGTTGCGGATCTGAGAGGTAAAATGGAGCCACCTCTTTCGGATAAGATTCAGTTCAGCGTAAGGGAGAACAACTGGCTAGACGGATTAGCCAGGGCTATGCAGGATGCTCTTGCACGTCTGTGTGCACAAAACATCAACCAGATCAACGGCACCCGCTTTTCCCACTATGCAATGCGTGACTCTAATGGACAACCTTTGGCCATGCCAGCACATCCGGAGTTGAAGCATCACATGGACCACATGGACTTCATGCTGCACGAGACTCAGAAGGAGTTGGACAATGCCCGTTGATGACCCACAAGTATAGGGGGTGTATTGCAGTATTTTCGAGGGAAGTAAAACCCAATTTATTGATTCGACACAAGGGGAGCCAAAGAATATTTATAAGCCTTAACAGCTGAGTTGTCAATCCGGCTGCACCTGGAAACAATCTTGCTCACAGTAGTTTATTAGTAGCAACAGTTTTGTAGTAGGAATAGTAAAGTAATAGCAATAGTAAAAGTAAAGACATTAGTAACAATAGCAGTAAACAGTAGGATTCGAGTGCGGTAGGCATATGGATGGATGGGCGAGCGTTGCATGGACAAGACAATTCACATAGCAATCAGAACATAGGGCAATTGCAGATAAATAAGATAAAGCATCCAAGTACTAGATAATCATAGGCATGTGTTCCATATATAGTCATACGTGCTCGCAATGAGAACTTGCACAACATCTTTTGTCCTGCCAGCCCGTTTGCAACGAGGCCTCAAGGGAACTACTGGCAATTAAGGTTCTCCCTTTAATAGAGCACCGGAGCAAAGCATTAACACTCCATGCACACATGTGATCTTCACATCAAAGCCATTTCCTCTGGTTATCCCGATTTCTATCACTTCGGGGCCATTGGTTCCGGACAACAACGTGTGTATACAACTTGTAGGTAAGACCATAAATAATACTATCATAATGAATCAATAACATGTTCAGATCTGAAATCATGGCACTCGAGCCTTAGTGACAAGCATTAAGCATAACAAGTCGCAACAAAGTCATAAAGCACTAATAGAAGATACTAGGCACCATGCCTTAACAATCTGATACCATTACATTAACGATCTCATCCAATCCCTACCATCCCATAGCCTACATCGGGGGATTACTCACTCACAGATGGGGGAAACATGGATGGTCGATGGAGAAGCGATGGTGATGATGATGGCGATGATCTCCTCCAATTCCCCGTCCTGGCAGGGTGCCAGAATGGAGTTTTTGGTGCTGTTTCGTGGAATCTGGTGGTGGCGGCTGAGCAGAACTCCTTCTAGAAAAACGTCGCCCCCCTGAGTTTTTAGGTTAGAAGGCATCTTATAGGTGAAGAGGGAGACCGAGGGGGTGTCTGGGGCGGCCAGACCACCCCCTAACGCGGCCTGGGCTAGCCCGCGCGGCCAGGTGGTGTGGCCCGGGCCCAACCCTCCTCCGTCTCGTATTCTGGCTCCGAGAGTCTTCGGGTGAAATAGGATTTTTGGCATATTTTCCGGGATTTTTCCTGATAGTTGATTTTCTGCACAAAAACTAGACACCAAGGCAATTCTGCTGAAAACAACGTTAGTCCGTGTTACTTGCATCCAAATAACACAAATTTAGAGGAGAAACAATAACAAAAGTGTCCGGGAAAGTAGATACGTTTTGGATGTATCACGCGTGCCTACACCAACCAGAACCATGCCGAAGCCACCGAGAGGAAGTAAACCCTCGCCATCCTCGCCAAGGAGCGCAAGTGACTTCGTCGTCAGCGTGACGAGAAGGATCACATCATCGCCCATCTTCATCAGAAGGTAGCCACTCTAGAGGAGACCATCCACGACCAAGAGATCCAGCTGGAGGAGAAGGAGGAGGAGAAGATATCCGTGGTGATATTCACTCTTACCTTAGTGATGATGATGCCTACCTAGAGGACGTCGCCATAGAGGACCACACTGATGAGGATGACGTAGACTTCATTGATGACGAGGAGCCCGACAGTCCCGATGATCAGTAGTCGCACCTGAGCACTATCGTAGGTGTGAGTTGTAGCCGGTCCCACTGTATTGTAGTTTCACAGAATGGTTCTTAAAACCATTTGTTTGTTTAATTGTGGTGTGTATTTGTATTGTGTGGTTGGAATGAATGAATGAATGAAAAGAAGTTATTAGTGTTCAAACCCTAGTCGTACTCAAAGTTTTAAAAGCTTTTGAACCATACCAATAAACCGTAGAAAATTTCCCTCTTGTCTCATTATCTATCTCAATCTTCACATGACTCGCAGAAACCCCGGTGGGAGCAGCTAATCCCAAGATCCAATGCTACAGATTCTGCAGATGTTAGTTTCTGACCGTGAAGCCGGTAGAGCAAAACGTCAAGCCAATCTAGCCACTCTTCAACAAATAGCCCAGATGGCACATATCAATCAAGGCCATGGAAACCATGATCACCATGGATCCAAACTCAAGAACTTCCAAAACACCAATCCACCCATGTTTAGTAAATCAGAAGTGCCATTAGATGCTGATGACTGGCTGCAGACCATGGAAAACAACTTAGAATTGGGAAGAGTTGATGCCAATGAGAAGGTACTGTTTGCCACCCACTATCTGGCAGGCTATGGAAGATCATGGTGGAACAACACCCGTACAATGAACGGAGGTCAGATGATGACTTGGGAAGAATTCAAACTCAAGTTCAGCAGGACCCATGTACCCCCAGGTTTGATTAAGAGGATGAGGGATGAATTCAGGGAGCTGAAGCAGGGAAGACTGAAGGTGGTAGAATACCGTGATAAGTTCTTATCTCTGGCTAGGTATGCCCCTGATGATATTGACACTAAAGCGAAGAAGAAGGAGAGATTTCTGAATGGCCTGCATGATGAGATGCAGACAGTGTTAGTCAACATTCCATTTGATGACCTCGAAGCCTTAGTGGATTCTGCCATCCAGATGGAAGGAAAGATCAACCAAGCTAATGAGAACTGTAAGCGTCATATGATGCACCAACCTAGACCCCACCATACCCCGAAGTATCGCCCAACCCGTCTGCAGGATATGCACCTAGAAACAACAGACCCCCTATAACCCGTCCGAACTACCCCAATCGTGGCGGAGGAAACCCGAGGCCCGGAGGCCACAACAACCACAACAACAACCCCGGCAACCCCAATAACTTTAAACGTGCACTGCCAAAGTCCAACAACAACAACAACAATACTGCCCCGAGGACTGGAAGCAATGCTGTGCTAGTTGCAGGGAAAGACAAGTCAATGATCACTTGTTTTGAATGCGGACTCACGGGTCACTACTCCAACAAGTGCCCCAAGAAGCTTGCTGCAACAATCAATGTCACTGCACCTGCCCAACAGCAACGCCGTGTCTAGCCTGGAAAGAGATTTTCCCCAGGAAACCCGCACAACCGTACCGGCTGTCTATTCCACATGAATGCTGAAGAAGCCCAGGAAGAGCCAGATGTCGTGCTTGGTATTTTTTCTATTAACTCAGTATTAGCAAGAGTGTTGTTTGATTCTGGAGCATCGCACTCGCTTATTACAAAATAATTTGCATGCACTAGTAAGATTCAACCAACAAATTTGAAGCATGTTATGATAGTTCAAATACTCGGTTCAACCACCAAAGCTAGAAAAATTTGCAAGGCCATGCCTATCCGAATCGATGGGATAGATTTTTATGCCAATCTAATAGTACTTGGAACCAAAGGTTTGGAAGTAGTGCTAGGAATGGATTGGATGTCGAAACATCAAGGATTGATAGACTATGCCAAGAAAGCCATAACCAAGACCAGTAGCACCGGAGTATTAGTAGAACATATATATATGAGACGCCCCCCATCAATTAAAGTGCAACAAGAGTTTAGCCAAAACCACCATTGACCAAGTCAGAGTAGTCTGTGAATATCCCGATGTGTTCCCAGATGAATTGCCCGGTATGCCCCCAGATCGGGATATCGAGTTTATCATTGAACTAGTTCCTGGAACTGGACCCATAGCTTAGAGACCTTATAGTATGAACTCATCTGAATTAGTGGAGCTGAAGACAACTTGATGATATGTTGGGAAAAGGTTTGATACAACCAAGTGCATCGCCATGGAGATCACCTGTTTTGTTTATGGATAAGAAAGATGGTGCCAACTGTTTGTGTACGGATTATCGAAAGCTGAATGACGTCACCATCAAGAACAAGTATCTGCTACCGAAGATAGAAGATTTGTTTGATCAACTGACTGGTGCCCGAGTGTTTTCTAAGATTGTTCTTAGAACTGGTTATCATCAATTGAAGATTCATGCAACAAATATTCCAAAGACCGCCTTCACCACTAGATATGGATTGTATGAGTACAATGTCATGTCTTTTGGATTAACCAATACCCCCGCTTACTTCATGAACCTCATGAATAAGATTTTTATGAACTTTCTGGATAAGTTTGGCGTTGTTTTTATCAATGACATTCTGATCTACTCCAAGTTAGAAGAAGACCATGAAGAGCACCTAAGAACCATCCTTGAAACCCTTAGAGAACATCAGTTGTATGCCAAGTTTAGCAAATGTGAGTTCTGGTTAAAGGAAGTAGGATTCCTAGGCCATATCTTGTCGGCATGAGGAGTTGCTATCGATCCCACCAAGATTAAGGATGTTGAAGAATGGAAAGCCCCAACCACCCAAACCGAAGCCCGCGCATTTCTTGGGTTAGCCGGATATTACCGCAAGTTTGTTGAAGGATTTTCAAGCATCGCAAGGCCAATGACCCAGTTGTTGAAGATACGAAGTTTGAATGGATGGACAAATGCGACACAAGTTTTCAAGATCTCAAGAAGAGATTGATTTCAACCCCAATTTTGATCATGCCGGATATCAAGAAGCCTTTTGATGTGTATTGTGATGCATCCAAGATTGGTCTCGGATGTGTGTTAATGCAAGAAGGAAAAGTCATATCATATCATATCATATCTGTCCCGGCAACTGAAGCAACATGAGCAGAACTACCCTACCCATGACCTAGAGCTGGCAGCTGCAGTTTTAGCCTTGAAGACATGGTGTCATTACCTCATGGGTAACCGTTGTTAGATTTATTCGGATCACAAGAGCCTGAAGTATATTTTTACCCATAAGGAGCTGAATATGAGGGAAAGTAGATGGATAGAGTTAATCAAGGATTATGACCTTGACATTCACTACCACCCCGGCAAGGCCAATGTGGTAGCGGATGCTCTTAGTAGATTGGCGTGTAGATTAAACACCATGATTAAGGAAGACCATCCAAGTTTGCATGAGGAGTTGGAGAATTTTAGAATGGAGCTAGTTAGCGAAGGATTTCTAGCTAGCATAGAACTTCAACCCACCCTGATTAGTCAAGTAAAGGATGCCCAGAAAGGAAACGCAAGTATTGATGGAATCAAGCTTCGTATCAGAACGGGGAAGGTACCTGGATTTACCGAAGATGAAGAAGGAGTTTTGTGGTATAAAGGATGTATCTATGTTCCAGCAGATTTAGAGTTGAAATAAGTCATTATGCAAGAAGCCCATGATACCCTTTATTCTATTCACCCGGGAGAAACCAAGATGTATCGGGACCTGAAGGAGCAATTTTGGTGGCACAAAATGAATAGAGAAGTCGGAAGCTACATAGCCAACTGTGATATCTGTCAGAGAGTCAAAGCGGAACATCAGCGACCCGCAAGACTTTTACAACCATTACAAATTCCTGAGTGGAATTGGGATTCTGTTGGAATGGATTTCATCACCGGTTTGCCTACATCTAGTAGGGGAAATGACTCTATTTGGGTCATAGTAGATAGACTATCCAAAGTAGCTCATTTCATAGTAGTCAAGACTACCTATCAAAGCTCGAAGCTAGCAGAGTTGTACATTTATATAATAGTTAGTCTGCATGGAACCCCCAAGTCCATAGTGTCGGATCGAGGAACCCAGTTTACCTCAAGGTTCTAGAAGAAAGTCCAAGAAGGATTTGGGACCAAACTGAACTTTAGCACAGCTTATCACCCACAAACCGATGGACAAACAGAAAGAGTAAACCAGATACTAGAAGACATGTTGAGAGGTTATGTTCTAGAATATGGATCTAAATGGGAAGACCGTCTGCCTTTCGCAGAATTCTCATACAACAATAGTTATCATGCCAGTCTGCAAGTGGCCCCCTTTGAATTTCTGTATGGAAGGAAGTTTCGTACCCCCTTGAATTGGTCGCAAGTAGGAGAGAGTCAGATATTCAGACCCGACATTCTACGATAAGCCGAAGAGAAGGTTCACAAAGTCCGTGAACACCTCAAGACCGCCCAATCCAGATAGAAGAGTTATGCTAAAAAAAGACGTCGAGACCTGACCTTCAATGTCGGAGATTTTGTGTATCTCAAAGTATCACCCTTGAAAGGAATGCAGCGTTTTCAACTGAAAGGGAAGCTTGCCCCTAGATATATTGGACCCTTCAAGATTTTAAATCGCTGAGGAGAAGTATCCTATCAACTGGAACTGCCTGAAGAGATGTCAGGCATACTTGATGTGTTCCATATCTCGTTACTTAGGAAATTCCTAGAAGTTCCGACAAAGACCGAAGTTTTCAAGAACATCAATCACCAAGCCATAGGTATCAACAAGGATCTAACTTATCGTGAAGTGCCCATTTCTATTTTGGAAGAAGCCTTTAGAACCACTCGGACCAGAAGTATCAAGTTTCTAAAGATCTAGTGGAGTAACCATACCGAAGAAGAAGCTACATGGGAGCGAGAAGACTATATTAGGATAGAGTTTCCCAATCTCTTTAGTTCCTAGTTTTTCTTGAATCTCAGGACGAGATTCTGTTTAAGGAGGGAAGATTTGTAACATCTCAGAAATATTGAACAAGCTTAACAAGTTCTAATCGCCCAAGATTAGGATTAACAAAAACTTTATTTCTTAAACCCATATGAGTGCATGTGTGATTTCTATTAATGTATGAATTCTTGCATTTGCCATGTTTGATTACTACAAATGTTATGGATTAGCTTAAAGATGAATACCACATCACTAGGTCAATTACAAACAAACTCAAATAAAAGGAAAATCAAATATGAGACATATGATCAAATGGCCACTTTGGCCAAAATTAACCGCTAGCCTACTTTGGGCATCTCTAGTAAAAGATTTCCAACAGAAACAATTCTACTTCTTTTCACCCCTTGCTAGAATCAGTGAAAGTGAACCTAAGCAAACTTTATAAATCTATAGAACCCAATTTCAAATCTATTTGAGAGGCAATTCAAAATTGAATCAAGTGTAGGTGCATAGATCACCATTTTTCAAAAACCACTCAAACAATATCCACTTGACAATCCCTAGCAACCAGAGACTACTAAGCATGTGACCAACACACCCACACAAAATTCAAAAATTCAAATGATTAGTTCATGCGGCCATATAGTCGAACACTTAGCAGACAGAGTACAGACTACCAACTATCTACTGTTTGTGATCAATCATTTGATAATCAATTGTACGCAATTCAGCCTCAGTAACACCCCCACGATCACCCCATTACTTGGCCATGCAATGGAGCAACCTCACTCGCTGCAATAACTAGTGCCATGACCGTACCGAGCATGTCCATGTCGGTCGACCATGGACAAGACGCCACATGCAGCACCACCCTCTCACACTACCCCTAGGAGGTAGGAGTGACCTCACTGCCCCTCTCTGTCCATCCCTTGACCAACAACAAGCCGTGGAGAAGCCAGTAGTGCCACACCCTTTTAACGCACCGCCATGCCGAGCGCACGCCAGAGCACCAAAGCCGCCTCGCGCACACACGATGCACCTTGATCTATCTGCGCGTACCCGCACTTGCCGCATCACTAGTGATCCCCTAGACACGACCATTCGCTGCAGCGCACCCCATGACCACCGGACTCGATGACGAACACCGCCGTACCCGCACAGAGCACAAACCTTTCCCGACCGACTAAGACTGCCCCTTGCTGTCCACCATGCCTAGCATGACATGTAGCAGCGTCGCCGATGAGCCCGAGGCATGCCGCCCCGCCTCCAACGTCGGTGTATAAATAGGAACCTCCCCAGACCTCAAACGGGACACCATTTCACTCCCCACTCTCCCAGGAACATCCCAGACCCTTCCGCGGAGCAAGGCGAGCACCACCTCGCCGAAATTTGGCCGGAGCCCGCCGCTGTAGTGAAGGAAGGGCGCCGTCGATTGAAGCCACCCCCGGAGCTGCCGTGACCACCAATTGACTCGCCGTGGTCTACCAGCCCATTCGCCCACATCGCCGGACCTAGCTGGAGCCTTGGTAAGCCTCCGACGACCCCCACCGTGCCGCTAGGTTTAGAATCTCGCGCGAGCAGTTCACCGGAGACGATGAACCTCAGCCGTAGATCTCGTTCTAATCGTAGCGCTGATATTAGCTGATACCGTTTCGGTTAGATAGAGCCACTAACACATGGGAACAATCTGTGAGTAGCCCGCTGCGTGCGCGTTGTGCAGTTCGGCCGGCCCAAGTTCTTTCCCGCGCATAGCCCAGTAATTTAAACTTAGTTTTTCGATTTTATTCAAAACTGTATTCTGTAGCTGTATTCAAAATTGAATTCAAGGAGATGTATTAAACGAAATTGCATGATTCCAGTTTTGCTAGAAAGGTATTTAAAATATTTAATAACTCCCGTTAGATTCAAACCATTTGAAATTATAGATCACCTATAGTAAAAATAACAAGATGGAGACTTTAACACTTCAAACATTTTTATAAAATCAACCATAAATGGTTTTAGTTGAATCCAACTCTCAAAAATAACATTTTCCATGCTCTATATGAATATGTAAAAAGATTTGGTTTTACAGATAATAAACATGTACTAGTATTAAAAGAATGCAATATAGGCATTTCTAGTCACTTTAATATTATTAAATAGTAATATTAAACCTTGTAATATATGATCACCACTTTAAATCACATTCCCAAGTATTATAAAATGTGGTGTTGACATGTGTCAATATGATCCCATATTTTAATTGGAGAATATTAAATCTTAAGTATTTCTTAATGAGTAGAAATTACTTTTCCAAAATAAGATAAATGAGAATGTGTCATTAATTCATGTGATGATTGAGATGATGCTAGATCATGTAGTGTGAGCCCTTGTGTGCTAAATAGAAGTAGTGAAGTGTTCTTTGGTGATTGTGTACCTTGTATGTATTTATAGACACTATTATCGACCGAGGGTACGGTGCGGAGGAGTACTTCGAGGAAGAAGAAGAGAACTTCAATGACTGCAACCAACAAGGCAAGCTATCAGTGCAAGCTAACTAATGCAAGATGCACTAGGCATGCTTGGTTATGGAACTTTGAATACCCCCATCCCAAGTTTTACTTGCAAGCTTTACTTTTCCTTTTACTAAAGTTTCTTACTTAGTTAATGAATTGTGATTAGTGGAAAATAGGATGGATACCATCAAGATGATAGAACTAGTCTTGGATACCTCTACTTGATTATCACCCCTCAATAGTGATACCCTCAAAATTAGTGGCTAGTGCTAAGCTAAAACTTGATCACTTTAGATGGGAACACTTGGAAGAAAAGGATTATGAAAACCTTGGAATGATGATTCATTCTATTGAAATGTTTTGACATGTGTTATGAAACACAATGGTTTACTGATGAAACTGGATGAGGCATGAGCCTTGACTTTGATAAAAACTAATGGTTGGGTTCGGATGCGATACCATTCCAATTTTACTGTACAACCACATTACCTGAGTTGGGTAGGGCTTAACAGGAAGCTTATATGTCTTAGTATGGGTTCCCTTGTGGAAGAGGTTGAGCTAAGGCTACCTCAGGAAAATGAATGTCCACCTATGCAGTGCCGAGGATGGCAGATGGCCATGGCTGGGAGGCCAAACTCATAGGGGAGGTGCCTATACTAGGGTGTGTAATTGAAAGGTGAGGATCGACTATGCGCATACCAAGTATGATGATTTAGGGTTATCCCTAACGGATGTATCGAATCTTGTGGTGAAAGTGTACAAGCTCTGTAGAGTGTCAAACTATTCGAATAGCCATGTCCACGGTTGTGGACAGTTGGAGTGACCATACTGTTCCATTGTAAGATGTTTTCCAATTAACTTGTGACTTGAACAATGACTTTGGCTCGACCATAACAGAGTTGTGGACATGAACATTGGGTTCCCACTTAAGTAATGTAGAGAACTAAATTATGTATTTACTCTCCAAGTCTTTATGGAATAAACGTGGCTTTTGGCAAACAAACCTGGAGCTTAATATTCCTACTAGTTTTACCTTACTTATGCTAGTGATAGTTTGCAAGTACTTAAGAGTACTCATGGCTTTTTCCCTGGCTATTCCCATGGCTAGACTATGAGGAGGACTACCCGGAAGATGGACAACAGGAGGTCTATTATAACTAGGATCATCTCCCATCGTCAGCATTTCCTGTGACCATGAAGATGGAGTCCATGACATTATATTTCCGCTGCTCTGATTTGTATTAAGACTAGATCATGAGATCCTCTATTTGTAAGACTATTATGGTTTGTAATGAATGATGTACTGTGATACCAATTCTGTTATGTCTCGCAAAAATTGTAATCCTAGGATTGCGATGTACAGCATAACAGGCTTCGAGACTTAAAAATCTGGGTGTTGACACCCCCAAGCATGAAGTTCGATAAAACTAGAAATCTGAGTTAATGCTTTAATATGATGCCAAATAATGAAGTAGTGTAGCCCCAAAGGTTCGTGCTGAGATTTAGTTAAAAATAACATCCCAAGTCTTAGTATCTTTCTGACTCTGGTTGCCATTCTAACTTACAAAAAATTTAGTATTACAACCAGGAATTGTTAAAGAACATCTGCAACAAGTGGAGAGAAATCAAAGCTCTCCGTCTTGAAAATGCTAAGTTGAAAATTGAAAAGGATGATGCCAAAAGTAAGTTTTCGACAATCTCTTCTCGGATTTATGTTTTTCAATCGAATTCGACTAACTTGTGTGTCTTACTCCAGACTTGCTTGCTGAATCCAAGAATGTTGGCCTGCACGAGAAACTCAAGAAATTGCAAGAGGACCATGAGCGCAGTGTTAGAACATCCTTGAGTCGAGCAACCATGCCACTGAAGAACGTGATATGACCATTTCTTGCCATGATAAAGAATTCTCGGAATTAAAATATGAGTTGGATAGGCAGAAGGATACCATCCAAGCCCTACGGGATGAACTCCGGAACTTTGAGAGAGGAGAATACCAAAGTAGACAAATCTATCTTCGGTACGTTTTACTACCATTCTCACTCATTTCTTTAACAATCAAATTTTCCAACTTGATCAGTCAGATTTTAAACATTGCTCCCTTTTCAGGACCTCTCAACCTCCTAGACTCAACTTCACCTAAGTCACGCCTCAGCCGGCTTGTCGTAGTCAGAGATTTGATACATGATTTCCACCAATCCTTTAAGGATATTAGGGAAACCGTTAATCTCTCCGACTTAGACAAATTATCTGCCTTCGAGCTGCGTGATAAAGTGAAGGATATCATGCAACTAGTCGAGGATTGGAAGATGTCCTATGCATGCACAACAGCACAGAACGCCCTTACCCTGGTAATGAGCCACCATGGAAACATGGAAATCTGGCAAGTTACCAAAGGATATTCCATTGTTGATCAAGATGGCAAGCATCAGAATGTTGGTGCTTTCTGGGATTCTTGTGTTGGTTATGCTTACGGCATAGCCGATACGACTACCTACCAGAAGCCATTCTTCAAGCCCGTCGAAGCGCCTCCAACCCCCCTAGAAGAGGAAATTCCCGAAGATGATGACGAAGAGACCGAGTCCGACGTCCCCGTCTTGGAAAAATATCAAGGCGACGTGGGCACTAGCATTAGCGAATCAGCAGACCCTTCTCCTACAACATAAACATTTGCAATAAAATTTGTGTCATTCTGAAACAAGATATTGATGTAATGGTTAGACTTATTCATTTTGAGGTTCTGCTATGTAAGAACTAGTACTTTTACTCTTGAAAAATACTTAAGCACTTTTTTGTTTATACTTATCATTTATCTAGCTTTCTGCCTAGTCCCTTTCGTGAGCCGGCAAACCTTCAACATGGAAAATTTCCTGAGCAACAGAGCTCAATTGCTAAACCAGTTTAAACCCGGAATCAAAGTCGACTTCTAGGACCAACAATTAACTACTCGGAAAATACCTGTGTCTAGCAATCAGACAAAAACCCAAGTATAAACTAAAATTATACTTATACCCAAAGGTAGCATTTTAGAATCGGAAATCTAACTAGAACAACATGAGCATAAAGTACATTCAAGTATCCTAGGATTTTCGACTATGACATGATCATTCGGAATAAGATGGTACTTAAAAAACATCTCGGAAAAAACATTGAGGAGGCCAATACTTTTTTCACTTTGAACATGTACATTGATATGATTAATAATGAGGGTTTAACTCGTCAACGCCCATCTTTGATGGACTTAGGTTCGGGGGATTGGGGAGAGCTGGAGGTGTCAATCGTCTAGCAAACAAAAACATAGGGATACACGCGGTTTACCCAGGTTCAGGCCTCGAAGAGGACCCTACTCTTGCTTGTCTGCTCTTTGATTATCGAGGAGTTGAAAGTTACAGGGGTGCACAGATGTAATCTGGCGAGGTGTATGCTAGGGTTGCGGATGTCCTCCTCGCTACCCCCTCCTAGCCTTTATATAGGGAGGCTAGGTCTCGGAATAGTAGGCCAAGTCGGTTATAGATTAGGGTTTTACCCGTTTGAAAATATATCTATTGTTTGTCGTGTCCTTCAAGGAGTCGCCTTGCTCTAGACTTGGGCCACCCGAATCCTTGTTCAGCTTCGATTGCATCATGGGATCCTCTTGGGCTGGACCGTACAGGCTAAACACGAGTACCCGTAGGGTTCACCTATGTTAGTAGCCCTAGAGTGTCTAGTCAAATCGTAGATTCGGGTGGAGACTATAAAGTCTTCGAGTGCATGGAATGTAGGCTCATCTGAAAGTGCTTTCGGGTGTCTCTTTGTGTCATAGGGATTATCGATACGCGTGCCTGATATGTTCGACAGATCGGGGTCAGTTAACAATGCTATCTACTCGAATTCGAGTCCTTGGACTCGAATTCAGAATATTGCTGGCATAATTTGACTCCTGCCACGAAGGCCTTATAGAGTCAAATTCCAGTATTTTGATATGCGCACTCGACGCGTCCGTCAAGGCTTTTTCATCGTGCCTATAGGCACGGTTTATTTCTAGTAGAGTGCATCAGGTGCGTTGCCAGGTCTTTCGCAGGTCTTATCTTCACGTTGTAAACGTGACATCCGAATGTTTATTCACCACGGAGGTGATTTGGGTGACCTAGGACACATTGTCTCTTTATAGAGTATTTCCATTAACTGTGAGGTGGAGTCGCCGAATGTTTCAAATGCTCATGGTGCGCACACATCAATGCTTTTTGCCATGTATAACTATTATTCCTTTTCGTAGGGTGCGCAACCAGCGCACCCTATGGGAGTAGCCCCCGAGTGCCTATTCGAGTTGTAGACTCGAGTTGGGACTTTCAGCTTTTGTCGACTGCTATCGTTATATATAATTTGTCGATTGTGCTTCCACCGCTCCCTATGGGGGTAACCCTTGAGTCCATGATCGAATCGTTGATTCATAGGAGGGCCTAAGATGTAGTGTCTTGTATTTGTTGACGGGTGGCCTTTTCACTGGACCCGGAAAAAATAATCGGGTCCGTGACCAGCGCTCCTGTTAGGAGTAGCCCCGAGTGGTTAAATCAAGTCGTAGAGTCGAGCAAAAAATAAAAGGAGTCGAATAAAAATTAGGCTACTGCCAAAGATAGTGCAAATGATGTCATTGCTAACAATTGGATGAGCTCAGCTGCCGGCGTGAGTGGTGCTGATGGGACGTGACAATGGTGGGTCCTAGCATCTAACCGAAATTTGACTAGTCATGGATAATTTCCAGGGTTTAACTGCGCCTCCTCGATTTTCGTGCTGAGTGGGAATCATGCAACGACTGTTCATTGTACGCGCTGACACACGTCATCGTCGATGTGTGCCACGCATGGTGGCAGAGAAATGCCGGCTGTCGGATGAGTTTTTACCCTCGCGTAAGTAGCGAGTTTAGGCAGTAACTTTCTCACTTTTCATCTTCCTCTTCTTCGTGCCACTACAATTGTTGCTCTCCTGTGCTTTACTACTCCACACTGCCTTGCTGCACTGGACGTCCTTAAAGCTTTTCCCAGCTATTTCTTCCAGCCCTCCATCGCTGAAGAATAGGGAAGAGAAAGGGCACCGCTGCCGCGGGATCCGCCGCCACTGCCACCATGATGAAGAAAAACACCGCTGCCACCACCGGGTCCAGCACTACTGCCGTGGCCGCAAAGAAGAAGGGCACTAGGACCCGCGTGACCAACGGGTCGTGCCGGAACACAACCCCGAAGGCGCATGAACTCTAGCCTCATCGCTAGACCGACTTGCTTTCGGCCAACGAAGATGATTGCCGGATTCTCAGATCGGAGGTAATTCCCAATCCTCCCGCTGGGTTTCAGGTGATGTTTCTTGCATTTATCCTTCGAGATCTCTCTCTTCCCCTCCAGAAGTTTGTGCGAGGGTTGCTGTGTTTCTACGGGCTGCAGCTCCATCAGTTGTGTCCCAACTCGATTCTGCACATTGCGTGCTTCATCACTCTCTGCGGGTGCTGGCTCAGAATCGAGCCGCACTTTGGTATTTTTGAAAAACTGTTCAAGTTGAAGAGACAATCTGGTTCTGGTTCTGTGGTGTATGATCTAGCCGGATGCGACATATATGTAGATTCCAATGTCCAGTATTTCAGCCTCAACCTTGTCAAGTTTGCCCAAGGATGGAGGGATAAATGCTTTTATACCCGAGACCAAAAGATTGACAGGGAAAGGTTCGGGTTGCTCCCTTTGATTCGAAGACTAAGCTGAGGAGAAGAAGATCTTGGAAGAACATTGTGATTCCTGACGAATCGAAAGAAGTAGAGGTTGTGTACCAGTGGGTTATCGATCTTGAACTTGTCCGAGGCAAGGAGGTTGCCAGCGTGGATCTCATTCCAACATGGTCGCGGCGTCGGGTGCAACCGCTGCAGTCCAAAGCATATCCAATGTATCTCTTGACCAATGTGATGGACCTGACCCACATTTCATCTGAAAATATGTCTTCCGTGGAGGTTGATAAGAAGGTCATGGCGCTGACCAAGTTCACCATGAAGGACGCCCTTCCTAGGGATTCAGTCACTCTACCATTCCTTGTGACTCACCCTCCTCCTGTGGTAATTTTGCTACTAACTCTTGTTCTTATTTCTTTGTCCGCAGGACATTTGGAATTGTAATTTGATGCTTGTAGCAGGACTGGAAGGTAGAGAGCGCGCTACCTCCTCAGCCGGAAGGGATACTTCCTCCCGAGGCTGCAGAGAAGGACAAATCGGGGTTGACTATGCTCGTCGTTGAGGTACAGGGAGCCCCCGAGTACAGCGAAGGCAGCACCCACAAGCTCTCCCGAAGTGAAGAGTCGGATGCGTCTATGCCAGGGACACTGAAGGATCCTTCGCCTAAGATAGGTACCGTGAATCCTATTCCAGCGGTACCTGTTGACAGCATGGCCCCTCCACAACTGAAGAAGTCGAAGAAGCTGAATGAGAAGATGGACGAGGATTTCGACCTCGAATATTTTGACAGGTGAGTCTTTGCTGCTTGCTAGATGTGTTAAAATATTGTTCTGGCTTGCAGTTTATTTGTGCTGAACATCTTATTTATGCTTGCTGAAGCGTGACTACGTCATTGTCGTCCCACAGTTTCCACGTCCCGGAAGACATATGATTCGTGGTCTCGAAGGGCAAGGATGTGGAGGAATCCGAGCCCTCCCCGAAGATAGTGGCCACTTCTAGCGTGAATTCCTCGAGTTCTCCCAACTTGGGGGAACATAGGGTTTTGACCTAGACGTCAGCCCAGAAAGAACCTTCAGAGTCTTCGGGTGACCATGTAAGTGTACATAAGTTCATTATTCTAAAATTCCCCGGTGTCACCTATGTTCTTGACACATTTTGTCATACAACCTATCATCTAGGAAGCTATTCATATTGGTGAGCAGATTGTCAGCCTTGGCTAGCAGCATGCTCAACTGGATACTGACTACCACCATCTGTAGAGTTAGTTTTCTGTTCTTGTCATGATTTGCTAAATACTGGTTTCAATTGTGCTTGACATGCCTGCTTCGTATACTAGAGGAAAATAATGACCTTCTTCATCGGCTGAGCTCCCTTGAAAAGGGGCTTAGCACGGTGGAGATCAACCGAGACGAAGCACTCGTAGTCTTCGAGCACTCCAAGCAAGAGTCAAAGAAGCGTGAGGAGGACCTGGTGGCTGCTACAGCCGACAGAGAAAAAGGGCTCGCAGAACAATTTCTCTCTGTCACCCAAGTACTTTCTAGTATGTCCTATTTTGCTTTTACTCTCGTTCGGATTCTTCTTCTTTGTGTTCCATTGCTGATTTGTGAGAATCAATCGCAGATGCCGACGGGTGGACTTCGACCGCCAGGTTTTGTCCCGCGAGGACGCCTTGGATGGTGTTGTGGTAGTGATCGAAGATGGCAGCGTCTCTGCCCAGGATGCACTCAAGAAGGACAAGGCTGTACTCGGACGCCTTCGAGAAGTGATGCTCCCCAAGGCTAAACTTGTTGAAGATATTAATGGCCTAGCCGAAACCTTTGCCGAGGCGTTCCTGCAGACTACAAGAACGCCCAGAAGGGATCTGGTGCTTCATTGGGGCTGGCAATGGCGTAGGCCTGCGGTGCTGACCTAGACGTGAGTAGGACCTCTTCGAAGATGCCGACGACCACAGGGGCGAAGAGGTAGCTTTTTCTCCTTTTGCTATTCGCTGTCATAAATATGAGCCTCGGCTCATAGAGATGCTCACGAAGTACTCTACGGAGCAAAAGCGACTGAGTGTGGGAAAAGCCACAGCGTCAGGGGCTACTGCTGTGAAGGCCACGATGTCTAAGGCTGCCACGGAGACCGTGAAGCCCCCAAGTGCTGATGTGGAGGCCTAGACGTCCTTCTCCTGATTGTATAATTATGCCAGAAACTTGGTTATCTCCGTAGTAATTTTGTGGGACTGCTCTTCTATCTGAACTTGCATGTAAGTGTGATATATGAATGTTGGTTGCTTATTGCCTTTCTTCCTACACTTAGACTTCTGCTCGTCGATCGGTGGTTCTTATCCTCCAATTGCTTCCTTGGTTAGGGATCTTCGAGTAACGTGTCGGTCATGCCTTCTTCTACTGTGCCTTTGGTGCCACCACGTTCGAAGGTGGAAGAGCTGTCGCTTCTGTCTCGCCTGCATGACCACGTGAAGCAGTTGGAGTGGGACGCATTGATCTTCCGCGGTAACGCCCACGTGTGGAAGTCGAAAGTGGAGAAATCTGTCGAGCGCGAGAAGTATCTTCTCGGCGAAGTTGCTCAGATGAATGAGCATTTGTGATGTAAGCTTTATTCGAATTCTGTATCTTGTCACCATGGATTTGGCTGATGCCTCTTGTTTTGCATCCGCAATTGTCAATCTCATTCTGCAGGAAGAGAGAGATCGAATCAGTATTTGACTAAATTTCCTGACCCAGGCGGAGCTGGAAGTTGGGGGTTTCTTCTGGACTAATCAAGATCGGGCCACCGTACTGGCGACCCTGTAGGATCACATCTCGCAGGTACTAAATTTCTTGAATATGGAGCGGTCGTCCTTCAGGCACATATTCATGGTGATGTATCCGCTAGACATAGTCCCCGCGACTCTACTGCCGCTTCTGTGGAAGTTCCGTGATACTAACGACGTACGCGAGTGCGTGCAGTGGCAGCTTGTCACATGTGCCAAAGTTGCGCTTGCGCTTGTGCGTATGCAACGCCTAGACGTGGACTTAGATGCTGTCGCAGAAGGACCGCCAGCGCCTCTGGCGGGAATGGCGTGGAACATGGTGCCGTTCTATCGAGCAGTTACCGAGCCAGCGGAGAACCTTGTGAACTTGTTCGATGAGCGCACCAATGTACTGCTTCAGCGCTAGTAGGGTGGTTTTTTAACGTGCATAGGATGTATAGGTGTTGTAAAGATTGTAATTTTTGACTAGGCTTTGTGTCGCCTTTTGAAGTATGCAAGCTTTTTAGCTTATGTGTTTTTCGAGTATGTTTTCCATGCGATGCCTTTTTGTTAGCCCGACGCTTCTGAATCTCAGCGCCTTGCCAGCCTGTTAGTCGGGTTGCAACTGGGTTGGAGTTATCAAGGGTTCAATTAAAAGTAGAGTCAACTACTCAGGTCATTGAAATGTTGAATTATACATGTGACGAGGTCATCAGGGAGGCAGAGCCCCCGAGTGAAAAATGCGAATACAAGTAAATATAACAAGACTCATAGTTGAGGCACTTAGCTTTATTTATCTGAAGAATAGTAGGAGGTACATTATTCGGCTAAGTAGCATGGCTGAGTATCCTTGTTGTAAAGTAAAAAACATCTACGGGTAGAAATATCGCACCTGCGCGACGTTCCATGGGTTGGAGTATTCGACTCCACTTTCTACTTCCTTTAGGCAAGTGGCACCACCTAGGTTTACTTCAGTGACCGCGTAGGGTCCTTCCTATGTGGATTCGAACTTGAGGTGCCGCTTCTGCTTCAGCCGTAGGACGAGGTCACCTTCGACGAAATTAGGGTTTGACACAAAAGGTAAATTCTCTAGATATGCAACTAAGGTGAATTTACCTATATGTCGCACTAGCACAATTAACTGAGCAATAACAATATATAAGTAAGGTGCAGTAAAGGATAGAGGTAACCAAAATGGAGCACATAGAGACAAAGGATGATTTCCCGCAGTTCCTTCATTTTGCGGGGAAGTATGTCTACGTTTGGAGAGGGGGTGGTTTCAAACTACCAACGCCACAAAAGGCCTCCCTTGTTCTCCGGTGAACCTCACCCCAAAGGGATCGATTCACCCTTCCACTATATCGGTAACCTTTGAGGTGGAAATTGGCACCTTTGCAACAAGTTCGAGGCACACATCCACAACTGAATTGGACGCTCCCGATTGCAAGCAAGCTGTCACAACAATCAAAAGACAAGCTTGTAAGAACCAAATCAAGGACTAGGATTTCCAATGAAACACTAGAGCAAGGGTGCCTCAAGTGAACCAGGGGGAAATGAAGATCTCTCTTAGTGAAGATGTAGATCAAGGCCTCCTCCTTCGATTCTCCAAAGTTCAAGGACTTTGGATGGTTGGAGGGGGAGTTCTTGTTGATTTGGTGGCTCAGCTTTAGGGTTTTTGATGTTGGGGAACGAGCAACATGAGGTAGGGGATGAAGTTCCCTATTTATAGGCCCAACTCTTTTCAGACTGTTTTCTGCCTATTGGGGAAGTACCACACCGGAGACTCCGGTCTGGAGACCGGAGATTCCGCTCTGCAATCATCTCACACCGGAAATTCTGGTCCATCTCTAGACAATCTTCGGACCCCCATACATAATGGTTCGGACCTGGTTTTGAGGTTCACACCGGAGACTCGTGCCGAAACTCCAGATAGGAACACCGGAGGCTATGGTGTTTGCACACCAGAGATTCCGGTCTATGACTCCACACTAGAGATTCTGGTCCATCTCCGGACTCCCATTCTGACTGGCTTAGACTTGGTCTTGATGTTCATGCTGAAGACTTTTGCCAAGACTCCGGTTTGGGTACACCAGAGACTCCGGTCTGTCCAGACCAGAGATTCCGGTCTAAACCTTCCACCAACTCTATGTTTCAACCGGGGATACTTCCAATTACCGCAGAATTTTCTCTTTTCAGTAGATTAACCTGACATTATTAGCACACGGTAAAAATGGTCCTTAAGTTGTTAACGAACACCAAAATTGATTAAGAGAATAAATGTCCTTTCAATCTCCCCCTTTTTGTTGTTCGATGATAATAAGAGGTTTTGCATGAAATTCTTAAAATAAGTAACATAACTATGCTCCCCCTGACGATGTGTAGCAAGATATATATGTAATACAAAGCATATTAGGGAATAGAAGGCGAAGGATCGCATAGAGTAGAGAGATTACCACCTGAGTCTTTACCATTACAATAATGAACCAGACATAGCATGTCCATACGCAAAGGAGATAGTTTCACATAAGAAGCAACTAAGAAGAAAATGTTCAAATTTTAAGATAAAAGGGCATTAGCAAATAAGAAGCAACCTAATGCCCAACCCATGCAAATCCTGGATGATCCTAATAGACATCTTCTCCCCCTTTGGCATCGATACGCCGAAAAGGGAAAATACCAAGCTAGCACCCCAAAGGAGTCACTCATCGTCGTCGTCATCCTCTTCATCCTCTTCATCCTCCTCATAGTCATCATCACCTCCTGGAGGGCGGGCGGAGGATGCATCCTGAGAAAAAAAGCCATACGTGACCTCAGAGAAGGTCCTCCAATCAACCAGGTTGTTGTTCTTTGCGTTCCATGCACCAAAGGAGAGAGTGTGATCCGATTCGTCAGACTATTCGGCCCCATGCTCATCATTGTACTCTTCCTCTTCTTCTTCTTCTTCACCTTGAGCCTTGATCTCGTTAAAGAGCTTCTCAATTCTAAGGCTTCTTTTATACGATGCATGTTGTTATTTGCGAATATCCACATTCATGCAACACAGTGTCTTCTCCCAAAAGGATGCCTTCTTGGCCTTTTCCTAAACATACTCACGAGTGATAGGTGGCATAGGAACATTGGAGGTAGTCTTCCTCCTAGATCCCCTTGGAGGAGTGGGAGCCCGCTCAGCCTCAGAAATTTCTTCATCCCTAATAGGATAGTGCTGTCTAGGAGCTGGACCCATCCTTGCTTTCTTTTGGAGGCCACATAAACATGTTCTTCAAGATTAGGAGGAAGGGCAAGAGGTGAACCATGAGGCTGAGTGTTGATGAGCCTCATCACAAGATCAGGTTGCACAAAGGAGGCTGTGGGAGGCTTATTTTGAGTAGATCGAGCAAGGAAACAGAGCTAATGTGAGATGAGTGTTCGCAAATATGAGTTTCCAATGGAAGAAATTGTTACATTACTCAAAAGAATCAAAGGGGATGAACCCTAGGTTCATGGAGTGGGAGAATGTACCATATTCGTCCATGGAGTAAATCCATCGGTGGGGAAGGGCCCAAGGATGGAGAGGGTGGACGAGGCTAGCGGCACAGTGGATCCCAGCGGCACTAGGGCCACGAGGCGACAGTTTTGGAGGAGGAGGTGATGGGGGAGTTGGGGGAGGTCGGGGTGGAAGAAAGAAAACGGTGTGTTTCTCTCACCCTGGCCACCCTTAACTCAGTGCCTGAAACCGTCTCAAACTGGAGACTCCAGTCTGTGGGCCCGAAAACTCCCGACAGAGTGACCTTCTTCAAAGAAAACTGCCAGGTTAAATGTACGAGGACATATATGATAGAAAACATGTTTTTAGGGGAGGGAATAAGGCTTGGGATGAGATGCCATTCTATGAATATCATAAAACGCAAGAGGATTGAAAACAAAGCCATGAACAACCGACTAAGAGTATATGCAGGCAAATCCGATAAAAGGCCCAATTTTTTTATCAATGAGATGCAACCTCTCCATGAGAGGGTCGGTGGATGTAGCCACCATGTTTGAGTATATGTGTCATGACATTGCGATGATATATCCTGAGTTCATAGACACTACTCGTCATTGAAGCCCACTTATCATAAAAATGCTATAACTAGTATGACATTGTTACTTTTGGCATTATGGGGGGGAGTGATAGCCTAATGGATTAGGACCACACTCCCCCTATCTCCATGCCCACACCTAAACCAAATAAGGATCAAGATATAGATGAGTATGCAAGATGATCAAGTGAAACTCCTTGAATATATGATATTTAGTTCATTCCTCAAATAGCGAAATCTTGCTTCATCAAGAGGCTTCGTGAAAATATCAGCAAGTTGGTCTTTGGTTGAAACATAAGATAGCTCAATATCTCCCCAGGTAACATGATCTCTAATGAAATGATGACGAATCTCAATATGATTTGTCCTTGTATGATCCACCAGGTTGTAGGCAATCTTGATAGCACTTTCATTGTCACATAAAAGAGGCACTTTTTCACAATGGACACCATATTCCATTAAAGATTGCCTCATCCATAACAATTGAGTGCATGCACTAGCGGCTACCACATATTCAGCTTCGGCGGTGGAGAGAGATATATACAGTTTTGCTTCTTGGAGGACCAACACACCAAGGACCTACCAAGAAATTAGCAAGCCCTAGAGGTTGATTTCCTATCATCCTTGTCACCAGCCCAATCCGAATCCATGTAGCCACAAAGAGAGAATGTTGGGCCACTAGGATACCACACACCATAGTTTGGGATATGAACCAAATATCGAAAGATTCTTTTGACTGCCATCAAGTGGCTTTCTTTAGGAGCCGCTTGATATCTTGCACATACTCCTACACTTATCACTATATGGAGTCTATATGCACAAAGGTAAAGCAAAGAACCAATTATAGACTGGTATACCTTTTGATCCACATCTTTACCATTTGGATTTAGTTCAAGATGAGTCTTAGTTGCCATGGGAGTAGGAGCTCCATTTAGTTCTTTCATGTTGAACCTCTTGAGCATGTCTTGAGTATACTTGGCTTGATTGAAGAAGGTTCCTCCTTTTACTTGCTAGATCTCAAAACCAAGGAATAACCTCAACTCCCCCATCATAGACATCCTAAACCTGTCAGTCATAAGATTTGAGAATTCATCATTAAATGCTTTGTTAGATGAACCCAAGATAATATCATCAATATATATTTGGCAAACAAAAAGCTCCCCGTTAACTTTCTTAGTAAAAAGAGTGGGATCAATTTTCCCAACTTCAAATCCATAGTAAAACAGCAACTCTCTAAGGTGCTCATACCATGTGTGTGGAGCTTGTTTAAGACCATAGAGCGCCTTATCAAGCTTGTAGACATGACATGGGAAGTTAGGATCGTCAAACCCTGAGGGTTGCTTAACATAAACCAACTCTTATAATGGACCATATAGAAAAGAACTTTCTACATCCATTTGTTGCAATTTAAAGTTATGATGTGCATCATATGTAAGAAGCTCAAGGCGAGCCACGAGAGCATAGGTCTCTCCATAATCAATGCCTTTAATTGGAGAGAACCCCTGAGCTACCAATCTTTCCTTATTCCTCACAACAATCCCATGTTCATCTTGCTTGTTCTTGAATATCCATTTAGTGCCAATAACATTGTGACACTCTTTGGGATTTTCTACTAACTTCCAAACTTTGTTTCTCTCGAGATTGTTGAGCTCATTATGCATGGCTTATAACCAATCTGAATCTTCAAGAGCTTCCCACACTTTCTTGGGATCCACCATGGATATATGAGCTTGATGCTCACCAAAATGCTTCAATTGAGCTTGAGTGGACATTCCACTCCTAATATCATCAAGAACATTCTCAAGTGTGTGGTCTCTTCTTTTCAACATTCTATCCACTCTAGCTTTGTGATGAGTTTTGATCTCCTTGTTGTTTCTTGTGGGGATCTCTTCATCATTTTGGTCATTGTCTTGACCTTCAACTTGACCTTGATCATTAGTGGGTTCATTTCTCATCATCATGAGGGACATGTTGATCTTGGTCTTGATCAGGCATACTTCTTGAGAAACATCGAGCTGACCTGGCATATGACTCAATGAATCTGCCTTGTGCAATTGACTGCATGACTGGACAATCCGGTCGATGGAGAGGCCAGATAGTCCGGCCTAGAGCTTCCAGCCTGATCAACATGGTGAGGGTTCTCAGCTTGTCTTTGTCTTGTTTCATCATTGGCTTCAACAATAGGAGCTTGTTGATGCTGTGAAGATGAGGGCTCCACTTGAGTAGAGCATAGTTCTTCTCGATCCGCCACAAGGGGTTCCTCAACGGGGCGGATGAATCCCACACCCATTCTTCTTAGGGCATCTTGAAGTATTTCATCATCTACATCACAAACATCAACACGCCCCGCTTGGGGGCCATCATATTCTTAGAAAACCACACTACAAGACTCTATGATAATCCCAGAGAGTTTATCATAGATTCTATAAGTGTGGGAATCGAGACCATAGCCAACAAAAATTCCCTCTAAAGCTTTGGAATCAAATTTGGACAAATGAACACCTTTTATGAGGTAGAAACACTTAGAACCAAATACTCGGAAGTATGAAACGTTGGGCTATTACCGGTAAGTATATCATATTGAGGTTTGATCAACTTTGTGCGGAGGTAGAGCCGGTTCGATGCATGGCATGCGGTGGAGATTGCCTCAGCCCAAAAGTTGTATGGAGACTTAAACTCCGCCAACATGGACCTTGCCAGATCCATTAATTTCCGGTTCTTCTTCTCAGCTACACCATTTTGTTGAGGGGTATATGCAGCGGAATATTGATGTTTTATCCCCCCATCACTAAGCAATCCATTCAAGGTGTAGTTCTTGAAGTCGGTGCCATTGTCGCTTCTTATCACCAACACAGGGACATTGTGTTGATGTTGAACCTTATTGACGAAGTCGATGAAGTTCTGTTGGGTCTCACTCTTCAACTTGAAGAAGTATACCCATTTATATATTGAGTAGTCATCAACAATAACCAAACAATATTTCTTCCCACCAAGACTTGAATGATATGGAGGACCAAAGAGATCAACATGAAGGAGCTCCAAGATCCTCTTGGACTTTATGATGTTATTGGGTTTATGGGGAGAGTCATGCATTTTTGTTCAACACAAGCCCTGCACACACGTTCTTTGGCAAAACAAACATTTTCTTTAGTCCAGCAATATGGCCACCCTTGCGGAGACCTTGAAAAGTTCTCATATTAACATGGGCTAGACAATGATGCCATAGCCAACCCACATCGGCTTTCCGAATAGGCACATCGCACTTGTAGTGGTTTTCCCCGAAAAGTCCACCACATACAAGTCATTTTTGACGTACCCAACAAAAGAGAACTTTAGAGTCTTGCTCCACAAGAGGACCACAATATCATCATCCATAAATACAACAAAGACCATCTTTCGAACAGCACAGACTAAAAGTAAATTATGCCCAAGGGTCTCAACAAGCATGACGGCCACGACAGTAGTATCTTGTGCAACCACAACTTTTCCAAGACCCATTACCTGAGACATTGACTTGTCGGCATATGTGACATTTATCTGATCATGATTTGGCCTTATCTCCATCATTATTGCCTTGCTTCCGGTCATATGACTTGTGCATCCACTATCAAGAACCCTATTTGACCCGCCGGAAGCATAGTTCTATAAGATATCAAACTAGTTTTTAGGTACCCATTTTTCAATGGGTCCTCTTATGTTAGTGACAATGGTCTTGGGAATCAAAATAGACCATGCAATATAAACATCAAGTGGACCAACATATTTTGCATAAATATCACCATAATAATCACGCATTAAAACATAGTGTGGGTTAGCAATTCCCGCAAAGTCATCTTGTGACATAGTTTTGCCACTTGTGGTGTTACTACCCACAATGGTCTTGTCTTTTGGTTGTGCGGGCTTGGCCTTCATCCTCTTGTTGTTCTTCGTCTTGGCCTTGGACACATAGCCAATTCCCCTTTTCTCATTATTTGACCTTTGCTTACTCAAAAGGTCATAAGGAGACTTGCTTCCTTCAAGGAAGGTGGCCTTAGCAAGCTCCCCCTTGAACCTAGCATTTTTTGAGAGACAAGAGTTCACTTTCCAAGGACTTGTGAGCCTTGTTAAGCTTCTTAAAGTCCTTGGCAAGTTTGTCATGAACAACACCAAACTCAATCTTATCCTTTTTAGCCTTTTTATACTTAGGAATGGCATGATCACGTTCCTTAATGAGTTTAGTGATAATTTAATCATTTGCCTCATCGAGGCCTTCAAGTTTTTCTTCAAGAGATTCCCTACTCTCTTTCTCTTCTTCTAGAGCATTAGTAAGAGCGTCCATCTCAAGAATTTGCTCTCTGCCAAGTTTGCATCTCTGATCAAGAAGCTCTTATGTGTGAAAAAGTTTATTCAAGAGATTCACAAAATGATTCTTGTGCTCCTCTTGCAAGTTAGCTATATAAACATCAAAAGAAACTAATTCCTCCTTCAACTCAAGAGTTATATCATCATTCAATTCATCATTTATCCTAGAGGTGTAGATAGGAGATGATACCTCCGATGCTCTTACCATAAGGCAAGTGATGTTGTTGTTGGAGATATTCTCATTTGGAGAGTCGAAGAGTGAGAAAGTGGATGTAGAGGTGGTGGCCATGGATGCCTCACCATTTGATGTTTCTTCTTCATCTTCCTCATCTTCATCATCAGATTAGAACTCTTCATGTGCTATCAATGCAATGTTAGCTGACTTCTTGTTGGTGGCATTCTTTTTGGTGAAAGGCTTATTAAAAGGGACCTTTGACTTTTTGTTCAAAACAAGTACACCACAATGATATTCTCTCTTCTCATATGGACATTCAGCAACAAAATGATAGCAGTCACCACAGTTGAAGCAAGTTCTCACTCTTGAACCATTCTCTTTTCTACCACTTGGGTTGATTCTTCATTGCATCTCCATCTTGTCCTTGGTGGGATCTTTCCAAAAGTTCCTCGCATAGAAGGCCATGTATTCACCTTGAGCAACCTTGAAATATTCTGGGTGACTCATAGGAATGACTTTATCACTTCCTTCTTCTTCCTCATACTCCACAACCTTGGCCTTCAAGGAAAGATTAACATCATTTCTCATTCCAAGGGCACGAGGGAATGCATCTTTGGTATTCTTGGCAGCAACCTTGAAGGCGGACATCTTTTGCATAACTTCATTGGAGGTCATGAGATGGTAGTTATGTCTTCCTTGGAGACTCTTCAAGTCGGTGGGCTCGAAGGGCATGAGCGCACTCACATACTTCCTTTTTATCCAAGCATCATCTACATGAGAGGCACCAACATTTCTAAAAGCGATGGAAGTGGATTTAAGTCTTCGATACATGTCTTCATGGTCCTCACCATCTTTCATATAGAAGTCTTCGGCATCATTGCTCAAGGCATCATATTGATTTGTCCTCATTCTCTCATTTCCAACAAACAAATCAATGAGAGCATCCCAAGCTTTCTTGGCAGTGTTGAGGTGTTCAATGTGAAGGAAATCTTTTGGCCCCACACCAAGCTGAATCATGTGCAACGCGGTGGCATTGAGTTGAATATTGACCACTTATCTTCTTGTCAAGTTGATTGGATCCTCAATTTTGAGTCCTTCTTCAATAATATTCCACAAGTCAATACAAGAGCTGCGCACATGAGATTTCATCAAACTTGCCATTGAGCAAAAGAATGTGCAACTAGCATAGGTGGGTCACCTCTATTATTTATACGGGGATGAGGGATCGGAGGGTCGGGAGAGTATCAACCGGGAACCGAGTGGTGCTCTTCCTTCCCATCGCCCTTTTTGGTGGAGGCATTAGTGGAAATATGTTCATCCCCCACTACTTCAACCATTGGTTTAGCCGAAGCATTCAACTTCGGAATCAGAGGGGGTTCCTCTTGAGAAGGAGGTGTGAGGCTATCTTTTCCTTAACAAGTTGCTCAACTAGTTGACACAACTGTTGGATTTCGTTGCCCAAGGAGGAGCTCAAGCTTGTTTCCAAATTCTTGATATCCACCATGGTCACCGAGGTGCTAGCCTCACCCCCTCCATCCTCATCTTGGTTACCCATACACTCTTAGGCGGTTAAGCCTGAATAAAGAGCCCAGGCTCTGATACCAATTGAAAGGATCATATGGGCACCTAGAGGGGGCAGGGTTAATAGGTGCTACTTCAAATTTTACTCTTTTTAAAATTAGGGTTTGGCGCAAAAGGTAAATTCTCTAGATATGCAACTAAGGTGAATTTACCTATATGTCACACTAGCACAACTAACTAAGTAAGATCAATATATAAGTAAGGTGTGGTAAAGGATAGAGGCAACCGAAATGGAGCACGTGGAGACACAAGGATGATTTCTCATACTTCCTTCCTTTTGAGGGGAAGTACATCTCGTTTGGAGAGAGGGTGGTTTCAAACCACCAACGCCACAAAAGGCCTCCCTTGTTCACATGGGTATGATTACTCGGGTGCTTATGTTTTGCTACCCTAGTTGTATAAAGGCTCACGACCCATGAATATTCAAGATGATGGCCCAAGAAGCATCCGATGGAAGCCTTAGTTATATTAGATAAGGAAATAGGACCCGACGTTGTGGGCCCCCCGAATTTATCCTCCGAGAATCCCTGTTATGCATACGCCACGATCCCATGATCAGTTTGCCGTGGCATATAACAGACAAGTATCAAAGTAAAAATCCATTACTTAAGTGGATACATGTCATACTTTAGTTGCCATTATGGCTACATCAATCATTATTAGCGGAACTTCATTAAGCGTAGAGCCCGAGCCATGCCTTAACCTACAGACAACTGACTATGAGAACGTCCTAGCTCGCATGGCCGTCAACGTCACTTTCTTCTTCACTTATTTCTTGAATCTGACCAAGTTAATAGCCAGGGACAATGCCAGTGAGTACTTTAAATGTACTTGCAAACCACCTTAAGAGAATAATAAGAACAACAGGATATGCAATATGGCTATGCTAGTAGGAGGGCTCCATAAGAGGTTCTTTTCTAAAATAGTTTCTCTTGTAGATATAGCATCAACATATCCTTGTGGAAAACTTTTGTATAACTTTTTGAGAACATTTTGAAGAGTTTTGGAAAACACTAGGATTAGGTCACCCATTAGTTCCTTCTTCCGGTCATCCCATGACCAATTCCTTTCCTTTCTTTTCGACCATCCCATGGTCGAAACATTACCAAAAGCCTTTGCTTTTCCAAAATCCTTTTTGAAATCAAAACTAGCACCGCTCTACATCAACCTTCCCAACTGTCCATGACTGTGGACACAGATATTCGGATAGATCTATACTCTGCAGAGGTTATACACTTTACCCACACCAACCGAGTACCCTGCCCTGATCCTCACTGATCGTGGGTCGAGTAACCGATCAGGACTCTCAAGATGCCACTCTGACGTAGGCCCTACCCTCTCAACACTGGGACGTCGGGGATCCACGTACCAACCAGAGTGCATTCCAACTCCTCAAGAGTGGGCACTTTCAATGAGAGGCTCATAGTATCTCCCAGTCACTCACATGGGTGATCCTGCTTCCTCTAGGTGATTGTCTAACAGTTGACCCTTTCTGTAAAGGAAGCCTAGAATTAGAGGGAGTTGTTCCCTTATAAGTAGTCATGAGAATTCCCATGCCAGAGTAGCAAACATTAAGTCTAGCCCTGTCCCATTCTAGAGTATATGTGGTTGCACGGGTTAATTGTTCTGGCAAAACTACATAGAACCAGGTGCATTTTCGTAAAACTTTTTCCTCCATCTTTCCTTCAGCATTTTGAAAACAAAACCTTTTTCCTTTCTCGAACTTCTCTTGGTACGTCAAACCTCACCAAGGTTTTATCATAAAACATTATGTAAGACTTTTACGGGGTCTTCCCATCCTATAGCTTTGCTTTGGCTAAATCGAGGACTCCAAGGGGGTATGGAGTATTACACTATCTACCATACTAGGGACGAGTAGGTTTCATCAAGGGGGTGTACTTAGTAGTACCAATGTGTAATGGTTTGGAGGATCCAAGCCACTACCAGATATAGCTCATCATATATTAAAACAATGCAGTTTCATAAACAATAGGTAAAACATGCATGATTAAAACAATAGGACAAGGCTTATGAACAATAAGGTGGCTTGCCTATGATCAGCAATATGGAAATATGTCCCTGGACTTCTTATTAGAATACCATAATATCCAATTAATAATCATCTTCATAGGGTCTTCGATATTATCGCAATTATCGTTGTCAGAGAGCATACATGCAAGCAAACAAGGGCATAATCAACACAAGGCATACAAGCATAAATACAATACAACAAGAAAACATACAACCCATTACTCACTTCAATAGGTTTTGATAAGTTTAGTTTATAGCAATTGGAATCACTTTAATTGTATTTGGGGAATTTATTTTATGAATTACTTGTCAATTACCACCTAAAGAAGGGGTTTTGAACTAAGGCTTGGGTCTGTATGATATCGATGTACAAAAATGATATTGTCAGGTAGGTATTGAAATAATAAGGTCACCAAAAGTGGTTTCACTATTTTTGACTTTTCTTTAATTAGTTAGGAATTTTCTAGTGAAATAAACACTAGTTTACGGGAATAAATCACCAAAAAATAACTAGAGGTCAAATAAATCTATCCCCGGTGGGTTTTGTACATCCTTAAATTTGTGATTTTTGAGAGATGGAATCATTTCAAAATAATCCCTAGAATGCCCTTGGGAAAATCCCAAAGTCAGTTATGTAGTCAATTTGTCTTTTTAGCCAGATTTAATCTACAGATCCAAATGGTATGAGACAAAGGAAAATGGATAGGTATTACAAATACCATCCATAAGAAATTGGAATCAATATTTTTGGAGTTGTGAAGCTATTAGAATGATTTATCTACTTGGAATACCACAGACAGAAGGTTTTAATTCACACAAAAAAACTTCAGAATGTCATAAAATCTTGGGCTCCTTGGTTTGGATAGTTCTGTATGTACCACATCATTGAGAGTTGGAATTAGGTCAGTTCAAGTCATGGTTTGGCCTAGGGAATTTTCTAAAGTCATAAATGAATTTAACTTGTCATTTTCGCTACAGACTAACCAGAGGGATCTAGGAGTAGGGCGAGGGTGTGGTGCAATATATACCAAGTAGCTCTAAGTACCAATTGGTTTCAAGGAATTTGGAGTTGTAATGCTCCGGATAACATTTATTGAGTGAAAATGGTACCTCTAGGTGATTAATGTATTAAAATTAATCTGGACAGAGGTTATGTCAACTAATGCTACTACATGTTAGGGAAAACATGTAGGAGCCTAGGAAAATTTAGATCTTGGCATTTGGTGCGGGATTTCATTTTGAAAATGATTTAAACCAGAGGCCAAATTTCTGGATCTGAGAAAATGATTAAAAGCCAGGATTTCGCGGGCTGGGATCTACGGCCCGATGAGACGAGCGGCAGCCAACCGGCCCAGCCAGGCTCTGCAGAGCGCGGGAGCTGCTAGATCAAATCCGTCCTGGCGGGCCACGCTGGTCAGCCGCACAGGGGGACCGAAGCAGTAAGGAGCCTCGCCAGCCGTCAGATCAAAAGGGGAGAGATGGTGCGCAGTCATCTTCCACCTCTGGCACCTACGGAGAAAATAGGAAACCCTAGGAGGAAGGAGAGGAGGCACAGGGAGCTCACCGCATGCCTCGTCCAACAACGTGGAGGAGCCGTGGGGACGCGGCGTGCCAAGGCACTTCTGGAGATGGGCTAGAGGGGCAGTTTTGACCACAGGGATGAGGTCGCCCGCCTTCCCACGAGGGAGGGCACTCGGAGGGCCACCGATGCTCATCCTGGGTGCTTGCATGTTGGAAGGTAGGCGTCGGGAGGGGTGGCAGAGGCTCTCCGTGGTCACAGAGGTTGGTGGGTGCGACCGGGGGTGCTCAGGGATGCCAACCCCAACGGAAGGTGCTCACCACAGTCAGGCGATAGTGGTAGATTCTCCGGTGTCCCTGCAGCAAACGAGAGTTATGAAGGTGTAGGTTAGAGGTATGTGAGCATGATGGAATGGATTATGGGGGGAGGAATGGTCCATATCCATGGTCAACCTTGATGGAAACTTGCATGCCGAGAGAGAAGAAGGGGTTAGTCTTGACAACTCAAGGGGAGGGCATGGAAAAAGGTTTCTGGGAAGGGAGAGTGAAGAGAGGGGATTATAATGGGGCAGAGGGAGTGGCTGGGGTGACCTATGCTCCTTTATATCGAGTGGGAGGGCTCACGGTGGACATAGTCCATGTGAGAGCTTGTGATGAGGAGGTGGCTAGGGATTTCGGCAACTGGGGTGGTGGAGAAGTCCTGGGTGGGGCTCTAGTCGAGCAGAGGGCATAGAGAGAGAGGTGCTATAGTAGGAGTAATAATGGCAATGATTTTCTTTGTCCGTCGCTTTTTCTTCTTATTCAAACATAAAGACAAAGGGGCATAACTACTACAGGGCTAGGACTACAATGCTAGTCGACCAAGGGGTGTGGTGGATGCTGTGCAAGCTTGATTGACTAGTTTGGTGGGTAGTTTGATGGGGGTTTAAAAGAGGAATTTGAATGAGATATTGTCGAAACCTTGGTTTTTTATCTTGGAGAAATGATTCAATGATGCTGGTAGATGAAGGTGATCAATATGCTTCACTTAGAATTATTTAGCATTTATTGGATAATTTTAGATCATATTTATATCATTTATTCAAAAACTGCTGAATGTGTTTTATCAAATTCTATGGAGATCTTTGAATTGGGCAAGGATTGTTTTTGGTTTGATAGGGTCCCAAACATCAAATTAGACATTAGAGAATTTTTTCAGGATTTATTGAGGGAGAAAAGTATTTAAAGTAATTATTTTCTTATTTCTGCCATTTAAGAAAATAGGCAAAAATAATTATAAAACTCTTCAAAAATATTTATTCTTGAAGTGGTAATATAGGGAATTATATATAGTCCTAAAATTTACCTAAAGTTGGATAAGTGATTTGGATAAAACCAAACTTTCTTTTATAGATGAAGTTTTTAGGTTTTTGTTAATTAAGGGAATTTAATTGTTTGTGGGCCCCAATAATTATGGATAATATTTGGTAAATTTATATTTCCATGGTATATGATATCCACAAGATATATCCATCATTTTCAACCTTGTGTTTTGAGAATCCAACTTGATTTTGGTAGAAAACAAGCAATAAAGGATCTAGGGCAAGGTTATTTTTATACCATGAAAACCATGTTGGATTTTAGAGCTCAGAGCTCCCCTTGTAATATGGGATATATGGATGGATAAACCAAATGATGTATATCACCATGGTATAGAGTTTTGAGCTTGATCATGCTTGATATCTCCAAGGATTGATTCCAAACTTTGAATAAAATAAGGGTGCCAAAACAGATTATCAAATAGCCTTCAGAACCAGGTGGGTTTTAGAAGCACAAGGATCCAATTGAGACAATTGAAGTAGGGGTTGATACAACTTTATTGGTATAGCACAATCATGCAAATATTTGGTCCAAAGAAGGCAGTATGGAGATGTGAGCTCCTGACAAAGTAGGCTAGTTGATAAGATTTGAAGAAAAAATTATTTTCTTGCCTAAAAACCATCAAGAACAAGTGGGTTAGAGGATTATCAAGCCATGATAAAGAGTGGTCCTTGGTAGTCCTTATGATGGTCTACAAGATGGTTCAATTTCATTTCCATAAATGCACACGGGTTTGAAATGAAGGAGGTTCAAAGATGTGATATGGATAACCTTTTTCTAGACTTAGACAATTTTGGCAGATTTATGGTATTTGACTATAATCCAAGAGAGGATGGTTTTGAGATGATGCAAGGTTCCAAATCATCATAAAGTGGATGATGATTAAGAGTAGATTGGGTAGGATAGATCTAGGCTTGATATTGGTCTTCATTGATTTGGAAGCTTCTAGAAAGAATTAGTCCTGAAACTTTGGTTAGGGGTTTATATGTCACCTATTGGCTAGAGATCATATCCATCTTGGTTAACCTTCTTAGGGTTGATATTCTTGGATTAGCTAGATGCTAGATCATGAGCTCCTAGGGTAGCTCATACTATTCCTAAGCAAACAAGTCAAGGAGTAGGTCAAGGCAATTCATCTTAGGACAAATATACTACCATGGATGCCTACAAGCCTAGCTTGGGGTGGGATGGGTATTTTGAAAAGGTTGTGATTGGAAGTAGATGAGAGTCCTTGGTAATTCTACCAAGAATAGAATTCAAAATCTTATTATAAAAAGGTTTTGGAAAACCTAGAGGTAAGAGTGGTTGAAGTTCTGACTTGAAAACATAAGGATATTATATCATATAGATCTCCATAGTTTTGTCAATAGAAGCTACTAAAATAATTTGTTTTGCAAAGGCATCTTGGCTCATGTTTTGAATTGCCAGAACATTTTAGAATAGGTAAAATGAACCAGGATCGTTTTGGTTAAATAGCTTTTGTCAACTGGGGTTGAGGTAAGGAGTATATCATCTGTTACACATCCAGATAAGCACAGACAACCAACAAGCAACAATGCATCACTAACTAGAAAACTTTTTTGTTCCCCCTGATTTATGCATTCTGGATAACTAATCAGGGTTGCTGAAATTGAGATGTTACAGACGTTTTGTTGGTGTTGTAATCATAAATATGTAACGTATCCATATACGGCTTTGGCACCCGGCCGATTATATATAGGACGGGAGAAGCCTGCGAGAGGGTACCAAAAAACTCCCAAGCAATCTGTAATAGCTTTGTTCATCAATAATCAGGCGACTTTGACTCCCTTGTTTGCTTGGCATCCGACGAAATCCCCAACGTTCTATTTTCCACGAAACCGTAGTCCATAACCATGGGCATTTCCGAGGTTACCCCTCGACAATTGGCGCCATTTGTGGGAGGATCTTCCCCCTCATCACCACTACAAAGGCAAAGCAAATAACTATATAATTTTACCATTCGAGAGAATCAAGGAAGATACAATTAGTACTTATGAAGAAACGTCCCGCGTAAAGCGGAACAAACTCATCTATGGAGGAGCCGACAGTGCGCAGAGGCTTCGAACCACTGGAGTCATCCGAGTCTTCAATCGACTCTGCTGCATCAGGGCGCTTCCTTTTTTCCCCAGCAGGTGCCACGCAAAAATCTTCAGAGCGAGCCGAAGGAACAAACTGAGTACTTGATGAGGATTCAGTGATAGACAATTCCACCTCTTCGTCGGCAGCAATCCCAACCATAGGAAGATCGTCAGATAAAGAGGGGTTGGCTGGGAGCTCACCGCTTTCAGGGAGAGGAGGAAGCAAATATAGATGATCATAATCCTACATGACAGAAGAACATCAAGCAAAACGGAGGATAATTGTCAGAAATAATGTTGTGGTGGTGTCACGACATATAATGGATAGGCTAAAGATGGGGCCAATGTGCATTAGTGGTATCCAGTAAGGGATAGTGTGGTTATTCCACACACGAAGCTTTGTATTCTCAAGATCTATCAAGGTTACAGATTCTCCTTGAGGTGTATTGTGGAGAGGAGGAAGATGAAGTACTTCTCTACTCCCCACACTCTCTAGGGTTCTACCCTCTAGTAAAATGGCTGACCCTCTCCTTGGAGGTCCTGTCTCACCTTATAAAGGGGTGGCCAGGTTACACTTAGGGCATACGCGGAGAGAATATTCTAGGAATATGCTCCTCCCAAAATAGCAAAGTGGTGCTCCCCTTTTTCCTAGTGTAAGCCGCCTAAAGCGTATGGCGTAAGCCTCTCTGAGGCCATGCCATAAGCCTCCACGGCGCCGTGTGACCTGACCAACAACGGTCAGCCAACATCACCTTTGTCGGCCAGTACCTCTGGTCCTTGCCTCTCTGTCTTCTGCGCTCTCTCTACAGTGGCTCCAGTAGAGAGAGAAAAGCTCTAACCATGGGAAGATCCCTTCCTTCTTCTTTAAGCCAACTACTAACTCGACTTCCGCCTGGTTAACTCGGCCTAGTCGATACCTGCAAACACACAACATGGTGGTGCTGACATATGCTCTATGCCGGCGGAGGTAATGTTGGGTGGACGCAACCAAGTTTAAGTTGGCCGTAACCTGGCTGGCCTTCAGGTACCTCGGTCAGCACTCGCTTTGACATTGTTATACCTCGACAGACATAGTCTTTATACCCCATCTCGACCCTAGCTAGGATAATCCCCCAACATTAGTCCCCGAAGCTGGTGCGGTCTTAGCAACTTGAGCTAGTAAGGCCACAATAGGTTTAGCCCACCTGATTCTTAGTTCTTCTCGCCAAGGTACTTCTACGTCGACATGGTCCGAATGTAACTCGACTGCTTACTTCGCTGACTTGGTATTTACTTTGACCTGCCTTGGCTCTTTCCGAGGTATTTCTCATTGGCCGGATCTTAACCTTGCATCCGGGTTATCCCACTTAGATGTCTTCCTTCTTGTGTACACTTCCATGTATCCTACGTGGTAGGTGATCATTACTTTTGCCTCATTTTAAGGGCCTGTGTCAGTTACTGCGCATAGCATCAGGAATTACTGCACATCCATCACATCGTGGGTTCCCCTTTGATAACTACAGAGCCATGTCGCATTGCTTGGTCTCCTGCGCTGTGTGACTCTTCGTGTAGCCTTCCGCTGATACGCTCGCTTGCGGGATACACGCCCACATCATGCGGCTCACCATAGATAGCAATCCCACTACCCGTGCTAGGGGTGTGGTTAAATGGGAACGGTGGAGTTCCTTAGCCATTTCCCCTATTCGCCTCTTCTTCTCCTCCTCCTCCTCCTCCTCCTTCTTCTTCTTCTTATTCTTCTTCTTCTTCTTCTTCTTCTTCTTCTTCTTCTTCTTCTTCTTCTTCTTCTTCTTCTTCTTCTTCTTCCTCGCAGCGCTGCCGCTTCCGCTTAGAGATAGCACCGCGATTCCGCTCTATGCTTCTTGCTCGCTCCGCCGTAGCAGCGCTACTTGCTGTGGCCACGGGGCCATGGAAGTTAAGGCCTCTTTCACCCGCATCAGACCCCGCATCTGAAGAGGAAGATCTAGGTATGCCTCGCGAGGTCGTCGTCGTGGAGATCGCCACTAACCATGAGCGCGGCGCCTGGGATGGATCCAGGGCGACGCAGCGAGAGCTCGATTGGCTCATTAGCACTTGTTGCATCCTTGCCAGAGTTAGCTGCCACCTCCCTAGTGACGAACAAACCCCCGACCCCAAAAAGGGTGAGTTCGTCGTGTTCATCTCCCATTTTTTTCATGGTTTCGGTCTCCCCGTTAGCAAGTTCTTTGTAGATTTCTTGGATACTTTCGGTTTGAACCCTCACTATCTCCCAGCCAACGCTCTTGCTTCTCTCTCTGCTTTCTCCTCTAGGGCTGAGGGATACCTCGGCCTTTGGCCTGACGTCAACATCTGGGCCAAATACTTCCAGTTTAAAGCCAATGTTATTCCCAATAAGAGTCTCCCTCTGGGTGAGAAATCCTTGACCCAGTGCGTGGCAGCGTCCATATCACCCCGGAAAAGCTCCAACTTTTCCCGGATTACCGGCCTTGATTCCTGCAAGGGGTGGGCGAGGATGTTCTTCTACATGATGAATGATACCTCGGAGGATACGATCTAGCTCCCTCCCTTTTCTCTTTGTGTTCCTACCAAGAAGAATTGGGATCTCGACCCCAAGTGGGACAATGGTCTCGTCAACCTCGTGGTGAAGCGTGTCCTTGAGCTGACAGATGCTGTGTTAACCGGTGAGGATTCGATGGTCACCTTTATCCGTAGCGGGGTTTTCCCGCTGCAACAAAGGAGCCACAAGATATGCCACATGAGCGTCCCTCGTGATCCTAACCGGGTTTCTTCGATTGAGCTATCCCATGCTCAAATCTATCGTCGGGTCCAGTCAATCTTCAAGATGCCCATGACCGAGGATTGGGCATGGGGAATGGAGCCCTTCAGATGAAGTAAACTCCCTCCCAATGTAAGTTCTTCGTGTTTCTTTTTTTCTGAGTTAAGCTTTATGTCAGCCCATCTTCGCCATTTAATTTTCCTATACTCTTTTATCCAAAAATTTCTGCAGCTGACCTTTGAGGTTTGGCAAACTCATGCCCTTACTTGGGGCACAGATCGGGAGACCTCAGACGCTAAAGAACCTGACTCCTAGGAGTTCATGCCCGTTCCAGACTCTAGCTCTAGACGATCTTCCGGGAAGACTTCTGCCTTAAGGGATTAGCAGGATGATGATGATTGTGAGATCTTGGAGGTATTTGATCCTTTGCCTATTTCTTATGCCTTTCTGACTAATCCCCCTCCAACTAACTTGGCAGGGCTACCAAAGATATCTCCCAGAGTGGTTCTAGCATAGCCTCTCCTCTTCACGAGAATCCACCCTCTCCTCGTCATGCAGATGCTCCTATCCTGAGCTCTGTCCGGGAGATTTCTCTCGTTGCGCTGAACGTCAGTTCATCTCAGCGGGAGGAGGGCAACGTCGGCACGGATGGAGGAGATGCCCCCAATGACGTTATTATGTCGGATTCGCAAAGTGCTCCTTCTGCTCTGGAGCAACGAGAAGATGATGGTGCCAACAACATCGGCGCTGATAAAGTTTCTACCAAGGTGCCAGAAACCCCGGCACCGACCCAAACTGAAGCTCTGTCTCCACCTCAGTAGACCCCTTCTTCAAGTTCTCTTCAAGTAGATCCCGCCTCGTTCGAGTCTCCCAAGACTCAGCGGGAAGACCAACCTCGGCAGAGCCCGCATACCAAGTCTCCTGCGGTAACTCCTGTGACTGAAACTCAACCCCCATCTCCGCAAAAGCAAGTCAAGCCATTAGCCAAGGCCAAGAAAGTTGTTGAGGTATCCAAGGTCAAGCCAACTGCTGAGGTGGCCAAGATGACGCCCAAAGGATCAGCGGCTGGGTCTGGGTAGCGCACCATTGTGTCCATGATGCAACAGGGTAGCGCTGCTCCAAGCTCTACCTCAGATAACCAGATTACGCTGCATACCAGCCTAGTCGCTACCAAGCTCACACATCAAGCCACACATGAGAAGGGGTTAGTCTTGATTCAGACCCTTAGTGGTGGGAGCCTCAGCTCACTTGTTGAGTATGCCGAGAATTGGAATAACACTGAATATGTTGATGTTAGCTCGAGTAATCCGGTGAAGATCGGTCCTGTAGAGATTGGTGTGCAAATGAACACTACTAGCGAAGCCATAGCTTATGCAAGCAAAATGATGGAGGTAAGCTTCTTGGCCATCTTTTTTACATACGCACAAGTACTTGTAGATATACCCTCTAGTCCCTGAGCCTCTAGGGGAGTAACATGTTACTCGGTCGGATGCTCTTAGGAATAAATTTTCATAGTTCCAAAGTGTTTTAACTCGGTCCAATTCTTGAGTAGCTTCAAATATCCAATCACCTAGAGCCGGGTTAAATTCCACTTGACCCGGATCTGAATAACTTCAAATATCCAATCACCTAGAGCCGGGTTAAGTTCCACTTGACCCGGATCTGAATAACTTCAAATATCCAATCACCTAGAGCCGGGTTAAGTTCCACTTGACCGGGATATGAATAACTTCAAATATCCAATCACCTAGAGCTGGGGTTAAGTTCCTCTTGACTCGGATATGAATAGCTTCAAATATCCAATCACCTAGAGCCGGGTTAAGTTCCACTTGACCCGGATCTGAATAACTTCAATTATCCAATCACCTAGAGTCAAGTTAAGTTCCACTTGACCCGGATTTGAATAGCTTCAAATATCCAATCACCTAGAGCCAGGTTAAGTTCCACTTGACTCAGATCTAGAATAGCTTCCAATATCCAATCACATAGAGCCGGGTTAAGTTCCACTTGACTCAGATCTTGAATAGCTTTTACTTTCCTTATTACTTATGAACTAATATTTATATTTCCAAATCACTACCAACCGTTGTACAGCCGAGTTTTAGTGGCTTCGTGACTCCCACAAAGAGCTTTCCGCGAAACACAAGTTACTGCTGCCAAAGTGAATCAGAAAGGTAAATCTTCATTCCATTGCCTTTAGTTTAATTCTTTTTGCTCTTGCCTTGCCAAGCTAACAAGTGACTCGGATCTTGTCAGCTGATGTGGAGGCATAGAACCAGGAATTGCGGAAGCAAGTGGCCGAGCTTAAAGGTACTTTTCTTCTGCTTCCTAGCCCTTATCCTTTTTCCTTCTAGCTCGACAGGTAATCATACCTCAGTTCTGCTGGGTTAAAAAATTATTGTAGTGGCTCTTCAAGATAGTGTGCCTATGCCTGACCTGATGCTCCATTTTCTCAAACAACCAGGACAACACCAGACCCAGCTGAAGGAAAAGGAAGAGGAGATTTCTCGGCTTCGTGCTGAGAATGAAAAACTCCAACGACTCCAGAAGACATAGTTGGAAAAGCTTGATCAAGAATTCTCTAACGAGAAAAGCTGGCTTACCGGCCAACTCGAGAAAAGCAATGAACTTCTTCAAGTAGCTAAGGCCAAGGTTGAGTCGCTGAATACCGCGCTTGAGGATTTCCGGAAGAAGCAAATGGCTTGGCTGGCCCAACTTACTCAAATCCATGGTCTCATAGCTCGTATGTTTCTATGTTCCAAGTTTATTTCTTATTACCGAGGTGTCTCTCCTTTTTGCATTTCCTTAATTGTTGTTTGTTTATCTATTCAGAGGATTTTCCTCAGTCTAGGGTGTGTGTCGACATTGCCATCCGCAAGCTCCGGGAGAAGAGAGCCGAAGCTGGCCCTACCTCCGAAGAAGTCAGCATTGATGAGTCCTTGGCTGGTCTCGTGGACTGCCTCAGACCCATGAAGTTCTTTGGAGTGGGCCTCCTGGGCGCTGCTATTGATGTTTTTCATACTCTCTGGCCGGATGAGACTGATCCCACAGAAGTTGCAGAGTTGACCGAGAGACTCCGGGATAGCAGCACGCAACTCAACTTGTGGCGAGAATCCGCTGCATGTGTTGGATCTGACACGGCCTTATATTTCATGCTGTCTTGGTATGAAGGCAATGACTTGAATGTGCATTGTCGCTTGCGCACTAGGTCTAGATGGACCAATGACCCGTCTTGCATCGCCCAGCGCCAAGCTCGCGCCTATGATCTTATTCAGTATGCTCATTGTCATCAATATAACGAGGGGACGAGTTTCCTCGAGGCCGTTGATGATGAGTACGTTGAAGAAGGCGCGAACGAGGACTAGGAAGATCCGGATGATGCCGAGGAAGCAGGGGATGTTGAGGCAAAGCCGGACGGCGATGCTGAAGCCAAAGCTCCCAACGCTAATGACAACTTGCCTCCTCCTTCTGTGGATGATCCGGCCATTGCGGCTCCTTGAACACATGAATCTAAAACTTTATTAAATACCCGGTATGCCGGGTGCAAGATGTAATATGCACTTGAAAGCTATTTTGCTATAAGTTATGTTTTTATGTCAGATCAATTTGTGCGAAGTCCTCGGGTTTCATTTTCTTTTTCTCTCAATTTAGTGACTCAGCTCGCGTCTACCTTTATCCGGCATTTAACTTACGAGTCTGAGGTCAGAAAATTAATCTAACAATACTTGAAACTTGGAATTAGCTCAAAGTAATTCGACATAACAAAAAAAGGGTAAATACAGGGGTTAGTACAAAAAACAAATGCTGGTTCGATTATGTTCCTTTCCTTAGTCGTTTTGATGTGCCTAGCGATTCCAAGATTGTTCTATTGCTTGCCATGAAGCTAATTCCTGTTGGACAACGGCAAGTCGAAAAGTTAGCTTTTGGTGCCGGCACATTACTAACTCGGAAAAGGTGTAAGAATTTTAAGCGAGCCAACATATAAAAGAATATAGAAAATGACAATTACTACTAAGGCAGTCCACAAGTTTCTGCTCGGGCGGGGGGGGGGGGGGGGGGGGGGGGGGGGCGAGATTTAATTGATAAGCTCATGGCCGACATATAGGCTAATATATGAGAGTTCGAGATACATACACTTCCTCTAAGTGTAAAATGGACGAAGTAACTCTACATTCCATGGCCTCTTTGATTCCTCGCTTGACCTGTCCGCCTTATTCTTCTCCTGCGGTTGTGCATCGATGAGGTAATACGCATCATTGTGCAGTGCTTGCTTACATTGAATGGTCCTTCCCATGGAGGGGACAGTTTATGCATGCCGGCAGTGCCTTGCACTAGTGAAAGTACTAGATCTCCTTCCCGGAAAACTCGGGGGTTCACTTTCCAGCTATGATAGCATCGGAGATTTTGCTGCTATATGGCGGATCTGGACAATGCCAATTCTCTCGCTTCTTCCAATAGATCAACATTGTTTTGTCGGGCTTCCTGCACTTTGGCTTCTATGTATTTGGTGACCCTAGGAGAGTCATGCTCTATGTCAGCCGGCAACACAGCTTCTGCCCTATATACCAGAAAGAAAGGCGTATAACCTGTTGATCGATTCGGAGTTGTTCTTAAGCTCCATAATACCGCTGGGAGTTCATCAATCCAGCACCCCGCTGATCTTTGTGGCGGCTCAATGAGCCAGGGTTTTATCCCGAATAACACTAGTCCGTTGGATCTTTCCACTTGCCCGTTCAATGCAGGGTGGGTCATGTTGCCGGATTTTCTTGCCTTCGCAGAACCGAGCGAAAGCTCCTTCGACAAAGTTGGTGCCATTATATGTTATGATACTGTGTGGGTAGCCATATCTCAGGATGATATCTTTGAGGAATGTCATAGACGTAGGTTCATCACATTTCCTGATTGGTTTAACTTCAATCCACTTGGTAAACTTATCCACCATAACAAGGATGTGGGTCATGTTTCCCTATGTCGGCTTAAATGCTCCAACCATGTCTAAACACCACATAGCAAAGGGCCAGGTGATATGTATAGTTTTAAGTTCAAACATTGGCAGAAATGTTTTGCTAGCATATCTCTGACACCCATTACACTTCCTCGTCTTGGTGTAAGGCACTTGGCCAGTAAAACCCATGCCGAAAAGCTTTTGCCGCTAGGGCCCTGGATGACGCATGATGTCCACATTCTCCCTGATGAATATCTCAGAGGATGCCTAGCCCTTCTTCCGGGTCAACACATCGCTGCAAGACACTTGTGACACTTCTCTTATATAACTTGGCATTGATTATAGTATATGCGTTTGCTCTCCCCTACACTTGCCTTGCGAGTATCACGTCACTTGGCAAAGTTTCATCTTTCAAGAACTTAAATATTGGTTGCGCCCATGCTGGTACGACATGGGTCGGGAAAAGCACTTCGTCAACCTCCATTTGATCAACCGACATAACCTCTGGCGGATCAAGCTGAAAAGTCCCCGGGTCCTGCAAGGCAGTACCTAGGTTTTCCTAGGTATTCCCTAGGTTTCCCGAGGTATTCCCCTAGTCAAAGTCCATTGGCGAAGTGTGAGGCCCCCGGATTAATCCTTGGAGAATCCATGTTATGCATACACCATGATTCCATGATCAGTTAGTCATGCAACATAACCGACAAGTATCAAAGTAAACATCCATTATTTAAACGGCTACCTATCATACCTTATTTGCCATTATGGAACTTCATCATGCGTAGATCCCGAGGCATGCCTTAACCTATAGGGAACTGACTGGGAGAATGTCCTAGTTCGCATAGTCGTCAACATCACCTTCTTGATATCTGACCAAGTTAATAGCCAGGGACAATGCCAGAGAGTACTTTGAATGTACTCGCAAACCACCTTAAGATAATAACAATAAGAGGATATGCCATATAGTTGTGGTAGAAGGAGGGCTCCATGAGAGGTTCTTTTCTCAAATAGTTTCTCTTATAGATATAACATCTATGTATTTTTGTTGAAAATGTTTGTAAAGCATTTTGTAAACCTTTTTAAAAGTTTTGGAAACACTAGGATTGGGTCACCAATTAGTTCCTCCTTCCGGACATACCATGACCAACTCATTTCCTTCCTTTCCGACCATACCATGGTCAAAACATATATCATTTCCGACCATCCCATGGTCTGAACATTTCCAAAGCCATTTCTCTTCTGAAATCCTTTTTGAAAACAAAACTGGCACCACTCTACAACAACCTTCCCAACCGTCCATGACCGTGGACACGGCTATTCGAATAGATTTACACTCTGTAGAGGTTGTACACTTTACCCACACCATCCGGGTACCCTACCCTGATCTACACCGATCATGGGTCGAGTAACCGATTAAGACTCTCTAGATGCCCACTCCAATATAAGTGCCTACCCTATGAGTGTTGTTTCCCCTCAACACCGGGACGCCCTATATAGTTCCCAAGCCAACCGGAGCTCTTTTTGCACTCCACAAAGTGTGCGCTTTCAATGAGGGGCTCATAGTAACGCGTGGAGGCCCGTAGACCCTTAGTTCCTTCTCCAGGTCAATGTCTCACATGGACCTTTACAGGAGAAGGCCCACCCTCCAGGATTTTTAAATCCCCTATAGTAGTTGTAGGCAGCTTATACCAGAGTAAACAAACATCAAGCCCAACCCTGTCCCATTCCAGAGTAATGTGGTTGCACGGGTTAATTGTTCTAGCAAAACTGCAAAGAACCGGGTGCGTTTTAGTAATCCTTTTTCCTCCATCTTTCCTTCAGCATTTTGTAAAACAAAAACCTTTTTATTTTCTCAAACTTCTCTTAGTAGGTCAAACCTCACCAAGGTTTTTCCATAAACATCTTGTAACACTTTTTCGCGGGTCTTCCCATCCTCTAGTTTTTCTTCGGCTAAAACGGGGTCTCCAAAGGGGTATGGAGTTATACACCAACTATAATACTAGGGACCAGTAGGTGTCATCAAGGGTTTGTACTTAATAGTACAAAAGTATAATGGTTTGGAGGATCCAATCCACTACCAGATACAGATCATCATAGTATAAAACAATACAGTTTCATAAAAAGTAGGTAAAACATGCATAAGTAAAACAGTAGGACAAGGCTTATGAGAAAGAAGGTGGCTTTCCTGTGATCAACAATATGGCAATATATGTCCCTGGACTTCTTCTTTAGATAACCAAGATTAACAATACCAATAATAATAAGATCTCTTCTTGTTGGTGTCAATACAAGCGTAACTATCGCCATTATCGAGGATACATGCAAACAAGAAAGGCCACAATCAAAACAAGGCATACAAGTGGACAAACATACATCAAGAAAGTGAACAATAAAAGTTTACGATTCAGTAGGTTTTGAGAAGATTGGATTTAGAAGATTGAAATTGTCTTAGAAGCATTTGAAGGAAATCCTATTGGACTTATAGTCTAGAAAAATTATTTAGGAGAGGGATTTTAGACCAAGGCCATATTCTGTATGATACCATTGTATAAAAATGATACCAACATATAGGTGCTAATAAAATGAAACTAACAAAAGTGGTTTCACTAATTTATCAAAATCCATTGATTTACTGTGCATTTCCTAGTGAATAAAACTCTAGTTTTAGGAAATAATTCACCAGAAATTTTTTGTAGGTTCAACAATGATTTACTTGGATTATTGAGTCGGTATTGATGGACTGATTCACTGAGAGTTGGAATCACCTTAAAATATTTACTAGAATGCCCTCAGAAAATTCTCAAAGGCAGTTATGGAAGGTTTTGTCTTTTTAACCATAAATAATCTACAGGAGATTTTTGATATGATTCCAAGGACACAAGGTAGGTATTTATAATACCATTCTTTAGAAATTGGAATAAACCTTTTTGGATTTACAGAACCACTAAGGTGATTTTATTAGTGAATTAACTATGCATAGAACATATTAATTCATAATGAATCCACAGAGGCTTGGAAAATTATGGGATCCTGGGGTTTGATACATATTGGTATGAATGTGTACTGGGAGTTGGAATTATGTCAATACCATTCTTGGTTTGACCTAGAGAAATTACCATAGGCAGATTTTTCCTGATTTTGTTAACTTTTCTATGGTTAAATACTAGCTCCACTTGGCCCTGGACCAAGGTTTCATGCAAAGTATGTTCAAATCCTCATAGTGCAAGGTGGTTTCAACCAATTTGGGTACCTATAACTCCTTGGAATAATTATAGGGTGAAAAGGATACCTTATGGCATTATTTTTCCTGTGGTAAGGCTAGAAATTATTTTGACCAAACTTTTATTATGCATGTTGTAGGACACATATGGGAACCCTTGAGATTTTATAGGGGAATAATTATAGGCATTTTTCTATTTATTTAGCAATTAAAGTATCTGGCCAGAAGCAGATCTGGAAATACATTTTTAAAAAAAGGGAAAATCTGGGAGGGGCAGCTCGAGACGGATTCGCAGGGAGAACGGGCAGCACAGGGGTGGGGTTCAGCCCACCTAGGCATCACTGCGCAAGGCATGATTCTGTTTGAAAATGGCTAGAGCGGAGTCCAACTGTCATTCATAGGGGGCACCGAAGGGGTAAGGAGAGCTACTAGCAGCTGGATCTATGGGCGATGGACGGCAGATGTGCGTCTTCAACCATTGTCCGGCGCTAGGAAGGGGGAAACCCTAGGTTCTGCCGACGGGGGTCAGGGAGCTCACCTGAGGGCTCGGGGGAGGTTGAGGAGGTGCTAGGGCGACGCGGTACTTCGCGCCAAGCTCAACGAGGGGCGGTAGTGGGGTCTTCTTCTGCGGGAAGATGCTCGCGCACGAGTCACGACGGTGAAAGCTTCGGTATCAACGGGCAGTCCTCCAGGGATTGCTGCATGGGGAGAAACATGGCATAGTAATGTTTGGAGAAGCTAGTAGGTTCTGAAATAGCAGCATGCGGAGGATGGGGAGCAGGGCTGAGAGCACTACGAGTAGAGCTTCGCAATGGCCGAGATGCTATTTTTCTTCTTCTCTCGGGCTAGGAAGAGCAGGAGAGGAGGGATGGCTCTCTAGGGAGGGTAAGTGGGAGGTGCGGGAGCAAATAAACCAGGATCTAGGGTCTGGGGTGGCCGGTGCCCTTTTCAATAGAGGGGAGAGGCCTTTGGTGGACCATGTCCAAGGGGGTCTTGGGGAGGAGAGCTAGGGTGCTGGTTGGGTGAGCTAGGCGATGCTGGGAGGTGGGGTGGGCCTGGTTCTTGACCAGAGAGGGAAAAGAGGGTTGGGGCTGCTGCCCATGACTTAAGTTTCCAAGATAGGTAATAAGGGATTCTCTCTCTTTATTAATATCTCTTTCCAAGATGTAAGGACAAGGGCAGAGGGTGCTACAGTGAATCTTGGCCAGAGGGCGTGTCCTGGTGTTAGGGTAGTAAACCAAGGGATGTGATGGTGGTTTGGTGGGGATTTGGTTAATGAATTTGAAATAATTCATATCATGGCCTTATTAATGATCATGAAGCATCTCTTGGTTTTGATTCTTGTCAAGATGAGGCAGTGCTACTGACAGCTAGGTATGGTCAAGAGATTCCTCTAGGAATTATTTGGGGTTTTTTAGACAATTCTAGATCCCCTTTTTAATAATTCTCCAAATAGTGTCGAGAGGGTTAGATTGAGTTCATTTGAGATTTTTGAATTAGACATGGTAAGTTTTTCATGTTATATGGTCCTAAGTATGAATCCATACTTTGAGTAATTTTCCCATGATTTATTGAATATTAAATGTATTTAAAACAGTTATTATGCTATTTCCGCAATTTAAGAAAATGGGAAAAAAGAAATAATAAAGCTCTTTAAAAAGTATTTATTTTTGAAGTTGGAAGATAGGGTATGGTAATTAGACTTCAAAAGATCTTAAATATGGGGATGTGTTTTGGAGAAAGTCAAACTTTCTTTTATAGATTAGGTTTTGGAGTTTTTGTCAATTTAAGAGATTAAATGGGTTTTGCTCCGTAATAATTATGGATAATATTGGATGAAACTTTATAAAGAAGTTAGATGGGGTATGAAAGGTGTATCTAGCATTTGCAGCCCTGGGGTGTTGAGAATCCAACTTGATTTTGGTGGAAAACAAGGACAAGAGGATCTAGGGCAATGTTATTTTGTTACCTACCAAACCTTGTTGGATCTTGGAGCTCAGAGCTCCCCTTGGGTCATAGAATATATAGACGGATAGACCAAGTTATGTAGATCACCATGGTACAGAGTTTTGAGCTTGATCATGCTTCAGCTCTCCAAGGATTGGTTCCTGTAACACCCTCGAATCGGCCCTATGCAAGTTTTAGCCCTTTCCGCCGAACCCACATAGAAACGATTCAAGGACGCCCACCAGGCACTTTCGTGCGGGTGGAAAATGAAGTAATACCATTACAAAACAGTCCTCGATGGGACCCACAGAACAGATATATATATACAACAACGACTCAATGAGTCAAGAATATAGATATACAATACAAAAATCCAAATCACCTTGAAAACGATACCGCGTCCGAGTAAGGACAAGATGCAAATGGGGCTAAGAGCCTTGAAGAATAACCAATGCCGTCCAAAACCCTCCCCAGGCCAAGCTGGAAGGGTAACCCTGCTAACGACGTCGAACTCACACCTGCTAAAATAAAAGGGATGCCGACAAAGGGCAAAGGAAAAAGAGGAGCGTCAGTACTGAGGCCAGTACACGGCGAGGCTAGAATTCAGCGACTCTCGCCTACATAGGTATGGTGAACTGAAGCGGCAGCGCAGCAGCACTAAACAACCTATGGAGACTCCGTAAAACTGGGGGCTATTAGAGAGGGATAAGAAATACCTATTCGGATCCCACCTGATACTAACACCAAGCATACCCATCCTGGCATTTCCCCTCGAGACCAAACGAGGAAGTCAAACCGAGGAACTCACACCGTTGGTAGTTTTATTCATTCCCTTATAGTTGCAGCACTTACTAAACAGATATAGATAACATGAGTCGTTCTGGACCATAGTTAGTGGGCCGTTTTAATTACCATTCCGTTGTAGTTGGAACATTTACTAGTCAGATAGAATTGTCCTGAGGAATCCCAAAACCCAACAGTTGTTGGCACTTTTATCTCATTCCATTGGAGTTGCAATAGTTACTAGGCAGGTCTAGCATGACACGGTACATCCCAGTTCCACCAGTTGTTGGCACTTTTATTATCCTTCCATTGTAATGAAGCTGATTACTAGTCAGATATTAAGTCAAATTTATAGCACTACTTTAGTTATGCTTGTCTATGATCCAGATATTGTGCTCCAAGTCGTCCATAACCGCGGACACGGCTTTCAGAAAGATTTACCCTACAGGGGTGCACAAATAGCAACACACACACGATCAACCTCGGAAAAACCAAATCAAAACCCAACGAGGCTTTCACGACAAAGCAATCCGTGATGAAGTTGGCCGGCTCCGAGACGGACCCAGGGTTTGTGTGGACGGCGGTAAACGACTGGGAACCCGAAAGTGTGCCTGGGCTTGTCGATATAGGGAAAACGTGTCACAATCCAAAACAGTACAGGTGCTCCACGCACAATCTTAAATAAAGCGGTAAAGCATGGCATAGGTACATGATAGTAATAAAACCCCAATCTAGTTTGTGGGCCCAAGAAATAGAAATGAATCAAGCTCTAGCTAAGGGGGATTCATAGACTCTGCCGGATGTGGATAGTGCGAATAGTCAAGGAACAGGTATCAAGTACTCGAGGCCTACGGTACACAAGTGGACATAAAAACCAAATAGCATATAATTGCCCACCGGCGCCACTTTCATTAGTTATCACAACAATTTAATAGTTGTAATTAAAGACCTGATCATCTCCACCATAAACATCTGCCAGCATTCCAACAACTGTGGTACTCGACAACATGAGATCGCACCTGAGCAAGCAACTATGACTTGCAAGGCCATCTATCTACCAAACAACAGGTATTAGGAGGTGTCCATGGCAATATAGAGGCTGCACGGGATATAACTGGTGCACGGACACTAAAGCATCGCGACACGAATAGCAATAGATCAATAGGAGGAAATAAAGACTATAAATGCAAAATAGGTAGAAAGGGAGAGAATGCCCGCCTAGGAAAACACTGCCGAAGAATCATATCCGGAGAACTTGTCGATACTCGCATCAACTCATCGGCCTAATCCGCGAAGAAGCTAACACTAGAAGAAACACTGGATGCAATATTTAATACTACGGCAGAAGATCCGGCATGATTATGATATGATGCAGATGCGGTGCAATTAGGCAGTATTAAGCGGAACCGGGGCCCCGACAATTAATTAGATGGTTCAAGTTGTTTAGGTACCCCGCAATTTAAATATTGTATTAACAAGGCAAAGCATGGTATCGGTTCGCTACACAAATTTAAATGGAGTCCGAAATAAGACTAGAATAGCCCGCATATGGACTCCATATTTAATTTAGGTGAATCGACTATTTAACCCAACCCACCAGATGACATGTATGCAAGCTTGATGATGTAATTATGCGACAGGTATATGTCATATTATAAAAATAGAGGCTTAGGGTCACACATCTCGGTTCGGAAGATCTTGGTTCCGGGGGTTCGGGGTTTGACAGGGTTCGACGGGGATCGGTCTCGGCGGGAATGTTCTCGTACAATGGAGTAGATCTTATCACATCAGTGGCCTTCGGGTCCGTGCAGACGGTCATGGCGTCCAAGGTGGAGAACTCGGCGTTCCGTGTAGGCGACCTAGGCGTCCGGTCCTCGGCCATCGGTGCAGGAAGGAGGCCTTGTCGTACCGGGGTCGACGCTTACGGGAAGGAGACTTGTCGTCCAGGGTCTCGGCAGCCTCGAATTCCGATTGGAGATGTTGGCGTTCCCGACCGGTCTCGGTTCCGGGAACAGTTCTTGGCGACTTCCGTCTCCGGGAGGAAGAGCTCGGTGTTCCGCGGTCTTCGGACGCCAGGATCGGTCTTCGGATCCACGAGATCGGGGGCTTGGCATCTGCGAAGGGGATCTCGGCGTTCCGCAGCCTCAGCCATCTTGTCCATGTAGTAGATCATGGTGTGACGAGGGTTGCGGGTCTAGGGGGGTCGATCTTCGAGTCCGCAAGGTGGTCTTGATTAGCACTAGAGGTTGCACACGGGCCAGGACATCAGGTAGCAGCGGCAGAACACCCCATCATATCAACACAACAACTTGACTGAAATATCGGCTCACATCACCTCCTCAACAAACAACTGCACCGTCACCAACCGAGGACCTGGCGACGGGAAACGGCGGCCCGCCAGATGGAGCAGAGGAGGGTCAGGCCTCGTAGCGCGGAGAAGGACATGGCGGCTATTGGGGTCGTGCGTTGGAGAAGGAACAGAGACGAGGAGGCGCTCGTGCGGTCGATGCAGAGCATGAGGGAGGCGCAGGCTCGAGGACGACCAATCGGCGGGGCGGAAGCCGAGGCAGAGAGCGCGGCTCGGTCATTGGGTTCCAGCGAGATGGCGACATGGAGGGCCCTGTCGGCCGGGCTCGGACAGAGACGAGGCCGACAGTGGGGAGGAGCTTGCGAGGTCGGCGGCGGTGCTCGACGACGACCTGGGGCCAGGGTGGCGCGGATCAGGTCGAGGAGAGGGTCACGGCGACGCCAGGCCAATGCAGGCTAGGGCTTCGGGGCGGCGCGCTCGGGGTAGCCGAGCAGGGGCCGGCAAGGGGAGGGTCCGGCGGCGGCAGGGCGATGCAGGCCGGGGAAGCTCACGCGGTGGCGCTCGCTGACGCTGGCGGAGCGGCGGCCGGGCGGCGGCGCCGACCGTGAGGTGAGAGGGAGCTGTGGGGATCGATGGGGATAGGGGTAGGTGGCTTCGGGCGGTTCACGATGGGATGGGGATGGGTTGCGTGCGCGCGTACGTGAGGTGGGGCTAGGCGCGGGACTAGGGTGTGGGAGCGGGGGATCGCGTTGCTGCTGGTGGGGAGCGACGTGTTGCAGGGTGGTGGGGCCAAGAGTGGGGCCAGGCGACGACCAGGTGGGTGTGGGGGGGACTGCAGGTGGCGGCGGGGTGGAGAGAGGGACGGAGTGGCTGGCGGTTGGCGGGAAACGGCAGGGCAGGGGTAGGTGGCTGAGTGGATTAGGGTTAGGGTAGGGGCATTTTAGATAGGGTTTAGGGGTGGCCGGTCGGGCTTTCGGGCCTGGCGGGCTGCCGCCTAAAAATAATATAAATATTTTATTTGTTTAAAACGGGGCTTTTGAAATCTATTTGGAGACGAAAACAAAATATTCCGGCCAAGCCCCGGTTTTGTATTTGAATAAAGACGGGGCATATTAAGAAAAACAAAATAGGTTTTCGAAAATAGTTTCAGACAAATAGATGCAGGATGATGACGATGCTCAAATGCAATGTGGCATGATGACATGACCATGCGTTCATGATGATGCAATGCACAAAAACACATCGATTTTCTAGTAGTGGTTTTTGCGGGGCGCCACAATTCGACACCACTAACAAGGATCTCGCCCTCGAGATCCGCCTCATGGTAATGAGAACAAGGCCGCCAATCTAGGTCTTCTCGCTTCATGTAGATCCCCACGACACCACTAACAAGGATTCTCTCTTCATCTTGGAATCAGCAACAACACCAACAAGAGGTCACTTCTCACGATCATCGAGAGAAAACTCCAGAAAACAAAAGGCGAAGATAAAGGTATCAAAAGATAATGCCACCTTTAACTTCTGTGAGAGGAGAGAATAAGTGCAATCTAATCCACTTCAATGTATGGGAGCGAATAGAATGAGTAGTCGGCATGGGGGCCAATCCATCACGCACCCAAACTATTACTCCACACAATCAGTTGAAAAGCGTGCAACCATTCTCGGAATCAGACTGAAGATCTCGACAATCGAGGTTCGGAACAAAGGAGTGATGCAGGCTCTGCATCGGATCTGGCGTAGATGATGTCGTCGCGTCGGAAAACACCGGAAGGCACAAACAAGGAACAAAGAGAAGTCCAACAGATGAAGGATTGCTCAGATAGCATGAAGACCAGATGTAGAAGCACCGTTACCAAAGGAGGAAGCGAAACCCTGAAGGTACGACGCAAAACCCAACCACGAGAAATCCTAGACTTGAAGAAAGGTAAGAGAGAAGATTTAAAACACGCGGAGATAAGAGGAGAATAGCATAGGTGTACGGAGTAAAATCAAACCTAACCAGATCTATCCAATCGATTTTGCAAAATAGTTTTGACACTCTAGATCGTCTGTTAGCTAGGTTATCCTACAGGCTGGACCAGTGGGGTATCGCAACTGCTGAGCTCTGATACCACTCTGTAACACCCTTGAATCGGCCCTATGCAAGTTTTAGCCCTTTCCGCCAAACCCACATAGAAACGATTCAAGGACGCCCACCAGGCACTTTCGTGCGGGTGGAAAATGAAGTAATACCATTACACAACAGTCCTCGATGGGACCCACAGAACAGATATATATACAACAGCGAATCAACGAGTCAAGAATACAGATATACAATACGAAGATCCAAATCACCTTGAAAATGATAGCGCGTCTGAGTAAGGACAAGATGCAAATGGGGCTAAGAGCCCTGAAGAATAACCAATGCCGTCCATAACCCTGCCTAGGCCAAGCCGGAAGGGTAACCCTGCTAACGACTCCGAACTCACACCTGCTAAAAAAAAGGGGTGCCGACAAAGGGCAAAGGAAAAAGAGGAGCGTCAGTACTGAGGCCAGTACACGGCGAGGCTAGAATTCGGCGGCTCTCGCCTACATAGGTATGGTGGACTGAAGCGGCAGTGCAGCAGCAGTAAACAACCTATAGAGACTCAGTAAAACTGGCGGCTATTAGAGAGGGATAAGAAAGACCTATTCGGATCCCACCTGATACTAACACCAAGCATACCCATCCTGGCATTTCCCCTCGAGACCAAACGAGGAAGTCGAACCGAGGAACTCACACAGTTGGCAGTTTTATTCATTCTGTTATAGTTGCAGCACTTACTAAACAGATATCGATAACATGATTCATTCTGGACCATAGTTAGTGGGCCGTTTTAATTACCATTTTGTTGTAGTTGGAACATTTACTTGTCAGATATAGATTTCCTGAGGAATCCCAAAACCCAATAGTTGTTGGCACTTTTATCTCATTCCATTGGAGTTGCAATAGTTACTAGGCAGGTCTAGCATGACACGGTACATCCCAGTTCCACCAGTTGTTGGCACTTTTATTATCCATTCCATTGTAATGAAGCTGATTACTAGTCAGATATGAAGTCAAATTTATAGCACTACTTTAGTTATGCTTGTCTATGATCGAGATACTGTGGTCCAAGTCGTCCATAACCACGGACACAGCTTTCAGAAAGATTTACCCTGCAGGGGTGCACAAATAGCAACACACTCACGATCAACCTCAGAAAAACCAAATCAAAACCCAACGAGGCTTTCACGACAAAGCAATCACAGGATTCATAAAATATTTCAGGGGGCCACCCCACTAAGCTACCCACGACGAAGTTGGCCGGCTCCGAGAAGGACCCAGGGTTTGTGTGGATGGCGGTAGACGACTGGGAACCCGAATGTGTGACTGGGCTTGTCGATACAGCGAAAACATGTCACGATCCAAAACAGTACATGTGCTCCATGCACAATCTTAAATAAAGCGGCAAAGCATGTCATAGGTACAGGATAGTAATAAAACCCCAAACTAGTTTGTGGCCCCAAGAAATAGTAATGAATCAAGCTCTGGCTAAGGGGGATTCATAGACTCTCCCGAATGTGGATAGTGCGAATAGTCAAGGAACAGGTATCAAATACTCGGGGCCTACGGGAGACAAGTGGACATAAAAACCAAATAGCATATAATTGCCCACCGGCGCCACTTTCATTAGTTATCACAACAATTTAATAGTTGTAATTAAAGACCTGATCATCTCCACCATAAACATCTGCCAGCATTCCAACAACTGTGGTACTCACCAACAGGAGATCGCACCTGAGCAAGCAACTACGACTCGCAAGGCCAGCTATCTACCAAACAACAGGTATTAGGAGGTGTCCATGGCAATATAGAGGCTGCACGGGATATAACTGGTGCACGGAAACTAAAGCATCGCAACAGGGATAGCAATAGATCAACAGGAGGAAATAAAGACTATAAATGCAAAATAGGTAGAAAGGGGGAGAATGCTCGCCTGGGAAAACACTAATGAAGAATCATATCCGAAGAACTTGTCGATACTCGCATCAACTCATCAGCCTAATCCGCGAAGAAGCTAACACTAGAAGAAACACTGGATGCAATATTTAATACTAGGGCAGAAGATCCGGCATGATTATGATAAGATGCCGATGCGGTGCTATTAGGCAGTATTAAGCGGAACCGGGGCCCCGACAATTAATTAGACGGTTCAAGTTGTTTAGGTACCCCGCAATTTAAATGTTATATTAACAAGGCCAAGCATGGTATCGGCTCGCTACACAAATTTAAATGGAGTCCGGAATAAGACTAGAATAGCCCGCATATGGACTCCATATTTAATTTAGGTGAATCGACTATTTAACCCAACCCACCAGATGACATGTATGCAAGCTTGATGATGTAATTATGCGACAGGTATATGTCATATTATATAAATAGAGGCTTAGGGTCACACATCTGGGTTCGGAAGATCTTGGTTCGGGGGTTCGGGGTTCGACAGGGTTCGACGGGGATCGGTCTCAGCGGGAACATTCTCGGACAATGGAGTAGATCTTGTCGCATCAGTGGCCTTCGGGTCCGTGTAGACGGTCACGGCGTCCTAGGTGGAGAACTCGGCATTCCATGTAGGCGACCTTGGCGTCTGGTCCTCGGCCATCGGCGCAGGAAGGAGGCCTTGTCGTACCGGGGTCGACGCTTACAGGAAGGAGACTTGTCGTCCAGGGTCTTGGCGTCCTCGGATTTCGATTGGAGATCTTGGCGTTCCCGACCGGTCTCAGTTCGGGGAACGGTTCTTGGCGACTTCCATCTCCGGGAGGAAGAGCTCGTTGTTCCGCATTCTTCGGACGCCAGGATCGGTCTTCAGATCCACGGGATCAGGGGCTTGGCATCTGCGAAGGGGATCTCGGCATTCCGCAGCCTCAGCCATCTTGTCCATGTAGTAGATCATGGTGTGCCGAGGGTTGCGGGTCTAGGGGGTCGATCTTCGAGTCTGCAAGGTGGTCTTGATTAGCACTAGAGGTTGCACACGGGCCAGGACATCGGGTATCAGCGGCAGAACACCCCATCATATCAGCACAACAACTTGACTGAAACATTGGCTCACATCACCTCCTCAACAAACAACTGCACCGTCACCAACCGAGCACCTGGCGACAGGAAACAGTGGCCCGCCGGATGGAGCAGAGGAGGGCCAGGCCTCGCAGCGCGGAGAAGGACATGGCGGCTGTTGGGGTCGTGCGTTGGAGAAGCAACAGAGACGGGGGGGCTCGTGCGGTCGATGCAGAGCATGAGCGAGGCGTAGGCTCGACGACGACCAATCGGCGGGGCGGAAGCCGAGGTAGAGAGCGCGACGCAGTCGTTGGGTTCCAGCGAGACATCCACACGGAGGGGCCTGTCGGCCGGGCTCGGACGGAGATGAGGCCGACGGTGGGGAGGAGCTTGTGGGGTCGACGGTGGTGCTCGATGGCGACCTGGGGCCAGGGTGGCGTGAATCAGGTCGAGGAGAGGATCACGGCCGCGCCAGGGCGATGCGGGCCGGGGCTTCGGGGCGGCGCGCTCGGGGTAGCCGACCAGGGGCCGGCAAGGGGAGGGTCCGGCTGCGGCAGGGCGATGCGGGCCGGGGAAGTCACGCGGTGGCGCTCGCTGACGCGGGCGGAGCGGCGGCCAGGTGGCGGCGGTGACGACCATGAGGTGAGAGGGAGCCGCGGGGATCGATGGGGATAGGGGTAGGTGGCTTCGTGCGGTTCGCGATGGGATGGGGATGGGTTGCGTGTGCGCGTACACGAGGTGGGGCCAAGCGCGGGACTAGGGTGTGGGAGCGGGGGATCGCGTTGCTGGCAGTGGGGAGCGACGCGTTGTAGGGTGGTGGGGCCAGGAGCGGGGCCAGGCGACGACCAGGTGGGTGTGGGGGAGAGTGCAGGTGGCGGCGGGGTGGAGAGAGGGAGGGAGTGGCTGGTGGTTGGCGGGAAACGGCAGGGCGGGGGTAGGTGGCCAAGTGGATTAGGGTTAGGGTAGGGCCGTTTTAGATAGGGTTTGGGGGTGGCCGGCCGGGCATTCGGGCCTGGCGGGCTGCCCCCTAAAAATAATATAAATATTTTATTTGTTTAAAACGGGGCTTTTGAAATCTGTTTGTAGACGATAACAAAATATTCTGGCCAAGCCCGAGTTTTGTATTTGAATAAAGACGGGGCTTATTTAGAAAAAAACAAAATAGGTTTTCGAAAATAGTTTCAGACAAACAGATGCAAGATGATGACGATGCTCAAATGCAATGTGGCATGATGACATGAGCATGTGGCCATGATGATGCAATGCACAAAAACACAGCGATTTTCTAGTAGTGGTTTTAGCGGGGCGCCATAGTTCCAAAGTTTGAGTAGAATAAGGGTGCCATAATATATTATCAAATAGCCTTCAAAACCATGTGGGTTTTAGAAGCACAAGGATCCAATTGTAACAAGTAAAGTAGGTATTGGAAGACCTTTATGAGTATAACACAATCATGTAGAGAGTTTTCCCAAGGAAGATAGCATGGAGCTGTGAGCTTCTTCCAAAGTAGGCTAGTTGATAAGATTTGCAGAAGTTATTATTTTCTTGCCTCCAAAACCATCAAGAACAAGTGGTTTGGAGGATGATCTAGCCAAGGGAAAAAGTGGGCCTTTGTAGTCCTTATGATGGTTTACAAGATGGTTCAAGTGCATTACCAAAAATGCACAAGGGTTGAGTAGAGAGGCATTCAAAGGAGTGATGTTGAAACTGTTTTTGACTAGAATATGTGTGCTGATGTTTTTGATGGGTTGCAAGGTATCAAAGCATCATAAAGGGGATGATGTTGAAGTGTAGATTGAGAAGAATAGATCCATGCTTGATATTGGTCTTCATTGACTTGGAAACTTCTAGAATGAATAACTACATAAGTGATCTGGTTAATGGTTTTACATGATCACCTAGTGGCTATACATTAGATCCATCTTGGTTAACTTTCTTAGGGTTGACACTCTTGGATTACCTAGAAGATAGATGATGATCCCTATAGTAGCTCATACTACTCCTAAGCAAACAAGTCAAACAGCAGATCAAGGCAATTCATTGGACAGCAAATCAAGGCCATTCATCTTAGCAGATCAAGACAACTCATCTTACAAGAAATTCAAATACTACTAGGGTTACCATCAAGCTTAGCTTGAGGTAAGGATGGATACTTTGAAAGGTTGGGGTTTGAGTAAGGTGAGAGGCCTTGGTATTTCTACCAGGAGTAGCATTCAGAAGCTTTATAACCAGGTTTTGGAAAGCCTAGATGTCAGAGTAGTTGAAGTTCTGTCTTGAAAACATAAGGAGATAATATTATATAGTTCTCCATAGTTTGATCAATAGAAGCTAATAAAATAGTTTAGCTTGCAAGGGCATCTTGGCTTAGGTTTTGAAGAGCCAGAACATTTGAGAATATGAAACATAAGCGAAGATAGTTTTTGTTAAATAGCTTTTGTCAACTAAGGTTGAGGTAAGGAGTATATCATCTGTTGCACAATCAGAGGCATAAGCACAGAAAAGCAATCAAGCAACACTGCATCAATCAACAAGAAAAAGTTTTTGTTCCCCCTGATTTTTGCATTCTGGACAACTAATCAGGGTGGCTGAAATTGGGATGTTACATGAAGCTTCTGGTCTAGGGTTTGCCAGGATATAAATTGACTCGTATAAATTGACTCATAATAGATGGTTTTCTTTGATTCTCTAGAGAAACTCCTGGCGGGATGGCTTGCCGAGATGAACCCAGTTTAGATAAAACGTCGGCTGCATCATTTTCAGCTCTTGTCACATGATGGAATTCACATCCCTCAAAGTAACTACATATCTTCTGGATGTGAAATCTGTATAGGGCCATGTTTGTGTCTAACGCATCCCAATGACCAGAAACTTGTCGCACCACCAAATCCGAATCTCTGAAGCATTGTATCCGACGTATCCCAATTTCTTTTGCTACTTTTAAGCTATGCACGAGTGCTTCATACTCGACAATGTTGTTTGATGCTCGAAAATGGATCTGAAGCACATATATCAACTGGTCTTTCTTGGGCGAGGTAAGGACTACCCCAGCCCCTAATCCATCCTTCAACTTTGATCCGTCAAAGTGCAGTGTTCAGTAGTTTGAATCCGACAAGGGTGGTTCGTATTGCATTTCTGCCCAATCCACGAAAAAGTCGGCCACAACGTGAGACTTGATTGCATCCCTTCAATCGTATTGTGGGGCATAAGGGGATAACTCAATTGCCCATTTGGTGATCCGGCCACTTGCATCCTTGTTGCTCATTACCTTGGATATAGGTGCTTCACATATCACCTTCAAGGGGTGCTCTTCAAAATAGTGCTTAAGCTTCTTGGCCGCCATATAGACGCCATAGGCCATCTTCTGATAGTGAGGGTAATTTTTCGTTGAAGCGAATAATACTTCGCTTAGGTAATACAATGTCCTCTACACCGACTTACCCTCCTCGTTACGCTCTACCACTATCAGAACACTTATGACTCGGTTGGTCACTGCTATGTAGAGCAACACTGGCTCTTTGGATAATGGCGAGGCTAACACAGGTGTAGAGGCTAGCATCTTTTTGAGCTCATGATATTCACTATCTTCTTGTGGTGTCCATATGAACTTATCCGACTTTTTCATTAGTTGATAGAGAGGCAATGCCTTTTCTCCCAGCCGACATACAAACCGACTTAATGATGACAGGCAACCAGTGAACTTCTGAACATCATTAAAACACTTCGGCAGTTCCATTCGCTCAATAGTTCGGATTTTAGTGGGGTTGACCTCGATACCTTGGCTGGACACGAGGAAACCGAAGGTGCATTTTTCCGGGTTAAGCTTCATTCGGAACCTCTTTAGGTTTGCAAATGTTTATCGGATATCATCTAGGAGTGTTTTACTTTCCTTAGTTTTTATCACCACATCATCCACATATACTTGGATGTTTTTCGAATTTTTGCCTCTCCCGGGCTTTGCCGGTCAGACCCTCTAACTCGGACGTTGCTGCATCTGCAGCCGTGAGGTTCTTTGTCGGTTGCTATACCTCGGCAGTCTTGCTGTCACAAGGGTAGCTGAATGTCCCGACCTAGGTACATATTCCTTGTATATCTCACTAATGAGGTTTCTACCCATACTATTCACGCTGTCCATATGGGTGGGACTAATCCGGTTTGCCTTTGCATACTCGCGCAACGTGATGTTCAATGACTGCTGAAGCGCTGCTACTCTCTTTGCCCCGCTAACATTTTCAACCGGGTGTCCTCTAGTTTAGTCTGTGCCTGTGTCGGATCTACTATAGGGGCTATCGGAGTATTAAGGCTCTCTATTGCCTGCTACAAGATGTTCTGCGGCTCTCTAAGTGTTAACCTCTAGCCCTAGGTACCTTGAGCATTCCCTCCTGGTCTTTTGTTGGGTCTTTGCTTGTTCTTGCGTCAGGCGCGGTCATCATTACCTCAGCGCAACTAGCAGGGCGAGCGATACGCGGGTCGTGAGCCACGCTGAGAGGAGGTTCTCCTTCCTCGACGATGTGTTGTGGGTGCATGCATGACTCGTGCATGCCAATGTAGATCTTGTGGGTGCCGAAGCTGATGAAGAGCCCGTTCTGCGGAGGAGGGCGGTTGCCGAAGCTGCGCGCATTGTCGCTGAAGTAGCCCAGCGCACCAAAGCGCTGAATGAGCCTGGAGATGATGCGCTCCCCGATGACGATGAAGTTTCCTGTCCGGATATTGACTCCAGGTAGCACCGCTGCTGGCCCCACGGTGGGCACCAACTATCATGGTGGTGTCACGGCAGATGCCATTGATAGGCTAAAGATGGGGCCAATGTGTGCTAGTGGTATCAAGGGAGGGATAGTGTGGTGATTCAACACACGAAGGTTTGTATTCTCAAGATCTATCAAGGTTACAGAAGCTCCTTGAGCTGTATTATGGAGAGGAGGAAGATGAAGTACTTCTCTACTCCCCACACTCTCTAGGGCTCATCCCTCTAGTAAAATGGCCGACCCTCTCCTTGGAGGTCCGATGGCTTTGAAATATAGCCATCTACATCCACATTTAAACTGGATATCATTCATAATTTTGATGAAATATCTCTCTAAACCCTGCCACTAATGCTTAATATTCAAAGGTGTATGCAATGCTTTCTTTCTATTTTTTCCTGTGCAGATAATGATGTTTTATGATGGTAATCACTACATTAAAGTCAAAGATACGAGATTTCCAACACCCAGAAGAAACCAGGAGTCGTGGATCAGAGGCAGACGCTTTAACGACCAACTATACGACCGGAATAAAATTCATGCCGTATAGTTCTGGCTATATAGTTGCCATCAACACCGCTAGGTCAAATAGAAAAACTTTCATGAAGGGACCCCTATATAAAGAGGCCTCGTGCAACGAGAAACAGACGCTCACAGAAACCATCAGCCACCCCCCAGATCTCCATCCACAACATCGATGAGCCGCCGAAGGAATAGACTTATATATAATCTCTCCACCACCATAGCCATATTCCACCACTTGTAATAGTAGATCTCTTCTTCGATTGGTGACATTGTAAGACTATTTGCTATCAATCTCATGATTTCTACTACAATGTTTATGATCTTTGATATCATCTCCATGTGTGAGTAATTCTCCTTGGGCTAAGGGCTTCGGCCTAGCCATGTAGCTTTTTGTGAATGTTATTTATCATAGATGGGATCATTTATTAGTTTGTATGACATGATGATTATTGTATCCTCTCTTGTCTCAATCTAAGGACTTGTCAGGTACCCAAGACCCCGAGGAATGAGCCACGTATAGGGAGTATGAGTAATGACTAATCTGTAGGTTGGGAAACCTAGTGACAGAAGGGGTAGTACGGCTGTATGTGAGGGATTTACTTGGGACTAACGGTGACATTACTATGCATATCATTAGTTCTCTTTCCTCTATGGATCAGACTAGTAGGTTATTGCTATAAGCGGTTGCATAGGCAATTGATACGTTGCGAACGTATCTATAATTTTTGATGTTCCATGCTTGGTTTATATCTACTTTCTTATGTTTTGTCCACAATTTGGAGTATTTTCATACACTTTCTTGGACTAACCTATTAACAAGATGCCACAGTGTCAGCTGCCTGTTTTCTACTGTTTTTGGTTCTAGGAAAGTCAGAAAATGAATATTCTCGGAATTGGACGGGACAAAAGCCAAAGTCAATATTTCACCGAGGGGGGCACAGAGCCAGAAGACAAGACGGAGAGGGGCCAGAGGCCGGCCACACCACCTGGCCTCGCGGCCAGGCCTAGCCCGCGCCGGGGTTCGTGTGGCCGCCTAGGGCTCCCCCTCGGCCTCCCCTTTCGCCTATATATTGCCTCCGATATAGAAACCCAAAGTACCCGATCAAAAATTCCATGAAAGCGTCTGTAACCGCCGTCATCTGCATCCCAAGATCGGGAAGGATCTAAAGCTCTTCCTGGCACCCTGCCAGAGGGGAGAATTCACCTTGGAGGCCTTCTTCATCACCATGCAACCCTCTGGCATGATGCATGAGTAGTTCATCCTTGGACTATGGGTCCATGTAGTAGCTAGATGGTTGGTTCTTCTCCTTTGTGCTATCATGTTTAGATCTTGTGAGCTCCGTTCATGATCAAGATCATCTATTTGTAATAATACATGTTGTGTTTGCCAGGATCCGATGGATATTGAGAAGCTATTTCAGATTGATTATTGATTCTATCATGTCTTTGTTATTTGTGATCTTGCATGCTTTCCGTTTATTAGTAGCTATCTTGGCCGAGTAGATGCTAGCAACTCCAAGAGGGAGTATTTATGCTCGATAGTGGGTTCATGCCTCTAGTAATCTGGGTAAGTGACAGAAATCTCTAAGGTACTAGATGCTCTGTTGCTACTAGGGAGAAAACAACAATCCTTTGTTCATAGAACAATCTTATTGTTTACTTTACACGCAATGCTTAATGCAATTATCTGTTGCCTGCAACTTAATACTGGAGGGGGTTCGGATGATAACCTAAAGGTGGATTATTAGTCATAGATGCAGTTGGATTATGGTCTATGTATAATGTTGTAAGGCCCAATCAAATCTCAAAGGAGTCAAGATGATTAGTATATGCATGTATGCTTTCTCGATGTTTGTCAATTGCCCCGCTGTAATTTGTTCACCCAACATGTCATCTATCTTAAGGAGAATCACCACTAGTGAACTATGGACCCCGGTCCTTTCTTTTACCATCAATCTACAACTATTTACTGTTTTATGTTTACTTTCTGCAAGCTATTACTATCTTCCACACAATACGTTTAATCCTTTGTTTTCAGAAAAAAGGTAAGATTGACAACCTCACTGTAAGTTGGGGGCAAAGTTCTATGGTTGTGTTGTGCAGGATTCCAAGTTGGAAACAACACCTTGGAGGTGTTTCCTTGCTCCTATGGGTTCGATAACCTTGGTGTCATAACTGAGGGAAAACTTGTTGTTGTGCTCATCATACCTTCCTCTTGGGGTTCCCCAACGAGCTCGATTACCCTGGTGTCATAACTGAGGGAAAACTTGTTGTTGTGCTCATCAAGCCTAATCATCGTTGTCTGCTTGCCTTGTCATTTTGATATGGGGATTCTTCCGTATCATCTGGAAAGGGGTACCCCGTTGGTGGTTCTCTATGATACACATGTACTTAGTATGACAAGAACTTACCAGTAACTAAACTTGAGTAGCACGAGGAACGCCCCTCCTATTAAAGGGACATGAGATTTCCAACTTATACTTTGTCAAGCACATACTCCATAGTTTGTTCACTTTAACCTTAATCAATTCAAGATGCTTATGATAGGGGCAATGAGAGTTGAAAGCTAATAAGCACCATAATTTTTGGAAGCTCTTTATGGAACATGAATCCCTGCTTCCTTCTATGAATGGATTTCTTTTACTTTTTATGTTGAGTCTCCATTTTCTATCTTTATGCACCTATTAAGAGAGCATAGTGGCCATTCTTAGTTTAATGTGCATTGTCCCAAGACTTGTTGATTGATGCATAACTTTGATATTGCTTGTTCTTAAACTATTTGTATCTAGTCACCCTTATGAACTTTGAAGGTGTCCTATGCAATTATGTTTTGCTACACTATGAGGGACAAGATGAATACCATTCTCATTATGCTTTTGTTTATGTGAAACAAACAAACATCTTGCAAAGCATTATTATTCATGAATATTTTGTTTGTGCCTTTTCATGTTACAACATAGTTGCTATGTCTTATTGTTAGAACTATATCTTTCATGCTATGTTGAAGTATTATGATCCCAGCTATCAATGTTTTACAAATACTTTGATCAAGTTTATGATGGTGCATGTCACCTCAAAAATTATTCTTTCTTTTTATCACTTACCTACTCAAGGACGAGCATGAGTTAAGCTTGAGGATGTTGATACGTTTCTAACGTATCTATAATTTTTGATGTTTGATTGGTTTATATCTACTTTCTTATGTTTTGTCCACACTTCGGAGTATTTTCGTACACTTTCTTGGACTAACCTATTAACAAGATGCCACAGTGCCAACTGCCTGTTTTTCTGCTGTTTTTGGTTCCTGGAAAGTCATAAAATTAATATTCTCGAAATTGGACGGGACAAAAGCCAAAGTCAATATTTCACCGAGGGGGAGACGGAGCCAGAAGACAAGACGGAGAGGGGCCAGAGGCCGTCCACACCACCTAGCCGTGCGGCCAGGCCTGGCCCATGCTAGGGGGTGGAGTGGCCGCCTAGGGCACCCCCCTCGGCCTCCCCTTTCGCCTATATATTGCCTTCGATATAGAAACCCTAAGTACCCGATCAAAAATTCCACGAAAGAGTCTATAGCCGCTGTCATCTCCATCCCTAGATCGGGAGGGATCTGAAGATCTTCCCGCCACCCTGCCGGAGGGGAGAATACACCCCGGAGGCCTTCTTCATCACCATGCAAGCCTCCGTCGTGATGCGTTAGTAGTTCATCCTTGGACTATGGGTCCATGTAGAAGCTAGATGGTTGGTTCTTCTCCTTTGTGCTATCATGTTTAGATCTTGTTAGCTCCGTTCATGCTCAAGATCATCTATTTGTAATCATACATGTTGTGTTTGCAGGGATTCAATGGATATTGAGATGCGATTTCAGATTGATTCTATCATGTCTTTGTTATTTGTGATCTTGCATGCTTTCCGCTGTTAGTAGCTATCTTGGCCGAGTAGATGCAAGCAACTCCAAGAGGGAGTATTTATGCTCAATAGTGGGTTCATGTCTCTAGTAATCTGGGGAAGTGAAAGAAATATCTAAGGTACTAGATGTGTTGTTGCTACTAGGGTAAAGACATCAATCCTTTGTTCATAGAACAATCGTATTGTTTACTTTACACGCAATGCTCAATGCAATTATCTATTGCTTGCAACTTAATACTGGAGGGGGTTCGGATGATAACCTGAAGGTAGATTATTAGTCATAGATGCAGTTGGATTACGGTCTATGTATAATGTTGTATTGCCGAATCAAATCTCAAAGGAGTCAAGATGATTAGTATATGCATGTATGCTTTCTCGATGTTTGTCAATTGCCCCTCTATAATTTGTTCACCCAACATGTCATCTATCTTAAGGAGAATCACCACTATTGAACTATGGACCCCGATCCTTTCTTTTACCATCAATCTACAACTATTTACTGTTTTCTGTTTACTTTCTACAAGCTATTACTATCTTCAACACAATACGTTTAATCCTTTGTTTTCAGCAAAAACGGTGAGATTGACAACTTCACTGTAAGTTGGGGGCAAAGTTCTGTGGTTGTGTTATGAAGGATTCCAAGTTGGAAACAACACCTTGGAGGTGTTTCCTTGCTCCTACTGGTTCGTTAACCTTGGTTTCATAACTGAGGGAAAACTTGTTGCTGTGCTCATCATACCTTCCTCTTGGCGTTCCCCAACGAGCTCGATATATTTTGGGCCAACAAGCAGCAATAGTAATTATGGATGCACTGCCCATATATAATTTATCTGCTCTAACAATTACATGCATAATTTATTTCTATCTTTTATTCCCATCGGATGTTTTGCACAGCTACAGGTGAAACCGAACGCCCTAGGCCCACTATCTCCATCATCGACAACAACAAAAAGACACAAACTCTTGGTCCGGTAAAAACACAAAAGGAATTCTAAACCTCCCGAAGGTCCATTAAAGTAACTTCCCTACGCTTCTGCTTCCCGATGATTAGATAAACCTAGGTCTACTAGGGAAAAAGAGCTATACTACATCTGTAATCCGGATTGAAGGGTATCAACCCTTTTTCTGGCGCCGTTGTCAGGGAAGCGATAGCTACCCTGGTGAGTTTAGTAGGAACCTTGCTAGTTTTAATTATTAATTTTAGTTTTTAGTTTGCTCCCAGTCTTTATTTGAAAAACAAAAAAAATTGTTAGTCTTTAAATTCTTGTTTTTATTATTGTTATAAGTTTATGTTGAAGAAAGCCCAAAAACATAGGAAATATGGCTGAAAATAAGCTTGGGGAATTTTCCACTCCCAATAATGATTATTTGCATACTCCTATTACTCAGCCAGCAATTGCTGCTGATGACTATGAAATTAAGCCCCATTACTTAAGTTTGGTTCAACATAATCAATTTGGAGGCTCTGCTGTTGAGGACACACGTATGCACTTGAATACTTTCACTAAAATATGTGATATGTTGCGCATAAAAGATGTTGACCCCAATGCGGTCAAAATTGCATTTATTTCCATTCTCTCTTAGAGGAAAAGCAAAAGAATGGTTGCTATCTTTACCTAAAAATACTATTACATCATGGGTGGGATGTACTTCTTTATTTATGACTAAAATTTTCCCACCTGCAAAGACTGTGCAACTAAGATCTAATATTACTGGTTTTAGACAGGAAGAGCGTGAGCCACTAGCGTTTGCATGGGAGATGATGAAAGAATGCTTAAGAAACTGTGCCAACCATGGGATGGAAGATTGGTTAATCCTCCATTTATTTTATAATGCTCTTAATCCTGTGTCTAAGTCTATGCTTGATACTGCAGCTGGATGAACATTCATGGGTAAACATATTACCGAAGCAAAGCAGTTGCTAGACAATATGCAAGAAAACCATGCTCGATGGCATGTGGAAAGATCGAACATGAAGACGGTGAACTCTGTCTCACCACAAGAAAATGAAGAACTAAATGCTAAGTTGGATGAGCTCATATTAGCAGTGACGGGTAAGGAAACCCTGGTAAGAGCTATTCCTGAAACTAATATTGAAGAAATAAACTTTATAGCTTGTAATGATTATAACCCTGCTTGGAAAAAATATAATCCTAATTTTCAAAAACATTATTCTACTCCTGCAGGTAACCCTAATAATAACATGGGAACTAGTAATGGTAGTCTCCAAGAAACACTTAAGTCTTTTATAGACTCACAAAATGAACAAAACAATATTCTTGTTAAAATAATGGAGAACCATGATGTTATGCTTGGTAAATTATCTAACCAAGCATTAAGTTTGAGGAATGATTTGTAGGCCCTCCAAGAAAGGACAAGGATTGGTGAGGCACAACTAGGTAAGATAACCGAGAGTCAAACTCTCATTCTAGCTAAATTTTTAGGAAAAATTGGGCCGAATCATGTTGAAGAACTCAAAATGATGAGGATCCAAAGAGAGGCGGCTGAAGAGCTTGATTATAGTAATGCGCCTTCACCACGCTACACCATAGAAGATCTCGTAAAAAGGATCAACATTAAGATTCTCGGAATTGAAGATAATGATGAAGCCATGTATCAACACTTTGTTGATCAAGTAGTGATTAAGGTATGCGAGCTTGAAGATGAATACAAGAAAATCGCTGAAAATTTACCTATTAAACTAGATGATATATTTGAGACCATGGTTAAAATTAAGATTGAAACCAATGAGATAGCTGCACTTTTTGATTTAGGTGCAAGCGTTTCAACAATCCCAAAGAGTCTTTTTAACAAGTTAAATCTTGGCTGTTTCAAAATCACCGAACTAAAACTACATCTTGTAGATTCTACCTATAAACAAGCTATCAGAATTAAGGAGAACACTTTAGTTTATATTAAAGGCTGTCCTGCCCTAATTGACTTAGTTATTGTTGACATGCCTGAAGATGCTATTGTGATATGTCGTAAACGTATATATAATTTTTGATGCTCCATGCTTGTTGTGTATCAACTTTCTTATGTTTTGTTTACACTTTGAGGTATTTTATACATTTTCTATAACTGACCTATTAACAAGATGCCGCAGTGGCAGTTGCCTGTTTTCTGCTGTTTTTGGTTTCAGAAAAGCTAGTAAAGAAATATTTTCAGAATTGGATGAAATAAAAGCCGGAGTTCCTATTTTCCCGACATGACATAGAAGTCCAAATCAGAGACGGAGGAGAGTCATGAGGCGGCCACACCATAGGGTGGCGCGCCCCCCTGGGTGCGCTAGACCCTGGTGAGAGCCCCTCGGGCGGCCACTGACCTCGCCTCTCCAACTATATAAACCCGTCGAGACGAAAACCCTAAGGAGAGGATCAAAATTCCACGAAAAGTTCCACAGCGCTGCCATCACTGAAGACGAGATTCGGGGGCTAGAAGTCTCTATTCCGGCACCCTGCCGGGATGGGGAAGTGCCCTCGGAGCCATCTGCATCGACTCCACCACCATCTCCGTCGCCGTTGCTGACTCGCTTGATGAGGAGGGAGTAGTTCTCTCTCGAGGATAAGGGATCTACGCGTAGCTATGTGTTCATCTCTGTCTATGCGTGATCTTATTGAGATCATGAGCTTTGTAATCTAGTTGAATAAGTAGATCTATTCTGCTACTCAAGTGCTTTAATTAATCTCTGCTTATCCCCATGCGTGTGAAGTTCATAGTGTGCATACGGTGTGGCACTTGAGCTAAGGTTACAGAAATACCTATCATGAGTATAATTTGAGTTGGATGTCTCTATGGTATTGTGGTGTTTGTTGGAACCATCTAGCACTCAAGGTCATAGTGAGGGGTTATCTAGATGGGGAATGCAAACTTTAAGGTGTGTTGTTATAGCCCTACATCGTCCAACCAGAGAGTAGTTCATGGTAGCATAATGCAGAGAAGATATTTATTTGAGAGTGTGCACTAGTGAAAGTATGATCCCTAGGCCTTGTTTTATAAGTACTGAAACACCATTTACAATCAATCATGTTACATGTTTGCTTGCTGCCAGTCTTATTTCAGATTGCAATTACCACTTATAATCATCCATATTACATGTATTTCACTAACTCTTTGTCGAACTAGTGCACCTATACACCTGACAAGTGTATTGGGTGTGTTGGGGACAGAAGAGACTTCTTGTATCTTGATTACAGGGTTGCTTGAGAGGGATACCTTTGACCACTTCCTCCCTGAGTTCGATAAACCTTGAGTGATCCACTTAGGGGAAACTTGCTGCTGTTCTACAAACCTCTGCACTTGGAGGCCCAACAAAGTCTACAAGAATAGAAGCATGCATAACATCAAGCTATTTTCTGGCACCATTGCCGGGGAGGTAAGGTAAAAGGTACTCACATCCTCTGGCTACTAAGCTATCTTCTAGTACTGTTGCTGGTGTGTTAGTGCTCGAAGTTATTTCCTTTAGATTCTGCAATTATATCTTTTTGTTTCTTGTTTTTATTTTCACTAGTTAGGCTTAATGGAAAACAACAAGAAAATTAGAGAGTTTTTAAGTATTTTCCTGAGGTAGAACATGAATGGTTTGAAAAGAAAATTTAAAAACCCATGGAACTTTCTTTGCATGCTAATAGCAATGTTATTAGTATGATTTTTTTGAACACCTTTGTTACTAATGCTATGGAAACGTCTAAGCTTTGATAAGTTAGTTTTTATGAAAGTGATCTTTTTAGTTCCCCAGCTTTAGAGGAGAAAATTTGCTCTGATGATACTTTATCTCCCATATGTGGTAATTCTAATGATACTTGTGATATTTTAAATCCACATACTCAAAGCGTCCCTTTTAAAATACCTATGGAAATTGTTTAACGTGGTAGGAATAACTGTTATTTTGGAGATGGAAATGTCCATCATGGTGATCATTTACTCTTTATACATGAATTATGCGAGTTGTTCAAGTGTTGTAACATCTCAAAAATATTAAACAAGCTTATCAAGCTCTAATCACCCAAGTTTAGGGTTAACAAAAACTTTGATTCCAAAAATCTATATGAGTGCATGTGTGATTTGCATTAATGTATGAATTCTTGGATTTGCCATGTTTGATTGCTAAAAATGATAAGGATTAGTTTAAAGATGAATACCACATCATCTAGGTCAATTACAAAAAAAATTAAATAAAAGGAAAATCAAAAATAAGGCATATGATCATATGGTCACTTTGGCCAAAATTAACCACTAGTCCACTTTCGCCATCTCTAGTAAAATAATTCTAACATAAACAATTCTAGTTCTTTCCACCCCTTGCTAGACCAAGTAAAAGTGAACCCAAGCAAACTTTACAAATTCACAGAAACTATTTTCAAATCCATTTAAGAGGAAATTCAAAATGGAATCAAGTGTGGTACCTAGATCATCACTTTTCAAAAATCATTCAAACAAACACCCCTTGACAATTCCTAGCAACCATAGACTACCAAGCATGTGACCAGATCACTCACCAAAAATCTTTCAAAAAATTTAAAGTTAAGTTCATGCGGCCATTTGATCGAACACCTAGCAGACATAGTACATCTACCAACTATCTACTATTTGGGATCAATCAATTGATCATCCATTGTACCACAATTCTACTCCACTACTCACCCATGATCATTCCCAGTACTTGGCCGTGCAGTGGAGCCATTTCCCTTCGTCGTTGCACTAGTGACATGCGTACCCGAGCATGTCCATGCCGGTCGAGCACGGACAGGTCGCCTCGCGCCATGCCGCCCTCTCCCACGACACCTAGCTGCTAGCCATGGCCTCACCACCACCCTCTATCCACCCCTTGACCAACGGCGAGGAGTGGAGCAGCTAGAACCGCCTCGCCCATTTAAGTCTCTGCCATGCCGAGAGCACGACGGAGCGCCACAGCCGCCTCGCGCACACACGCTGTCAACACCCGGTTTTTAATCCCAGATGCCTGTTATGCCATACATCGCAATCCAGGATTACCATTTTTGTGAGACATAACGAATTTTTTATCACAGTACATCATCCATTACAAACCATAATAAGGTCTTCCACAAATAAAGGATCTCATGATCCAGTCTTAATACAATCAATTAGCAGAAATAAAATAGCATAGCAGTGGGGACCATCTTCAGTGTCACGCGCAATGCTGACGATGGGAGATGATCCTAGTTGTCGTAGCCATCATGTTGTCCTCCTTAAGGGTAGTCCTCTTCATAGTCTGGCCATAGGAATAGCTAGGGACAAAAGCCATGAGTACTCTTTAAGTACTCGCAAACTATCACTAACAAGTAAGGTAGTTCTAGTAGGAATGCTAACTCTAAGTTTATTTGTAAAGTTAAGTTTGGAACCTAAGCTGAGTTCAGAGACAAAGAAAGATAAAATAAAGTTCTAGAATCACTTAAGTTGGGAAACTTGTTTCATAGTCACAACTCTGTTGTGCTCAAACTCAAGATTCATTATTCATTTCATAAGTCATTTTGAAAACATCTGATAACAGAACAGTATGACCACTCCAACTGTCCATAACCACGGACGCGGCTATTCGAATAGTTTGACACTCTGCAGAGGTGGTACACTTTCAACACAAGATTCCATACATCTGTCACGGATAACCCTGAATCATCATACTTAGTATGCAGATAATCAAACATAACCTTTCCTTTACACACTCTAGTATAAGCACATATCCTATGAGCTTAGCCTCCCAGCCATGACCATCTGTCATCCTGGGCACTCCATAGGTGGACAACATTGAGAGGTAGCCTTAGCTCAAACCTCTCCCGCAAGGGAACTAATACTAATGTATATAAACTTCTGGCTAAGCCTTACCCAATTCAGGTATTGTGGTTGTACGGTAAAATTGGAATGGTATCCCATCCGAACCCAACCATCAGTTTTTATAAAAGGGCTAAGGCTCATGCCTTAACATTTTCATCATCATAAACCATTTTTGTTTCTCAACACATGTCAAAACATCTCAATAGAATGACTCATCATTCCAAGGTTCTCACAAGTCATTTTCACCAAGTATTCCCATCTAAAGTGATCAAGTTTTTGGTTTGGCTCTAAACTACTAAGTTAAGAGTGTTCACTAAGGTGGGATGCTAAGATTAATCTCATGCCATAGAATGACATCTAAGTCTAACTAGATAGGTCAAGTTTTATACTCTTTATGCTACCTTTAAACAAAGTAAAGGACTTTGGTAAAGTAAAGAAGGTAAAGCTTGTATATAAAACTTGGGGTTGGTAATAGTCAAAAATGTATAACCAAGAATGCCTATTGCCTCTTACTTAGGTTATCTAGCTTGCAAGGGTTAGCTTGCATTGCTAATGATGGCTTACATAAGTATAATACTTGCAAGTGCTAGCTTGCATAGTTAAGGAACTTGCAAGTGTTAGCTTGCCTTGTGTAGTGGTTGAAATTCTCTTCCTCCTCCTATTGGTAGAACTCCTCCTCCTTGTAAGCTTGGTCGGTACTATCATCTATAAATACATACGGGATACACAATCTACTCTAAGGCACTTATTTGATGATCTAGCATCATCACAAACATCACAAGGTTTAATAACTAGTTTCATTCTTTTTATTTGAGAAAAGTAATTTCTACTCATTGAAATTAACTAAGATTTAATATTCTCCAATTAAAATATGGGATCATGTGGACACATGTCATCACCACATATTCTAATATATGGGAATGTGATTTAAAGGTTGGATCATATTTTAATAAGTTTAAGTTTAATAATTAATGATTTAAAGTGACTAGAAATGCCTATATAGCATTATTTTGGTACTAGTCCAAAGTCACTGCATGTAAACCTTACGAGTATTACATATTCAGATCGGTATGGTAAAATGTGATTTTTGAGAGTTGTAATCAGCTGAAAAGCTATTATGGTTGATTTTAGAAAACTGTTTGAATGTGAAAAAGCTTTTGTCTTGTTATTTTTACTAGGAGAGATCTCTAACTCTAAATGATTTAAATCCAGCGGGATTGGATAGATATTTAAAGTACCTTTCCAACAAAATAGGAATCACTCAATTTGGATTTGTAGAACTCTATGAATTGATTTTCAAACTAAGGGACAAATTCTAGTTTAAGTCTAAAAAGAAAAAATCTAAATTTGAATCATAGGGCCAGCGCGGAAAATTAATTGGGCCTGCCCAGATTCACCCCACGGCGCTGAGGACTGTTGACATGGGGGTCCCGCCTGTCAGTGGCTCATTAAACACGAAGCGGTATGTAACATCCCAAAACTTTAATCCAAGCTTATCAAGATCCAAATCATCAAATTTAGGGTTAACCAAAAACTTTTCCAAATTAAAAATGAAAGCATTCATGTGTATGTGCATTTAATTTAGGAATTGATTTGAATTGCCATGGTTCTGTGATAAATTGCTTGCAAAATGTTTCTTAGGTGATTTAAACATCATCTACATCATTCCCAAACTTTTCCCAAAGAAAATCAAATCAAAAACAATTAAAAAGGAGGAATGGTCATTTTGGCCATTTTAATCCACTACACCACTTTGAGTGTTCCTAGCACTCACTTCTCAACAGAAATAATTCTAGGTCTTTACACCCCTTGATAGTACACATAATGAGGTACCAAGGCCCACTTTGGGATCTGCAAAAACCTTTCAAATGATAATTTTATATGACAGTTAAAAAGTGAATCTATTTCATATGGGAAGATCCCACTATTTCAAAAACCATCAATATGAGCTCCAGTTTCAAAACCCATGCAACCAGAGAATACTTAGCATTAGTTTAGATCACTCAAAAAATTTGAACTCAAAATTCAAAAGTTTTTCTCTTTCGGCCATTTTGTCAAACACCTTGTGGGCAAGATCAAAGTGGCCTAACTATTACTGTTTTGGGGTTGATCTTGTCTAGCCAATTGATGTGCTTTGATCACCCTTGTCTCCCCCAAGTCTAACCAGACCAACACCAGCCCATCCCCTACCTCCTAGCTGCACTGCAATGCCATGCCGAGAGCACCTTGCCGGCCAACTTGGCCCTCGCAGCAGCGGACCGCTTCCCCCTCTCTCGCCATGTCTACACGCTACCCCGTGGTCCACCGCCACCGTCCAACCAGCCCCAGCCCAGAGATAGAGACCAGAACGGCCAGGAACCGCCGCGCCTGGAGCCTGTCGACCATGCCGATGCCGCCCGCAGAGCGCGCCCCGTCCCCGCGTGCACAGACCGCCCCTCGACCGCAGCCCGTGGCCACCGCTTCGCCATGACCCAGGGAACACCCCAGACACCCCTCTTGGCCGCCCAACGCGCCACAGCCAACGCTCGCCGTCGAACCCGCCACCTCTGCCGCCCAGAGCGCGTGATGCTCCCGACCAGCACAGAGCTCGCCTTGCCGCGCCTTTAAGCCTCAGAGCACCGCCAGGAGACAGGCCACCGTCCCCTACCCCGAGCCACGCCGCTAGCCCCCTGTGTCGCCCTCGCCGGAGTCGCCTGCCCACACCGCTCGGTCTCACCATCGGGCCTATATAAGCCGGCCTCCCCAGCACGAAATCCTCACACTCCCTCACTCCCCACCTCTCTCTGAACCTCACCCACATCTCGCCGATGCCGCTCGACCTCTGCCTCGCCGGAATTGGAGCCGAAGCCGCCGCAGCAAGAGGAGAAGTGCGCCTGCGATTTTGGGTACCCAAGTTTCGCCGCAACCGCGCCTCGCCTCGCCGTCATCTTCCAGCCCGTTTGCCCGCCTCACCGACCTTGCTGGAGCCCTAGTACGTCCCCGATAGAGCCCCACCGAGCCGCTAGGGCTAGCTCTCGCCGGTGACAGGTTCGTCGTCGACGACGACTCTCAGCCGTAGATTTCACTTCTAATCCTACGATCCACAACGCGTGTACCGTTTCGCGTGTTAAGGACCACTGACAACCGGGACCCCCTGTCAGCTGAGCCCCGTGCCACGGAGCGCCACTAGGCCGGCCCATGTTCGTTCCCGCGCTAGCCCAGGCGTTCAAAATTAGTTTTTTCTATTTAGAGTTAATCTTATTTCTGTCCACTAGTTTAAAAATCAATTCTGGGAGTTTGAAAAATCCAAATTCCATGAAATCAATTTTGTCTAAAAGGTATTGAAATTATCTATCCAAGCACGTTGGATTTAAATAAATTAGAGTTATAGATCTCTCCTAGTAAAAATAACAAAACAGAAGCATTTGCAACTTGCAACATTTTTATAAAATCAACCAAGATAGGTTTTGAGTTGATTCCAACTATCAAAATTCACATTTAATCATAAGTATCTGAATATGTCATAATATTAAGGTTTACATGCAGTAACTCTGGACTAGTACCAAGATAATGCTATATAGGCATTTCTAGTCACTTTAAATCATTAAATAATGAACTTAAACCAAAGTAATGTTGATCCAACACTTAAATCACATTCCCACATGTTGGAATATGTGGTGATGACATGTGTCCACATGATCCCATGTTTAAAGTGGTGAATATTAAATCTTAGTTAAATTTTCAATGAGTAGAAATTACTTTTCTAAATTAAAAAGAATGAAACTAGTGAATTAAACTTGTGATGCTTGTGATGATAATAGACCACAAAATGTTTGTCTTAGAATGCTATTTAGCCTAGTTAAGTATTGTTTGGTGATTATGTACTCCGTATGTATTTATAGACGATAGTACCGACATAGCTTTCGAGGAGGAGGAGTTCTACCAAAAAGAAGAAGAAGAAAACTTCAACCACTGCACCAACCAAGGAAAGCCACCATTAACAATGCAAGCTAACACTTGCAAGTTTAATGCTTAGCAAGCGAGGATCAAACTAGATGATTTCGCAAAGATGCTTTAGGCATGCTTTGATCACACCCCCTTTGACTATTAGTTACCCCAAGTCTTATTTACAAGTTTTACTCCCCTTACTTTACCCAAAGTCCTTTACTTGTTTTGAAGGTTGCATAAAGAGAATAAAACTTGACATGTTTAGAACCCTTTAGATGTCATTCCATGGCATGAGATTGAACCCATCTTATCCACCTTAGTGAACACTCTTAACTTAGTAGTTTAGAGTAGATCAAAAACTTGAGTCACTTTAGATGGGAACACTTGGTGAAAATGAATTATGAAAACCTTGGAATGATGAGTCATTCTATTGAGATGTTTTGACATGTGTTGAGAAACACAAATGGTTTATGATGGTGAAAATGTTGAGGCATGAGCCTTAGCCATTTTATAAAACTGATGGTTGGATTCGGATGCGATACCATTCCAAATTTACCGTACAACCACACTACCTGAATTGGGTAAGGCTTAGTTGGAAATTTATATGCATTAGTATTAGTTCCCTCACGGGAGAGGTTTGAGCTGAGGCTACCTCTCAATGTTGTCCACCTATGTAGTGCCCAAGATGACTGATGGTCATGGTTGGGAGGCCATGCTCATAGGAGAGGTGCTTATACTAGGGTGTCTAAAGGGAAGGTTATGTTTGATTATATGCATACTAAGTATGATGATTGAGGGTTATCCCTAACATATGTATCGAATCTTGTGGTGAAAGTGTACCACCTCTTCAGAGTGTCAAACTATTCGAATAGCCGCGTCCGTGGTTATGGACAGTTGGAATGGCCATACTGTTTCGTTGTCAGATGTTTTCCAAATAACTTGAAATGAAAGATGAATCTTGACTTGACCACAACAGGGTTGTGTTTATGACAATAGCTTCCCAACTTAAGTGATTCTAGAACTTTATCTTATCTTTCTTTGCTTCAGAACTCAGCTTAGGTTTCAAACTTAACTCTTTAGTTAAACTTAGATTTATCACTTTAAGTTAGAACTATAGTACTTGTTAGTGGTATCTGCCTTCGTCAACCTTCGTCAGCATTGCCTTCATCAGCATTGCCTGTGCCCCTGAAGATGGACCCCACCGCTACACATATCTTTTATTTCCGCTGCTTGTTGTATTAAGACTGGATCATGAGATCCTTATTTGTGTAAGACCTTATGTATGGTTTGTAATGGATGATGTACTCTGATATCAAATCCGTTATGTCTCGCAAAAATGGTAATCCTGGGATTGCGAGGTATGGCATCACGGGCATCTGGGATTAAAAATCCGGGTGTTGACAAGTTGGTATCAGAGCCATCCTGACCATAGGAGACCCTAGTTAGAATGGACGTCTGAACAAAAACTTAGTTTCAAAACCAAAGGGAGTATTTACGAAAAACTATCTCTTCTCTTATCCTTGTGGGTTCACTCTTTCTCAAAAATTCATGTTCCTCAAAATTCTTACACTACTACTTAAAATTTGACACACTTGATCACTTAACTAACTTCCTCATCCTTAATTCTTGTAGATGGAGACTCAGTTCAACAAGTTTTACCAGTTGGGAAACGGAGGTCAGCTTATCTTCGAAAGGGATCTGGATTCACTGTCGGAGTTGCTGGGATGCCCACATCCAGAGTTTCTTGGAGCTCAACTTCCAGGACCCCCAGGAGGAGACTACAATGGCTAGTCACCGTGGATCTTAGAGGAAGCATCGAAGCACCGACTTTTGGGAGAATTCAGTTCTCCATGAGAGAGAACAACTGGCTAGATGAATTAGCCAGGGCAATGCATGAAGCTCTCGCACGTCTCTGTGCCCTCAGCATCAAAAAGATCCAAGGAACCCGTTTTGCCCACTATGCAAGACGTGACTTCATGGGAATGCCGATGGAGATGCCAGGTCACCCCGAGTTGAGGCGTCAAGTGGAGAACCTTGACTTCTTGCTGCATGACAGACAACAGTAACTGGACAATGCTAGAGAGTTAGCCAACCAGAACCGTGCCATTGCCGACCAGAAGGTCCAGACTTTCGCATTGCTCATCCAAGATCGCAAGTCTCTTCGCCGCCAGTGTGCAAAGAAGGATCGCACCATTGCCCGTCTTCGCAAGAAGGTGGCCGACCTCGAGAAGACCGTCAAGGAGCAAGAAGCTCAGCTTGCCGCCAAGGAAGAAGAAGATGAGGGTGAAGACATCCAGGGAGACATGGATTCTTACCTTAGCAACGATGATGACTTTCTGGAGGAGGATGCTATGGACTTCTACACTGATGATGAGGACTCCGACTTCATCGACGATGAGTAGATGCACTAGAGCACTATCGTAGCATGAGATGTATCGGTCCCACTGTATCGTAGCTTGCAGAATTGTTCTTCAAACCATCTGTTTTGGTGTGTGTTTGTATCGTGTGTTGCTTGCATGAATGAAATGAAGTTAGTTGAAAAACCTGAGTCTAACTCAAAGTTTTAGCTTTGAAAACCCAAAACCATGAACCTTAGAATTTCCCTCTTACCCCAATATCTATCTCAATCTTCAGATGACTCGTGGAAACCAAGGAGGGAGTAGCTCGTCGCAAGACCCAATGCTGCAGATCTTGCAGAATCTCATCGCCGACCGTGAAGCAAGCAGGGTAGAACGCCAAGCCAACTTAGCAACACTTCAGCAGATCGCCCAAATGGCTCTCAACAACAAAGGGCATGGAAATCAGGATCATCAAGGATCCAAGCTGAAGAATTCTCAGAACACTAATCCCCCAATCTTCAGCCAATCTGAAAACCCATTAGATGCTGATGACTGGTTACAGACCATGGAAAATAACTTAGAAGTTGCAAGAGTTGATGAAAATGAGAAAGTTCTCTTCTCCACCCACTATCTGGCCGGAGATGCAAGAGCTTGGTGGAACAGTATCCGCAATATGAACCATGGTCAAGTGATGACATGGGAAGCATTCAAAGTCAAGTTTGGCCGAACCCACGTGCCGCAAGGTCTAGTCAACAGAATGAGAGATGAGTTCCGCAAACTGAAGCAAGGGAGAATGACTGTGGTGGAGTACCATGATAGATTCCTGTCACTTGCCAGATATGCACCTGATGAGATCAATACGGAGGCCAAGAAGAAGGAGAGATTCCTGAACGGACTGCATGATGAGATGCAGACTGTCCTTGTCAACATTCGTTTCCAGGATCTCGAAGAGCTAGTCGACTCTGCCATTCAGATGGAAGGGAAGATTAACCAGGCAAACGTCAACCGCAAGCGTCGTATGACGCAGCAATCAGGATCCAATAGTCACCAGAAGTACCGTCCCAACCCTTCATCGGGATATGCACCAAGGAACAACCGACCCCCAACATCTCACCCAAGCTACCCCAACCGTAGCGGAGGCAATGTGAAGTCCGGAGGAAACAATCACAACTCTGGCAATGCCAACAATTTCAACCGTGGACCTCCCAAGAACACCAGCAACAACAACAACAACACTGCACCCAGAACTGGCAGCAATGATGTGCCTGTCGCTGTCAAAGACAAGTCCCAGATCACTTGTTTCGAGTGTGGAGTGAAGGGTCACTACTCCAATGAGTGTCCCAAGAAGACTGCAGCCAATGCCAATGTGAATGCCCCAGCACAACAGCAGCGTTGTGTTCAACCAGGAAGAAGATTTGCCCTAGGGAACCCTCACAACCGCAACGGCCGTCTCTTCCACATGAACGCAGAAGAAGCCCAGGAAGCGCCAGATGTAGTGCTGGGTATTTTTCTGTCAACTCAGTTTTAGCCAGAGTATTGTTTGATTCGGGAGCATCGCATTCATTTGTCACCGAAGAATTTGCATGCACTAGTAAGATTCACCCAACCAACTTGAAGCATATCATGATAGTTGAAATCCCCGGTTCAACAACCAAAGCTAGAAAAATTTGCAAAGCGGTGCCTATCAGAATACATGGGATAGATTTTTATGCCAACCTAATTGTACTTGGATCCAAAGGATTGGAAGTAGTACTAGGTATGGACTGTATGTCAAGGCATAAAGGACTGATTGACTGTGCTAAGAAAGCCATCACCATGACCAGTAGTTCTGGAGTAACCGTAGAGCATATCTCTAAAACCTTACCCCGTCAATTCAAGTGCAACAAGAGTGTAGCCCTGCCCACCATTGAACAAGTCAGAGTAGTCTGTGAATACCCCGGCGTATTTCCAGATGAATTGCTAGGTATGCCCCTGGATAGGGATATTGACTTCATTATCGAACTAATCCCCGGAACTGGACCCATAGCCCAGAGACCCTATAGCATGAACCCCTCAGAATTAGTGGAACTGAAGAAGCAGTTGGATGCTATGTTAGCCAAAGGCTTGATTCGACCAAGCGCATCGCCATGGAGATCACCAGTGTTATTCGTCGACAAGAAAGATGGAGGAAACCGTCTGTGCACAGATTACAGAAAGTTGAATGACGTCACTGTCAAGAACAAGTACCCCTTGCCAAAGATAGAGAATCTATTTGATTAGTTGACTGGAGCCCAAGTATTCTCAAAGATTGATCTTAGGACTGGTTATCACCAACTTAAGATTCGTGCAACGGATATTCCGAAGACTGTCTTACTACTCGCTATGGTTTATACGAGTATACGGTTATGTCTTTTGGATTAACCAATGCCCCTGCTTATTTCATGAATATCATGAATAAAATCTTTATGAATTTCCTAGATAAGTTTGTAGTTGTGTTCATGGACGACATCCTTATCTACTCCAAGTTGGAATGAGAGCATGAGCAACATCTAAGAGTCATCCTAGAAACACCGAGAGAACATCAGTTGTATGCCAAGTTTAGCAAGTGTGATTTTTGGCTGAAAGAAGTAGGATTCCTAGGACATATTGTGTCTGCCGGAGGACTCTCTGTTGATCCCGCCAAGATCAAAGATGTCGAAGAATGGGAAGCCCCAACCACTCAAACCCAAGTCCGTGCATTTATCGGATTAGCGGGATACTACCGCAAGTTCGTAGAAGGATTCTCGAGCATAGCCCGACCAATTACCCAACGGTTGAAGAAGGACAAGAAGTTTGAATGGACAGACAAATGCGAAGCCAGTTTTCAGCAGCTGAAGAAGAGATTGATATCAGCCCCAATATTAATCATGCCAAACATCAAGAAGCCATTTGATGTGTATTGTGACGCATCCAAGATTGATCTAGGATGTGTATTGATGCAAGAAGGCAAAGTCATCGCGTATCTGTCTGGACAACTGAAGCAGCATGAGCAGAACTATCTGACCCATGATCTTGAGCTAGAAACTGTGGTTCTAGCATTGAAGACATGGCGTCATTATCTGATGGGTAATCGATGTGAGATTTACTCAGATCACAAGAGCTTAAAATATATCTTCACTCAGAAGGAGTTGAATATGAGACAAAGGAGATGGATAGAGTTAATCAAGGATTATAACCTTGACATTCACTATCACCCCGGCAAAGCCAATGTGGTAGGCGATGCTCTTAGCAGATTGCTGTGTAAGCTAAACACCATGATCAAGGAGAAGCAACCAAGTTTGTATGAAGAGTTGGAGCAGTTCAGGACTGAATTAGTTAGCAAGGGATTCTTAGCTAGCATTGAACTTCAACCCACTTTGATTAGCCAAATCAAGGAAGCCCAGAAGGGGAATGAAAGTATCGATGGAATCAAACGTCGTATTGGTACAGGAATGGTACCTGGATTCACCGAAGACGAAGAAGGTGTATTGTGGTACAAAGGACATATCTGTGTGCCAGCAGATTCGGAGCTAAAGCAAGTTATCATGAAGGAAGCTCATGATACTCTTTATTCTATCCACCCTGGAGGAACAAAGATGTATTAGGATTTGAAGGAGCAATTTTGGTGGCACAAGATGAAGAGAGAAATCGGAAGCTACATCACCAAATGTGACATTTGTCAAAGAGTAAAAGCAGAGCATCAGAGACCTGCCAGACTATTGCAACCATTGCAGATTCCGGAATGGAAATGGGATTCCGTCGGAATGGACTTTATCACCGGTTTGCCTACTTCTAGTAGGGGAAATGACTCAATCTGGGTTATAGTTGATGGACTGTCCAAGGTAGCCCACTTTATACCTATCAAGACTACCTTCCAGAGTGCAAAGTTAGCAGAGCTGTACATCGCTAGAATTGTTAGTCTACATGGAACCCCCAAGACCATAGTATCAGATCGAGGAACTCAGTTTACCTTGAGATTTTGGCAGAAAGTTCAGGAAGGATTAGGAACCAAGCTGAACTTCAGCACCGCGTATCACCCGCAAACAGATGGACAGACTGAGAGAGTCAACCAGATCCTAGAGGATATGCTTAGAGCTTGTGTGTTGGAATACGAATCAAAATGGGAAGACTGCCTGCCTTTAGCGGAATTTTCATATAACAAAAGTTATCAGGCTAGTTTGCAAATGGCACCATTTGAATTCCTATATGGAAGAAAGTGTCGTACCCCTTTGAATTGGTGTCAAGTAGGAGAAAGTCAGATCTTTCAACCCAACATTCTCCGAGAAGCTGAAGAGAAGGTTCACAAAGTCCGTGAGCACCTCAAGACCGCCCAATCCAGACAAAAGAGTTATGTTGACAAGAGAAGGATAGACCTGACTTTCAATGGCGGAGATTTCGTATATCTCAAGGTTTCGCCATTGAAAGGAAAGCAATGCTTTAGTCTGAAAGGAAAGTTAGCCCCCAGATATATCGGGCCCTTCAAAATTCTAAACCATCGAGGAGAAGTATCGTATCAATTGGAACTGCCTGAAGAGATGTCAGCCATCCACAATGTGTTCCCTATCTCGTTACTTCGCAAATGTCTGGAAGTGCTTGAGAAGACTGAAGGTTTCAAGAATATCGATCACAGAGCTGTAGAAATCAATAATGACCTGACCTATCGGGAAGTGTACTATCAAGCCTACAGAACCACCAGAACCAGGAGCATCAAGTTTCTCAAGATTCAGTGGAGCAACCATACCGAAGAGGAAGCCACTTGGGAGCGCGAAGATTACATTAAGACAGAGTTCCCAGATCTCTTTATTTCCTAGTTTTCTTTGTAAATCTCGGGACAAGATTTTGTTTAAGGGGGGAAGGTTTGTAACATCCCAAAACTTTAATCCAAGCTTATAAAGATCCAAATCATCAAATTTAGGGTTAACCAAAAACTTTCCCATATTAAAAAATGAAAGCATTCATGTGTATGTGCATTTAATTTAGGAATTGATTTGAATTGCCATGGTTTTGTGATCCATTGCTTGCAAAATGTTTCTTAGGTGATTTAAACATCATCTACATCATTCCCAAACTTTTCCCAAAGAAAATCAAATAAAAAACAATTAAAAAGGATGAATTGTCATTTTGGCCATTTTAGTCCACTACACCACTTTGAGTGTTCCTAGCACTCACTTCTCAACAGAAATAATTCTAGATCTTTACACCCCTTGATAGTACACATAATGAGGTACCAAGGCCTACTTTGGGATCTGCAAAAACCTTTCAAATGATAATTTTAAATGACAGTTCAAAAGTGAATCTATTTCATATGGGAAGATCCCACTATTTCCAAAACCATCAATATGAGCTCCACTTTCAAAACGCTTGCAACCAGAGAATACTTAGCATTAGTTTAGATCACTCAAAAAATTTGAACTCAAAATTCAAAAGTTTTTCTCTTTCGGCCATTTTGTCAAACACCTTGTGGGAAGATCAAAGTGGTCTAACTATTACTGTTTTGGGGTTGATCTTGTCTAGCCAATTGAGGTGCTTTGATCACCCTTGTCTCCCCCAGGTCTAACCAGACCAACACCAGCCCATCCCCTACCTCCTAGCTGCAATACAATGCCATGCCAAAAGCACCTTGCCGACCTACTTGGCCCTCGCAGCAGCGGACCGCTTCCCCCTCTCTCGCCATGTCTACACGCTAGCCCGTGGTCCACCGCCACCGTCCAACCAGCCCCAGCCCAGAGACAGAGACAAGAACAGCCAGGAACCGCCGCGCCCGGAGCCTATCGACCATGCCGACGCCGCCCACAGAGCGCGCCCTGTCCCCGCGTGCACAGACCGCCCCTCGACCGCAGCCCGCGCCCACCGCTTCGCCATGACCCAGGGAACACCCCAGACACCCCCGTTGGCCGCCCAATGCATCACAACCACCGCTCGCCGTCAAACCCGCCACCTCTGCCGCCTAGAGCGCGTGACGCTCCCGACCAGCACAGAGCTCGCCTTGCCATGCCTTTAAGCCTCAGAGCACCGCTAGGAGACAGGCCACCGTCCCCTACCTCGAGCCACGCTGCTAGCCCCCTGTGCCGCCCTCACCGGAGTCGCCTGCCCACACCGCTCGGTCTCACTGTCAGGCCTATATAAGCCGGCCTCCCCAGCACGAAATCCTCACACTCCCTCACTCCCAACCTCTCTCTGAACCTCACCCACCTCTCCCCGACGCTGCTCGAGAAGCCGCCGCAGCAGGAGGAGAAGGGCGACTGCGATTTAGGGCACCCCAAGCTCCGCCGCAACCGCGCCTCGCCTCGCCGTTGTCTTCCAGCCTTTTTTCCCGCCTCACCAACCTTGCTGGAGCCCTGGTACGTCCCCGATAGACCCCCACCGAGCCGCTAGGCCTAGCTCTCGCCGGCGACAAGTTCGTCGTCGACGACGACCCTCAACCGTATATTTCACTTCTAATCCTACGATCCACAGCGCGCGTACCGTTTCGCGTGTTAAGAACCACTGACAAGCGGGACCCCCCTGTCAGCTGAGCCCCGCGCCGCGGAGTGCCACTGGGCTGGCCCATGTTCGTTCCCACGCTAGCCCAGCCATTCAAAATTGGATTTTTCTATTTAGAGTTAATCTTATTTCTGTCCACTAGTTTAAAAATCAATTCTGGGATTTTGACAAATCCAAATTGCATGAAACCAATTTTGTCTGAAAGGTATTGAAATTATCTATCCAAGACCGTTGCATTTAAATCAATTAGAGTTATAGATCTCTCCTAGTAAAAATAACAAAACAGAAGCATTTGCAACTTGCAACATTTTTATAAAATCAACCAAGATAGGTTTTGAGTTGATTCCAACTCTCAAAATTCACATTTAATCATACCTATCTGAATATGTAATAATATTAAGGTTTACATGCAGTGACTTTGGACTAGTACCAAGATAATGCTATATAGGCATTTCTAGTCACTTTAAATCATTAAATAATGAACTTAAACCAAAGTAATGTTGATCCAACCCTTAAATCACATTCCCACATGTTGGAATATGTGGTGATGACATGTGTCCACATGATCCCATGTTTTAAGTGGTGAATATTCAATCTTAGTTAAATTTTCAATGAGTAGAAATTACTTTTCTAAATTAAAAAGAATGAAACTAGTGAATTAAACTTGTGATGCTTGTGATGATAATAGATCATCAAATATGTGTCTTAGAATGCTATTTATCCTAGTTAAGTATTGTTTGGTGATTGTGTGCTCCGTATGTATTTATAGACGATAGTACCGACCAAGCTTTTGAGGAGGAGGAGTTCTACCAAGAAGAAGAAGAAAACTTCAACCACTTCAACAACCAAGGCAAGCCACCATTAACAATGCAAGCTAACACTTGCAAGTTTAATGCTTAGCAAGCTAGGATCAAACTAGATGATTTAGCAAAGATGCTTTAGGCATGCTTTGATCACACCCCCTTTGACCTATTTAGAGTATAAAACTTGACCTATTTAGAACCCTTTAGATGTCATTCCATGGCATGAGATTGAACCCATCTTATCCACCTTAGTGAACACTCTTAACTTAGTAGTTTAGAGTAGATCAAAAACTTGAGTCACTTTAGATGGGAACACTTGGTGAAAATGAATTATGAAAACCTTGGAATGATAAGTCATTCTATTGAGATGTTTTAACATGTGTTGAGAAACACAAATGGTTTATGATGGTGAAAATGTTGAGGCATGAGCCTTAGCCCTTTTATAAAACTGATGGTTGGATTCGGATGCGATACCATTCCAAATTTACCGTACAACCACATGATACGTCAATTTTGCATCACTATTCTCTTTCTTAATTCACTATTATTCATTGATATATTTCGTATTGAGAGGTGAAAGCTAGTAATATCATAATTTTTGGGAGCTCTTTATGAGACTTTTAATCCCTGCTTCCCTCTTTGAAGGGCCCTTTATTTTACTTTGTAGTTGAGTCAGTAAACCTATTCCCTTCTATCTCGGCAAGTATTTTGAGTTGATGTGTTTCATTAATTCATACAATGATTTATGCATTCATGTTTCTTATGTTCCTTGTTTTTCACATTGCTCTTATCTTGATGTTTACTAACTTGAAAGCTTTCGTTGAAAAAACAGCTATTTGTGAACTCCAGCAAATTATCAACTATTCTTCGACCAAGAGCTAAGTTTGCCATTACCAATTATGATTCACTTTATGTATCTTTATTGTGTTTCCTTTACTCATTGCAAGTTGAGTTGTATAATAGTGAGTTGTCTTCTATTACGATCTATGTATTTGATGAATGTGATGCTTCTTGTCCGTATTCTTTTATCGACTCTTCACTCCATAAACTTGAGGTCACGTTTATTGAGCTCAATTTCGCTTGGGGACAAGCGAAGTCTAAGCTTGGGGGGAGTTGATACGTCCATTTTGCATCACTATTCTATATCTTAATTCACTATTATTCATTGATATATTTCGTATTGAGAGGTGATACTTATGTTATTTCATCTGTTTTTGCATGGTTGATGAATTTTGGAGCATGGACCGCTGCAGTCAGGATTCTGATGGAAAAGGTGCTGTTTGGAGGCAAAATTCGCGAAGATCAAAAAATCCGGGAAATATACGAAAAATTCTATTTTTCTAGAAGACTCAAGATGCCAGAAGATGGAGTGGAGGTGGGCCACAGGGGGCTCACACCACCCCATGGCGCAGGCAGGCCTAGGCCGCGCCAGGGAGTGGTGTGCCACCCTGACCCACTCCAGCCTCTCCCCTCTGGCGTATATCTTCCTCCCGAAACCCTAAGACTCGGGGAGCGACCACATAAAGATTCCGCCGCCTCTGCGGGGCGAAAAACACCGAGAGATAAAGATCTCTCCGGCAGACAGATTTCTTCTGGGGAATTCCTTCCCGGAGAGGGGAGATCATCGCCATCAACACCACCATCAAGATGGACTTCATCGGGATCATCATCATCATCATCACCACCATCATCACCATCAGCACCCTCATCACCATCTCCATATTGCTGTAACAATTGCGTGGAATCTTGCCATAGTTCATAGGGGAAACTTTCCCGGTGTTGATTACTCTTTGTAGTTGATGCTATTGAGTGAACCATTGAATTATTGTTTATGTTCAGATTGTTATACATCATTATTCCATCTCTGATCATGATCCATATGATGTCTTGTGAGTAGTTCGTTTTGTTTTTGAGGACATGGGAGAAGTCTTGTTGTTAGTAGTGGAGTTGCGTTGAGAAAGATTCATTAGATTGTTATTTAGGTTGTGGTGTACTTCTTCTAGTGGTGTCATGTGAACGTCGACTACATGACACTTCACCTATATGGGCCTAGGGGAATGCATTGTGTATTTGGCTACTAATCGTAGTGGTTGCCGGAGTGACAGAAACCTGAACCCCCGTTAGGAAACCATTGCACAAGGGACATAAGGGTCTTAGAGTTTAAAGCTGTGGTTAGGTTTCTACCTTAATTAGTTTCTTGTACTTACGGATGTTTGCAAGGGGGTTTAATCACAAGTATGTATTAAGTCTTGGATGGGACGGTACATTAGCACAGGTTCACCCAAACAACACTTAGCAAGCTAGAGAAGATTAATCGACTATATGAAGCGAAAGCACTTGACAGTCTTCCCATGTGTCCTCGAGAACGTTTGGTCATCTATAGAAATACAACCGGCTTGTCCTTTGCTGCATAAAGGATTGGGCCACTTGCTGCATTTATTCCTACTGTCTTTTATTTACTCGTACATTGTTTACTTGCTTTATCGAAAACCCCTAAAAATCCGTTTGCTAAGTATTTGCAGAGAATTCTTGATCCATACCACTAGCCAGCACCTTCTACTCCTCGTTGGGTTCGACACTCTTACTTATCGAAAATACTGCGATACACCCCCTATATTTGTGGGTCATCACCACACTACCTGAATTGGGTAAGGCTTTGCTGGAAATTTATATGCATTAGTATTAGTTCCCTCACGGGAGAGGTTTGAGTTGAGGCTACCTCTCAATGTGGTCCACCTATGGAGTGCCCAAGATGACTGATGGTCATGGTTGGGAGGCCATGCTCATAGGATAGGTGCTTATACTAGGGTGTGTAAAGGGAAGGTTATGTTTGATTATCTGCATCTAAGTATGATGATTTAGGGTTATCCCTTATAGATGTATCGAATCTTGTGGTGAAAGTGTACCACCTCTGTAGAGTGTCAAACTATTCGAATAGCCGCGTCCGCGGTTATGGACAGTTGGAATGGCCATACTGTTTTGTTGTCAGATGTTTTCCAAATAACTTGAAATGAATGATGAATCTTGACTTGACCACAACAGGGTTGTGTTTATGAAAATAGCTTCCCAACTTAAGTGATTCTAGAACTTTATCTTATCTTTCTTTGCTTCAGAACTCAGCTTAGGTTTCGAACTTAACTTTTAGTTAAACTTAGATTTATCACTTTAACTTAGAACTACAGTACTTGTTAGTGGTAGTTTGCGAGAACTTAAAGAGTACTCATGGCTTTTGTCCCTGGCTATTCCCATGGCCAGACTATGAAGGAGACTATCAATATGATGGCCAGCAGGACGGCTATGATAACTAGGACTATCTGCCTTCATCAGCATTGCCTGTGCCCCTGGAGATGGACCCCACCGCTACGCTTATCTTTTATTTCCGCTGCTTGTTTTATTAAGACTGGATCATGATATCCTTATTTGTGTAAGACCTTATGTATGGTTTGTAATGGATGATGTACTGCGATATCAAATCCGTTATGTCTCGCAAAAATGGTAATCCTGGGATTGCGAGGTATGGCATAACGGGCATCTAGGATTAAAAATCCGGGTGTTGACACAGTACAGGGCAATGTGGACCGTAGGATTAGAACTAGATCAACGGCTCACGGTCGTCGTCGACGACGAACACGTCACCGGCGAGACGGAAACCCAGCGACAAGGCGGGGGTGTAGTGGGGGCGTACCAGGGCTCCAGCGAGTGCGGCGAGGCGGGAAAACGAAAAAGTCAACGACGGCAGGCTTATGTGAAGTCGCGGCACAGGCTAGGGTGGACGAAATCGATGGCAGCATCTCCACCTCTGCTGCGGCTTCCTCCTGCTCAATTCCGGCGACTGGCTCTCGAGCGGTTCCGGCAAAAGGTGGGGAAGGACTGGTGGTGAGAGGGGAGTGTGAATGTGTGATGAATTTGTGCTATGAGGCTTGCTTATATAGGCGCGGCGAGGCGTCAGAGAAGCATGGGCGGAGCTCGTCGGTGACAACGACACATGGGGCTATTGGTGTGGGCGAGGTAGGCGGACGGTGGGTGGTTCCCTGGCGGTCAGCTAGGGCTTAAAGGCGGTGCTAGGGGCGGTGGCTTGTGGTAGTGAGCGTCGCGCGCTCTGGGAGACAGGGGCGGTGCTCGACGCGGTTCCCGGTGAGTGTGGGTCGAGCGGCGGGTATGGCCATGTCTGGTGGGGTGAGGTGGTCAAGGCGGAGCAGCGCGCGCGGTCTGGTGTCGAGGCGCGGCGTGTGGCATGCTGGCGGTGATGGCGCTCTGGCGTGCTCTGGCATGGCACAGAGAGGATAGTGCAGGGGTTGTCTAGGGTGGTCCAGTGGCTAGTAGTGGCGGTGGGGTAGACCGTGGACGGCGGTGAGGTCACGCCTTGCTTCCTAGAGCGGCAGAGAGGGGCTGGTGGTCTGCTGTGAGCTGCGCATGATCGACCGGCGAGCATGGCCTCGGGGTGGCGTGGTGCTGGCGCTAGGGATTAGGGGATGGGTTGGTTTCGGCCTGGTTAGAGCTAGGAGGTTCATAGGGAGTAAATGGGGTGCAAATGGGTGGCAATCCCCTGTAGAAACAGTGAATTGACTAGTGTGTTGGTTCTGTGCCTGCCAAGTGTTTGACCAAATGGCCGAAAGAATTCAAATTTGGAATTTTCAAATGAAATTTTGTGGAGTGGTTTGTCACATGCTTAAACATCTCTTGTTGCTGGGGATTTTTAAATGGAGTTCATTTGAGTGGTTTTGGAAAAGTGTGATCTAGACATATGAACTAGACTCCATTTTCAATTGTCATTTAAAATTAGAGTTTGAATGTTTTTGGGAGATCACAAAGTGGGCCTTGGTACATCACTACTTGGACTAGCAATGGGTACAAAGATCCACAATTGTTTTTGTTGGAATTTGAGTGCTAGGAATACCCAAAGTGGGCTAGGTGATTAAAATGGCAAAAGTGACCATTTCCTTTTATTAATTATTTATGATTTCTTTTTGTTTGGTTTTTGCTTTGGAATGATCTAGATGATGTGACATTCATCATAGAACATTTTACAACCATTAGAACAAGTAATCATGGCATTTCAAACAATTCCTATTTAATGCAACACACATATGCATGCTTAAATATTTTTAAATGGAAAAAAGTTTTTGTTAACCCCAAACTGGGTGATTTGGATCTTGATTAACCTTGATTAAAGATTTGGGATGTTACAAACCTTCCCCCCTCAAAAAAAATCTCATCCCGAGATTTAAGAAAGAAAACTAGGAACTAAAGAGATCTGGGAACTCAGTCCTAATGTAATCTTCTCGCTCCTAAGTGGCTTCTTCTTCGGTATGGTTGCTCCATTGAACCTTGAGAAACTTGATACTCCGGGTCCGGGTGGTTCTGTAAGCTTCTTCCAAAATATGTATGGGCACTTCACGATACGTCAGATCCTTGTTGATATCAACAGCTCGGTGATCGATGTTCTTGAAAACTTCGCTCTTCTCCGGTACTTATAGACATTTGCGAAGTAACGAGATATGGAACACATTGTGGATAGCAGACATCTCCTCTAGCAGTTCCAGTTGATATGATACTTCTCCGTGATGATTCAGAATCTTGAATGGTCCAATATATCTGGGTGCTAACTTTCCTTATAGACTAAAACGTTGGGTTCCCTTCAATGGCGACACTTTGAGGTACACATAATCTCTACCATTGAAAGTCAGGTCTCTCCTTCTCTTATCAGCATAACTCTTCTATCTGGATTGGGTGGTCTTGAGGTGCTCACGGACTTTGTGAACCTTCTCTTCGGCTTCTCATCGGATCTCGTGTCCAAAAATCTGACTCTCTCCTACTTGCGGCCAATTCAAAGGGGTACGACACTTTCTTCCATATAAGAACTCAAATGGTGCCATTTGCAAACTGGCTTGATAACTATTGTTGTATGAGAATTCTGCGAAATGCAGGCAATCTTCCCATTTTGATCCGTATTCTAACACACAAGCTCTCAACGTATCTTCTAAGATTTGGTTCACTCTTTCAGTGTGTCCATCAGTTTGCGGGTGATAAGCTGTGCTGAAATTCAACTTGGTTCCTAATCCTTCTTGGACTTTCTGCCAAAATCTCGAGGTAAATTGGGTTCCTCGATCTGATACTATGGTCTCGGGGGTTCCATGCAAACTAACAATTCTAGCAATGTACAACTCTGCTAGCTTCGAACTCTGGTAGGTTGTCCTAACACGTATAAAATGGGCTACCTTGGACAATCTATCAACTATGACCCATATAGAGTCATTTCCCCTGCTAGAAGTAGGGAAACCGGTGATAAAGTCCATTCCAACGGAATCCCATTTCCATTCCGGAATCTGCAATGGTTGCAACAGTCCTGCAGGTCTCCGATGTTCCGCTTTGACCCTCTAATAGATATCACGCTTGGATATGTAGCTTCCAATTTCTCTCTTCATCTTGTGCCACCAAAATTTCTCTTTCAAATATTGATACATCTTCGTTCCTCCGGGGTGGATAGAATAAAGAGTATCATGAGCTTCCTGCATGATAACTTGTTTTAGCTCTGAATCTGCTGGCACACAGATACGTCCTTTGTACCATAGAACTCCTTCTTCATCTTCGGTGAATGCAGGTACCTTTCCTGTACCAATACGACGTTTGATTCCGTCGATACTTGCATTTCCCTTCTAGGCTTCCTTGATTTGGCTAATCAAAGTGGGTTGAAGTTCAATGCTACCTAAGAATCCTTTGCCAACTATCTTAGTTCTGAACTGCTCCAACTCCTCAAGCAAACTTGGTTGCTTCTCCTTTATCATAGTGTTTAGCCTACACGGCAATCTGTTTAGAGCATCTGCTACCACATTGTCTTTGCCAGGGTGATAGTGAATGTCAAGGTCATAATCCTTGATTAACTCTATCCATCTCCTTTGCCTCATATTCTGAGTGAAGATATACTTCAAACTTTTGTGATCTGAGTAAATCTCACAGCGATTACCATAAGATAATGACGTCATGTCTTCAATGCCAAAACTACGGTGGCTAACTCAAGATCATGGGTAGGATAGTTCTGCTCATGCTGCTTCAGTTGTCGAGACAGATATGCTATGACTTTGCCTTCTTGCATCAACACACATCTGAGACCAATCTTGTATGCATCACAATACACATCAAACGGCTTCTTGATATCTGGCATGATCAATATTGGGGCTGAAATCAATCTCTTCTTGAGCTCTTGGAAACATGCTTCACATTTGTCCGTCCATTCAAACTTCTTGTCCTTCTTCAACAATTGGGTCATGGGTCTTGCGATGGTCGAAAATCCTTCTACGAACTTGCGGTAATATCCCGCTAATCCGAGAAATGCACGGACTTGGGTTTGAGTGGTTGGGGCTTCCCATTCTTCAACATCTCTGATCTTTGCGGGGTCAAAAGCGACTACTCCGGCTGACACAATATGTCCTAGGAATCCTACTTCCTTCAGCCAAAACTCACATTTGCTGAACTTGGCATACAACCGATGATCTCTAAGGGTTTCAAGGATGATTCTCAGATGTTTCTCATGCTCTTCTTCTGACTTGGAGTAGATAAGGATATCATCGATAAACACAATGACAAACTTATCTAGAAAATTCAGAAAGATCTTATTCATGAGATTCATGAAATAGGCAGGGGCATTGGTTAATCCAAAAGACATGACCGTATACTCGTATAATCCATAACGAGTAGTAAAGGAGGTCTTTGGAATATCCGTTGCACGAATCTTAAGTTGGTGATAACCAGTCCTAAGATCGATCTTAGAGAACACTCTGGCACTAGTCAACTGATCAAATAGATCCTCTATCTTTGGCAATGGGTACTTGTTCTTGATGGTGACGTCATTCAACTTCCTGTAATTTGTGCACAAACGGTTGCCTCCATCCTTCTTGTCGACGAATAACACGGGTGATCTCCATGGGGATGCGCTTGATTGAATCAAGCATGTTGCCAACATAGCATCGAGCAGCTTGTTCAGTTCCACTAACTCTGAGGGGTTCATGCTATAGGGTCTCTGGGCTATGGGTCCGGTTCCGGGGATTAATTCAATAATGAACTCAATATCCCGATCTGGGGTCATACCGGTCAGTTCATCTGGGAATACGTCAGGGTATTCACAGACCACTCTGACTTGGTCTATGGTGGGTAGGGCTAGACTCTTGTTGCACCTGAATTGACGGGGCAAGGTTTCATATATGCTCTACTGAGACTCCAGAGCTACTGGTCATGGTGATGGCTTTCTTGGCACAGTCAATCAATACTTTATGCTTTGACATCCAATCCATTCCTAGTACTACTTCCAAACCTTTGGTTCCAAGTACTATTAGATTGTCATAAAAATCTATCCCATATATTCTGATAGGTACAACTTTGCAATTTTTTCTAGCTTTTGTAGTTGTACCGGGGATTTGAACTATCATGACATGCTTCAAATTGGTTGGGAGAATCTTACTAGTGCATGCAAATTCTTCGGTGAGAAATGAGTGCGATGCTCCAGAATCAAACAACACTCTTGCTAAAACTGAGTTGACAGAAAACATACCCAGCACTACATCTGACGCTTCTTGGGCTTCTTTGGCGTTCATGTGGAAGAGACGGCCATTGCGGTTGTGAGGGTTCCCTAGGGCGAATCTTCTTCCAGGATGAACACGACACTGCTGTTGAGCTGGGGCATTCACATTGGCAGTGGCGGCAATCTTCTTGGGACACTCATTGGAATAGTGACCCTTCACTCCACACTCGAAACAAGTAATCTGAGACTTGTCTTTTGCTGCCACGGGCACAACATTGCTTCCAGTTCTGGGTGCAGTGTTGTTGTTGTTGTTATTGTTGTTGTTGTGCTTGGGAGGTGCACTGTTGAAATTGCTGGAATTGCCGGGGTGGTTGTTGTTGTTTCCTCCGGACTTCACATTTCCTTCGCTACGGTTGGGGTAGCTTGGAGGAGACATTGGGGGTCGATTGTTCCGTGGGGCATATCCTGCAGAAGGGTTGGGACGGTACTTCTAGTGACTGTTGGATCTAGTTTGGTGCATCATCCGACGTTTGCGGTTGTCGTTTGCTTGATTAATCTTCCCTTCCATATGAATGGCAGAGTCGAGTAGCTCTTCGAGATCCTCGAAATGGATGTTGACGAGAACTGTCTGCATCTCATCATGCAGTCTGTTTAGGAATCTCTCTTTCTTCTTGGCTTCAGCATTGATATCATCAGGTGCATACCTGACTAGGGACAAGAATCTATCACGATACTCCACTACAGTCATTCTGCCTTACTTTAACTCTCTGAACTCATCTGTCATTCTGGTGACTAGACCCTGTGGGATGTGGGTGCGGCTGAACTTGATCTTGAAGGCTTCCCATATCATCACTTGACCATGGTTCATTGTGCGGGTGATGTTCCACCATGCTCTTACATCTCCTGCCAAATAGTGGGTGGCAAAAAGAACTTTCTCGTTGTCATCCACTTTGGCTACTTCTAAGTTATTCTCCATGGTCTGCAACCAATCATCTGCATCCAGTGGGTTCTCTGAAGTGCTAAAGATTGGGGGATTGGTATTCTGGAAATTTTTAAGCTTAGATCCTGGATGATCCTGTTTTCCATGGTTCTGATTGTTGTGAGCCATCTGGGAGATCTACTGCAGGGTGGCTAGATTTGCTTGGCGCTCTGCCCTACTAGCTTCATGGCCTGCAATGAGAGTCTGCAGAATCTACAGCATTGGGTCTTGCGATGAGCTGCTCCCTCCTTGGTTTCCACGAGTCATCTGAAGATTGAGATAGATAAAGGGGTAAGAGGGAAAGTTCTAAGGTTCATGGTTTTGGTTTCAAAGCTAAAACTTTGAGTTTGACTCAGATTATGCAACTAATTTCTTCTCATTCATTCAAGCAAAGCACACGATACAAACACACACACACCACAACATCAAAGGAAAACAGATGGTTTTAAGCACCATTCTGTGAGCTAAGATACAATGGGACCGATACTCCTCACTCCTATGATAGTGCTCTAGTGCATCTACTCATCATCGATGAAGTCGGAGTCCTCATCGTTGGTGTAGAACTACATGGCATCATCCTCTAGATAGTCATCATCATTACTAAGGTAGGAGTCAATATCTCCTTGGATATCTTCACCTTCCTCTTCTTCTTCTGTTGCTACCAGCTGAGCTTCTTGCTCCTTGATGGTCTTCTCGAGTTCGGCCACCTTCTTGCGAAGACGGTCGATGGTGTGATCCTTCTTTGTGCGTTGATGGCGAAGAGACTGACGATCCTTGACGAGTAGTGAGAAAGTCTGGGCCTTCTTGGCGGCAATGGCGAGGTTGTGGTTGGTGAACTCTCTAGCATTGTGCAATTCCTTCTGTCTGTCGTACAGTAGGAAGTCGAGGTTCTCCACTTGACGCTTAAACTCAGGGTGACTTGGCATCTCTAGCGGCATTCCCATAGAATCACGCCTTGCATAGTGAACAAAGAGGGTTCCTTGGATCAAGTTGACATTCTATGCGCAAAGACGAGCGAGAGCTTCATGCATTGCCCTGGCTAATCCATCTAGCCAGTTGTTCTCTCTCACAGAGAACTGAATCCTCCCAGACATGGGTGCCCGTATCTTGCCTCGAAGATCAGCAGTTACTAGCCATTGTAAATCTCCTCCTTGGGGTCTAGGGAGTTGAGCTCCAAGAAATTCCGGATGAGGATGCTCCAAGTACTCAGACAGTGCATCTATATCCCTCTCGAAGATCAGTTGGCCTCCGTTGCCCAACTGGCAGAACTTGCTGTACTGAGCTTCCATCTATAAGAATTTAGGATGAGAAGTTAGTGAAGTGATCAAGTGTGTAAAGATTTTATGTAGTAATGTAAGAATTTGGAGGAACATGTAACTTTTTTGAGAGAAAGAATCTGCAAGGGTAAGAGAAGAAATAGTTTTCATAAATACTCACTTTGGTTTTTGAAACTAAGTTTTTGTTCGAACGCCCATTCTAACTAGGGTCTCCTATGGTCAGGATGGCTCTGATACCAACTTGTCAACACCCGGATTTTTAATCCCAGATGCCTGTTATGCTATACATCGCAATCCCAGGATTACCATTTTTGTGAGACATAACAGATTGGATACCACAGTACATCATCCATTACAAACCATAATAAGTTCTTACACAAATAAAGGATCTCATGATCCAGTCTTAATACAATCAAGTAGAGGAAATAAAATAGCGTAGCAGTGGGGTCGATCTTTAGTCACAGGCAATGCCGACGATGTAAGATGATCCTAGTTGTCGTAGCCGTCCTGCTGTCCTCCTTCAGTGTAGTCCTCTCCATAGTCTAGCCATAGGAATAGCGAGGGACAAAAGCCATGAGTACTCTTTAAGTACTCGCAAACTATCACTAACAAGTAAGGTAGTTCTAGTAGGAATGCTAACTCTAAGTTTATTTGTAAAGTTAAGTTTGGAACCTAAGCTAAGTTCAGAGACAAAGAAAGATAAAATAATGTTCTAGAATCACTTAAGTTGGGAAATAGTTTCATAGTCACAACTTTGTGGTGGTCAAGTCAAGATTCATAATTCATTTCATAAGTCATTTTGAAAACATCTGACAACGGAACAGTATGGCCACTCCAACTATCCATAACCACGGATGCGGCTATTCGAATAGTTTGACACTCTGCAGAGGTGGTACACTTTCACCACAAGATTTGATACATCTGTCAGGGATAACCCTGAATCATCCTACTTAGTATGCAGATAATCAAACATAACCTTTCCTTTACACACTCTAGTATAAGCACCTCTCCTATGAGCTTGGCTTCCCAGCCATGACCATCTGTCATCCTGGGCACTGCATAGGTGGACAACATTGAGAGGTACCCTCAGCTCAAACCTCTCCCGCCAGGGCACTAATACTAATGCATATAAACTTTCGGCTAAGCCTTACCCAACTCAAGTATTGTGGTTGTACGGTAAAATTGGAATGGTATCGCATCCGAACACAACCATCCGTTTTTATAAAAGGGCTAAGGCTCATGCCTCAACATTCTCATCATGATAAACCATTTGTGTTTCTCAACACATGTCAAAACATCTCAATAGAATGACTCATCGTTCCAAGGTTTTCACAAGTCATTTTCACCAAGTATTCCCATCTAAAGTGATCAATTTTTTGGTTTGGCTCTAAAATACTAAGTTAAGAGTGTTCACTAAGGTGGGATGCTAAGATCAATCTCATTCCATAGAATAACATCTAAGTCTAACTAGATAGGTCAAGTTTTATACTCTTTATGCTACCTTTAAACAAAGTAAAGGACTTTGGTAAAGTAAAGAAGGTAAAGCTTGTATATAAAACTTGGGGTTGGTAATAGTCAAAAATATATAACCAAACATGCCTATTGCCTCTTGCTTAGGTTATCTAGCTTGCAAGGGTTAGCTTGCATTGTTAATGATGGCTTGCATAAGTATAATACTTGCAAGTGCTAGCTTGCATAGTTAAGGAACTTGCAAGTGTTAGCTTGCCTTGGGTAGTGAAGTGGTTGAAATTCTCTTCCTCCTCCTCTTGGTCGAACTCCTCCTCCTCGTAAGGTTGGTTGTTACTATCGTCTATTACATACGTGATACACAATCACCAAACAATACTTAACTAGTCTATTTAGTACTCTAAGGCACTTATTTTATGATCTAGCATCATCACAAACATCACAAGGTTTAATAACTAGTTTCCTTCTTTTTATTTGAGAAAAGTAATTTCTACTCATTGAAATTAACTAAGATTTAATAATCTCCAATTAAAATATGGGATCATGTGGACACATGTCATCACCACATATTCTAATATATGGGAATGTGATTTAAAGGTTGGATCATATTTTAATAAGTTTAAGTTTAATAATTAATGATTTAAAGTGACTAGAAATGCCTATTTAGCATTATTTTGGTACTAGTCCAAAGTCACTGCATGCAAACCTTAATAATATTACATATTCAGATAGGTATGGTAAAATGTGATTTTTGAGAGTTGGAATCAACTCAAAGCTATTATGGTTGATTTTAGAAAAATGTTTGAATGTGAAAAAGCTTTTGTCTTATTATTTTTACTAGGAGATATCTCTAACTCTAACTGATTTAAATCCAACAGTCTTGGATATAGATTTAAAGTACCTTTCCAACAAAATTGGAATCACTCAATTTGAATTTGTATAACTCTCTGAATTGATTTTCAAACTAAGGGACAGATTCTAGTTTAAGTCTAAAAAGCAAAAAATCTAAATTTGAATCATAGGGCCAGCGCGAGAAATTAATTGGGCCGGCCCAGATTCACTCCGCGGTGCTGAGGAATGCTGACAGGGGGGTCCCGCCTGTCAATGGCTCATTAAACGCGAAGCGATACGGGGCAATGTGGACTGTAGGATTAGAACTAGAGCAACGGCTCACGGTCGTCGTCGATGACAAACACGTCGCCGGCGAGACGGAAACCTAGTGACACGGTGGGGGTGTAGTGGGGGCGTACTAGGGCTCCAGCAATTGCGGCGAGGCGGGCCAACGAATGAGTCGATGACGGCAGGCTCAGGCGAAGTCGCGGCAGAGGCTGGGGTGGATGAAATCGATGGCAACGTCTCCTCCTCTACTGCGGCTTCCTCTGGCTAAACTCTGGCAACTGGCTGCTCGAGCAGCTCCGGCGAGAGGTGGGGAAGGACTGGTGGTGAGAGGGGACTGTGAATGTGTGACGAATCCGTGCTGGGGAGGCTTGCTTATATAAGCACGGCGAGGCGGTAGAGAAGCATGGGCGGAGCTCGTCGGTGACAACGGCACAGGAGGCTATTGGTGTGGGCGAGGTAGGCGGACGGTGGGTGGTTCCCTGGCGGTCAGCTAGAGCTTAAAGGCAGTGCTAGGGGTGGTGGCTTGTGGTCGGGAGCATCGCTTGCTCTAGGAGACAGGGCGGTGCTCGACGCGGTTCCCGACGAGTGTGGGTCGAGCGGCGGGGTACGGCCGTGTTTGGCGGGTTGAGGTGGTCAAGGCGGAGCAGCGCGCACAGTCTGGTGTCGAGGCGCGGTGCGTGGCGTGCTAGCGGTGATGGCGCTCTGGCATGCTTTGGCGTGGCGCAGAGAGGATAGTGCGGGGGTTATCTGGGGTGGTCCAGTGGCTAGCAGTTGCCGTGGGGTAGACCGTGGACGGCGGTGAGGTCACTCCTTGCTTCCTATAGTGGCGGAGAGGGGTTGGCGGTCTGCTGCGAGCTGCCATGATCGACCGGCAAGCATGGCCTCGAGGTGGCGCTAGGGATTAGGGGATGGGTTGGTTTCGGCCTGGTTAGAGCTAGGAGGGTCATAGGGAGTAAATGGGGTGCAAATGGGTGGCAATCCCCTGTAGAAACAGTGAATTAACTAGTGTGTTGGTTTTGTGCCTGCCAGGTGTTTGACCAAATGGCCGAAAGAATTCAAATTTGGAATTTTTAGATGAAATTTTTTCTAGTGAGTTGTCACATGCTTATCATCTCTGGTTTCAGGGGATTTTTAAATGGAGTTCATTTGAGTGGTTTTGGAAAAGTGTGATCTAGACATATGAACTAGATTCCATTTTCAATTGTCATTTAAAATTAGAGTTTGAATGTTTTTGGGAGATCACAAGGTGGGCCTTGGTACATCACTAATTGTACTAGCAAGGGGTACAAAGATACACAAGTGTTTCTGTTGGAATTTGAGTGCTAGGAATACCCAAAGTGGGCTAGGTGATTAAAATGGCAAAAGTGACCATTTCCTTTTATTAATTCTTTTTGATTTCTTTTTGTTTGGTTTTTGCTTGGGAATGATCTAGATGATGTGACATTCATCATAGAACCATTTTACAACCATTAGAACAAGTAATCATGGCATTTCAAACAATTCCTATTTAATGCAACACACATATGCATGCTTAAATATTTTGTAACATCCCAATTTCAGCAATCGTGATTTATTGTCCAAAATGCAAAAATCAGGGGGAACAAAACCTTTTTCTTGTGCTTTAGTGCAGTGCTTGCTTGTTGTTTGTTTGCACTTGTGCTTATGAAGTGTATCTTAGGATACTCCTTACCTCAACCTCAGTTGGCAAAAGCTATTTACCAAAAACTACCTTGGCTTACTTTACATATTCTCAAACGTTCTGGCAGTTCAAAACAGGAGCCAAGATGCCTGTGTAACCAAAACTATTTTGGTAGCTTCTATTAACAAAACTATGGAGAGATATATAATACAATCTCCTTATGTTTTCCAGATAGAACACTCAACTAATCTTACCTCTAGTTTTCCCAAAACTCTTGTTCAAAGCTTTTGACTTCTACTCTTGGTAGAGATACCAAGAACCCTCATCTTATTCAAAACTCAACCTATTAAAAATGCCCCAACCTTACCTCCAAGCTAAGCTTGATGGTGACCCCTAGTAATAGATGATTAGTGTATAAGATGAGTTGCCTTGATCTGCTGCCTGATGAGTTGCCTTGATCTGCTGCTTGATTTGTTTGCTTAGGAAGTAGAATGAGCTATATTAGAAGCTCATCCCTAGGATCAAGATGCCTCCCAATCATCAACTCCAAAGCAAGAAAGCAAATCTTGTTATGATCCCTAGCCACTAGGTGATCATTTAAAACCCTCAACCATATCCATTCTAAGGATTCCCTTTCTAGATGTTTCCAATTCCATGAAGACCAATATCAAGAAAGGATCTCTTCTACTCACTCTACACTTCCATATCAACCACTTGTTAAAGATCTGATACCTTGCAACTCCTCCAAGAACCTTGCCTTTCATACTCTAGTCAAATTCCTCAAACTGCCAATTTTGACTAAGTCTGGAAACAGTTTCAGCATCACCTTTTTGAATGCCTCCTTTTCTCAAACCATGTGCATTTTTGGAAATGCACTTGAACCATCTTGTTAACCATACGAAGGACTACGAATGACCACAATGGACCCTGTCTAGAACCTCCTCCAACCCACTTGTCCATGATGGTTTGGTAGACAAGAAAATAACTTTTCCTGCAAAACTAGTCATCATGCCTACTTTGGTAGAAGCTCACATCCTCATCCAAACCCCTATGGAACAAATCTATGCATGGTTCTGTTCTACTAATTGACGTCTATCAGAACCTACTTCACTTGCCCAAAGTGGATCTCTGTGCTGATTAAACCCACATGGTTTATAAGGCATCATGACTCATTTTGCATGGCAGCATTAATTTCAACAAACTTTGCCATCACTTCTAGATCACCTCAAATACAATTAATTCAAACTCCTGCCATGATCATATATATGACTTGGTATACTAACCCCTCTATCCCTTGCACCAAGGTGAGCTCTAAGCTCCAAGATGCAAGCATGTTTTTGTGGTATAAAAATAACACCACCCTAGATCATCACCTCCTTGTTTTCCATCCTTTCCAACTTGGAATTTCATTCCACAAGGTTGCAAATGCTTGCTACACCTTTTCTATCTCATCTACATTGATCCTCAATATTTATCAATAATTATCCATATTTATTATGGACCAAAACTAATTAATTCCCTTATTAGGCAAAAGCTCCAAAACCCCTCCCATAAAGGAAAGTTTGGTTTTTACCAAACCACTTCCCCATATTTTGACTCATGTGAGTTACACATATCATATCCTATCTTTCCATCTCAAAAATAAATATTTTTGAGAAGCTTTATTATTTATTTTTGCCCATTTTCTTAAATGGCTGAATTGCAATAATAATTGTTATAATTACTTCTTTATCTCAATAAATCTTGGGAAAATTATCCTAAGTGTGTATTCACATATGGGACCCTTCCACACCAAAATCCATCCCTGTCCAATGGAAATTTATCAAATGATCTCTTAGAAATCATTTATGTCCTTCTTGAGTAATTGGATTTAAGTGGACTTAAACTCAACATAAATATCCCAATTAAATCCTAGGAGTCTACCTTGACCTCGCCTATCTACCAGTACCAACTCCTCCTCTGGTCCAATGCAAGATGGTGGACTTCCTTCACAACCAACAATTGGATCAATTTTGGCAAACTAGCAAACTACTAGTCTAAACCATTTCCAAATTCCCACAAAGCTTGATCAAAGCTCAACCTCAGCTTCAAACACATCCCTGGTCGACCAGCACTATAGCTCCACCCCACCAAATCCCCATTTTAACCTTGCACTAGTTGTAAGAGAGAGAGACAACAAATATCTTGCAAGATTTGTCCCCCCATTATTTACCACTGATGCCACCCCCTCTCTCTCTGGTCCAGCACGACCCAATTAGCATCCTACCCCTCTCCACCTCCCCCTGCACCAATCACTGGCCAGCTTTCCTCTCCCCCTTGTCCTAGATGGTAAATTCCACCATCTACTCCTCCCTCTTGGTATATATGCCCAGCAGCCCTTCCCTAGCTCTCCCTTGCCCTCATTTTCCCCCTCTCACTCTCACTTGCCCCCCGTCGAGCACCACACCCTCTCCCCTGCTCTGTGCTCCCCGAGAAAGAAGTAGAGGAAAGCCTCGGCCTCGTCCCAAAAATCGAGCAAGGCATCCTCTCCTCTACTCCATTCCCTCTACATGTCAGCCCCTGAGTTCCTCTTGCTCTCCTCCATCTAACGGTGCTTTTCTTTTTGCCTAGGACCCTCTCCTCTGCCGTCGCCGATGACCTTCGGCAAGGTCGCTCTCGGCCACCGTCGTGCGAGCTGCTTCCCGTGGACCTCCGCCGTCGTGCCGCCCACCGATCTTCTCGCCGTCGTAGACCGCGTCACCTTGCACCCTCCGTGCCGCGTCCCAAGCCCTCTAGTGAGCTCCCCTCCTCTCTCTCTGGTAAGCTAGGGCTCTGCCTCCGGCACCCTGTCGCTGTGACGACGACGACGAGCGCGGGCCGTCCATCGCCACTTAAGCGGACGGCCAAGATCCACCGATACCCCTTCGGCCCCCTCCTCTCGCTGACTATCGGGCCCCGCCTCGCAGGTTCGAGTGCTGGCTCCCGCGTGTCGCGCTGCCCGGCCGTGGGCCGAATCCTCCTCTGCAGCCTAGTAGCTCCCCAGATCCGGCCCATTTCACCCCTTTTTCTTTTTCTTTTAGTAGATCCATTTATACTAGAAAAGTTTCTGCTAGGATTAAATCCAAATAAAATGGTAAACCAATTCCAAATAACCAGATCCAAATTTCCGACGGTTCTCTGATGTTTTCTCAAACATGCAGAGGCAACCCCATGCCCAAAATAAATTTCAATATTTTCTAGTAATTAATCTTCAAACATGTATCTAGAACCCTAATTAATTTCCACAAAGAGTTCTACATCTCCATTGAGGATTAACCAAATACCTACAGGAAGGTATTTGAAATACCTATGCTCCAGCACAGGTCTCAGCCCAAGGTGAATTATATTCTGCCTTTAGGAAAATTAACAAAACCAACAACTTTCTGTCTTAGATAATTTCCCTAGGTCTCACCAAATATGGTATGGACCTGATTCCACTTCCCAGTACCTCCTAGGACCAATATATACCAAATCCTAGCAGCTCATAATTTATTGAGCTCTGGTTGAATTTTAGTGAATTAAATACCTCTGTAATGGGTATTTTCAATAAATAAATCATTCCTGGAGTTTGGCAACTCCAAAAAGAGTGATTCCAATTCCTACAGAAAGATATTTTAAATACCAATCACCTGCCCTTGGAACCAACTCAATATCCCCTGTAGTTTTACTCTTGTATTAAAGAGAAGATTCATACAAAACTCCCTTTGGGATTTTCCTGAGGGCATTTTGGTAATTCTTTTGACCTGATTCCCAACTCTAAGTGGTTCAGTACATCAAGTACTACCTAACCATCCAAGGAAATAATTTTTGTAGCTCCAGAACTTTTCTGGTTAATTATTTCCTCAAACTAGAGTTTAATTCACTATAAAAAGCATATTTAAATCTAGAAAAGTGATATTCAAGTGAAACTACTTGTGTTGGTTTTGTCTTGACCAGACCTATCTAAGGATATCACTTTTGCACATTGGTATCCTACTGACCACAGACCCCTAATCCAAGTTCCTTATATCTAGCCTTGACAACTCTCTTCCAAGAGAAAACACCTAAGTGGCAATTTAGTAATTCCACTCCAATCAAACCCAAATTCTCCCAAAACCTCCCAAGTCCAGTAGTTTTTCCCATGTTTGTTTGCTCTATGGTTTGATGCTTGAATGCCTTGTTTGATTGTGGACTTGTCTGCTTGCATGTATACCCGATGACGACGCTAGTGTGAGTGTCTAACGACAAGAATAACCGGATTTTCTTATTATTATATTATTGAGTATTCTTGGTCATCTGAAGAAGTCCAGGGACTTATTGCTGATCACAGGCAAGCCGCCATTCCTGAACTCTGTTATATGTCCTACTCTCTTTTACCTGTTTTATATCCTCTTTACAAATCTGCATAGTCTACCTGCATATTTTGTTTTACAAGTACCGCGATAGTAACTTGGCTCCTCCAAGTTATTACTTCGTGTCCTTCGAGGCACCACCCCTATTAACCCATCATTTTATCCCCTTTAGACCGAGAGTACGATGGTTAGCATCCTACCTCCTTGGAAACCCCAGTTTTAAGAAAATAAACTGTTTTGGGATTTTTCCCCACTACAAATGTTTCAAAAACGGCTTTGTAAAACCCTGGGAAGAGGCATCATTTCCAGTGGAAGTTTTAACAAAATAAATGGTGATGAGGAGAAAGGAGAATATGATGGGATATTCTACGCCTTTACTGGAACATTTTTTATCCGCGCAACCACATTACCCCAGGTTGCTGGGGCTTAACTCATAGTTTGTCCGTATTAGCCGAGGCAACTTCTACTATGCTTATAGGGAGGAATCCCTGGAATTCCAGGCGGGTGCCCCAGATCAAGGATTTAAAGCCTGTCACTTGCTTTGGCAAGAGTGAGCCTGACCTGGCAGGAGGCCGGTGCAACAATTGGGTCTCCCACAGACGGTATGACTTGGGTAGTAGGGAAGGAAGTGGAGCCTCCAGATTTAAGGTATACACCAAGTTGCGGCTTGGGTATGCGCGTGTACGGAACGAAGGACTATGGCTGGGAGCCACATACTCGTTGTCGGGGAGAACAAACCCAAGAGGAAAAGCATGCCTTTGCTAGTGTAGACAAGCGAAAGGTTAGGTTTGATTATCCGGACACCCATCTACCGTGGTAGTGGGCCATGGTTGTATCCCGGCGGATGTATTGATTCTTGTGGGTAAAGTGTGCAAACTCTGCAGAGTATAACCTATTCGAATAGCCGTTCCACGGTCAAGGACTGTTGTAAAGGTGTTGGCTAGCAGTACCCAAACTGTGCTTGTTTGGGAAACAAGTACAAAAAGGACGAAGGTTCCGGGGAACCCGAGTTCGAAGGTTTTGTTTTGTCCCGAGGGGTTGGAAATGTTTAAAAAGGGTTAGCTTGCAGCTAACATTGCCCCTTTCATAAGCTTCTTTAAGGTCATTAAGGTTAAAATGACACAACTAATAGGATATGCTTGACAAGTTATAAGACGAAATCTCATGCCCCTTGCTTACGAAGACCGAACCTCATGCTACTCAACTTTAGTCACAAGTAAGCTCTTGTCATTGTAAGTACATATGTATCATAAAGAACCGCCTACGGGGTACCCCTTCCACATGATACAGGAGCTATCCCATAATCAAAATGACAAGGCAAGCAGACAATGAGCATCTCAGCGATCTTTTTATTTGCTATTTGCATAGGTTTTTATTGAGAATGCTTCAGAGAGTGCTCATTATGGTGATGCTACAAGTTTCCACCATGATTAGGCATAGCATAGGCTAGCGGCCTAGACATTTCTCTAACACACATACAAACTCCATGATCTTACAAGTCCCACTTTTATTTCACACCGTGGGGATCCATAAGCAAAAGAACATGATATCAACGAGGTACAAAGTACTAGTGCAATGTTGAAAGCGTTCCCCATGATACATGGTTCTGCTAATTTCAACTTATAAAGAGTAAGCATATACGCAACAAAGATGGACACGATGGTTCAAGTTTATTAAGTGCAAGAAAATTAAAGTGTACCATCAAGTTCGTGAGAGCTTTAATCACTAATTTTCACATAACAAGTTTAATTTGGAAGGTAGATAAAAGCATGAATATACTTGGAATAGCAATTGCTAATAGGTAGGTATGGTGGACTCTTTGAAATAACTTCGTTTAAGGAGTTGGATGCATGACTGGAACTCACACTTGGTTACGGAGGCTAGCAAAAGACTGGGAGCAACCAACTAAGAGAGCAATAATGGCCATAATCATGCAGAGCGACAAACATCAGTGATTAAAGCATAAAGTGATATTACAAGTCGAAAACTAAAGGATCATAAAGGCTATGGTAACTTTGGATATTCATAACATGGTGTGAGCATGCGCCAAGTCGACCCAAATAAAACATCAAAGGAGAATACCACAATACTATGCTTTAATATGCTAAAGCAACGCATCATCCTTCCAAGACACATTAAGCAATCTCAATTATTTATAACAAGTCATGCTACATCAAAGATTACTAAGCATAAATCCAAAACAATATCAAGCATGCCATGAAAAAACATTGGCCACAGTCAAAAACAAGCTCTCTTTACCACTTAAGCATGAACTTTCCTACTCTTTTCCAATCCAAACCAAACTATTTGAAAACCAATGTATGAAAGAGGGGGTCCAACCAATTTATTTAGCAAACTAAGAAAACCAAGCAAATGAAAAACCAAAACAAAAATGAAAAAGAAGACGCTCCAAGAACAACACAACTGTGCATGAAACAATAAAAATGAAGTGTTTGGAAGAAACCTGGGTTTTTTATTGATGAAGAAGGGGATGCATTGGGCATCCCCATGCTTTGACGCTTGTACTTCTTGGATATTTCTTGGGGTGACACTCGTAGCATCCCCAAGATTGAGCTTTAGTCCATTCTTCATCTCATTACTCATTCCTTCCATACACCTGAAAATTTTCCTTCATACAAAACTTCACACAATCTTTATTAGCAACATTAGTGCACGCAAGATAATAAATCTTTGTGTCCAGTTTTAACACCAATAAAGCTTCCAATAAAACACAAGCTACTATAGCACTTTCCTAAAAAAGCTCAATTCCCCAAAAGAACTAAAAAAGGAACGAACAAGAAACAAATGCAAATAATGGCAGAAATCTGTCAAAACAGACCAGTAGGCAAATAATCCTCAATTCGAAGACCTTCTGTTGCTCAAATCGAAAAGTGTTGAACTAAAGAAAGTTAGATAACAACCTTGGGCAGTAGAACAAAAATTCACGCCTCAAAAAGACGTACAGAGATTGTACGCTAATTTGTACGGTGAAGAACAAAATTCTGTTTCGGGACATCAACTTTGCCAAGCATTACTTCTCTCTCATTAGAGGTTACTCTTGGCACAAAAAGCAAATAAAAATGATAAGGAGAGGTTATTACAGAGGTAATAACTTCCAAGAGTCATCTAAAACTTTTGGGTTATGTCAACACCCGGATTTTTAATCCCAGATGCCTGTTATGCCATGCATCGCAATCCCAGGATTACTTTTTTTGCGAGACATAACAGATTGGATATCATAGTACATCATCCATTACAAACCATAGTAAGGTTTTACACAAATAAAGGATCTCATGATACAGTCTTAATACAACAAGCAGCGGAATAAATAATAAGCGTACCGGTGGGGTCCATCTTCAGGGTCACAGGCAATGCTGACGATGGAAGATAGTCCTAGTTATCATAGTCGTCCTGCTGTCCTTCATCTTGGTAGTCTCCTTTATAGTCTGGCCATAGGAATAGCCAGGGGCAAAAGCCATGAGTACTCTTTAACTACTGGCAAACTATCACTAACAATTAAGGTAGTTCTAGTGGGAAAGGCTAACTCTAAGTTTATTTATAAAGTTAAGTTAGAAACCTAAGATGAGCTCAGAAACAAAGAAAGATAGAATAAAGTTTGAAATCACTTAAGTTGGGGAGATATTGTCATAGTCACGGCCATGTTGTGGTCAAGTCAAGATTCATCATTCATTTCATGAGTCATTTTGAAAACATCTGACAACTGAACAGTATGGCCACTCCAACTGTCCATAACCTCGGACGCGGCTATTCGAGTAGTTTGACACTCTGTAGAGGTGGTACACTTTCACCACAAGATTCGATACATCTATCAGGGATAACCCTGAATCATCATATTTAGTATACCGATAATCAAACATAACCTTTCCTTTACACACCCTAGTATAAGCACCTCTCCTATGAGCATGGTCTCCCAACCATGACCATCTGTCATCTTGGGCACTGCATAGGTGTACAACATCGAGAGCTAGCCTCAGCTCAAACCTCTCCCACGAGGGAACTAATACTAATGTATATAAACTTCTGGCTAAGCCTTAGCCAATTCAGGTATTGTGGTTGTACGGTAAAATTGGAATGGTATCGCATCTGAACCCAACCATCAGTTTTGTAAAAGTGCTAAGGCTCATGCCTGAACATTTTCATCATCATGAAACATTTGTCTTTCTCAACACATGTCAAAACATATTAATAGAATGACTCATCATTCCAAGGTTTTCACTAGTCATTTTCACCAAGTACTACCATCTAAAGTGACTCAAGTTTTGATTTAACTCTAAGATACTAAGTTAAGAGCGTTCACTAATGTGGGATGCTAAGGTCAATCTCATGCCATAGAATGACATCTAAGTTTATCTAGATAGGTCAAGTTTTATACTTTTTATGCTACCTTCAAACCAGTAAAGATTTTGGTAAAGTAAAGAAAGTAAAGCTTGTAAATAACAACTTGGGGTAGGTAATAGTCAAAGGGCATAACCAAAGCATGCCTAATGCATCTTGCTTAGGTTGTCTAGCTTAATTCTAGCTTGCTAACAATAGCTTGCTCAGTTTACTTGAAGTTCTAGGCTTGCAAGTAAAACATGAAAGGGTTAACTTATATAGTGCTAGCTTGCCTTGTGTAGTGAAGTGGTTGAAGTTTTCTTCCTCCTTCTCTTGGTAGAACTCCTCCTCCTCGAAAGCTTGGTCGGTACTATCATCTATAAATACATACGGGATACATAATCACCAAACAAAGCTTAACTAGGCTACTTAGCATACTTAGGCACATATTTGATGATCTATTATCATCACAAGCATCACAAGGTTTAATTAACTAGCTTCATTCGTTTTATTCGAGAAAAGTAATTTCTACTCATTGAAATTAACTAAGATTTAATATTCTCCAAATAAAATATGGGATCATGTGGACACATGTCATCACCACATATTCTAACATATGGGAATGTGATTTAAATGTTGGATCACATTTTAATAAGTTTAAGTTGAATATTTAATGATTTAAAGTGACTAGAAATGCCTATATATCATTATTTTGGTACTAGTCCAAAGTCACTGCATGCAAACATTAATATTATTACTTATTAGAATAGGTATGGTTAAATGTGATTTTTGATAGTTGGAATCAACTCAAAAGCTATTATGGTTGATTTTAGAAAAATGTTTGAATGTGCAAATGCTTCTGTCTTGTTATTTTTACTAGGAGAGATCTCTAACTCTAAATGATTTAAATCCAACGGGCTTGGATAGATATTTTCATTACCTTTCCAAAAAAATTGAAATCACTCCATTTGGATTTGTAAAACTCCTGGAATTGATTTTTTACCTAAGAGACGGAATTGATTTTAAACCTAAATAGAAAAATCCTAATTTGAATTACTGGGTCAACGTGGGAAAGTAAATGGGCCGGCCCAGTGATGGTCAGTGGCGTAGCAGGCGACTAGCAGGTTGGTCCCGCATGTCAGCGGCACATAAAACCCGAAGCGGTATGGGACGATCTGGGCCACCCGATTAGAACCTAGATCAACGGTTCACGGTCATCGTCGACACTGTTCTCGTCGCCGGCAAGAGAAAACCCTAAACGGCTGGTGGGGGTCTACTGGGGACGTACCAGGGCTCCAGCTAGTGCGGCGAGGCGGGCAAACGAACTGGACGGTGACGGCGAACTCAGGCGAAGTCGCGGCAGGGGCTGAGGTGGATGAAATCGATCGCAACTTCTCTTCCTCTATAGCGGTTGCCTCTGGTGGAATTCTAGCGATGTGTTGCTTGAGCGGCTCCGCTGAGAGAGGAGAAATGATCAATGGAGAGAGGGGAGTGAGATGGTGTGGAGAAATGGTGCTGGGGTGGCCTCCTTATATAGGCTCGACGAGGGGACCGACGGGTGTTGGCTGGCATCTCCTGCGAGGGTGGTACAGAGGGATACCGACATGGGCGAGGTAGGCGGACGGTGGGTGGTCTGCTGGCGGTCAGCTATAGCGCAATAGCATGGCTAGGGGTAGTGGCATGAGGTCGGGGACTTCACGCGCTCTAGGATACAGTGGCGGTGCTCGACGGTGGTCATGGCGACTGTGGGTCGCGCGGCGGTGCACGGCCGTGTCTGGCGGGTGGCTGGGTTCAAGGCCGAGCAGCATGCACGATTTGGTGTTGAGGCGCGGTCTAGCGCATGCTGGCGACGATCACGCTCTGGCTGCACGCCGAGAGAAAGGGCGGCGGGGCTGTGGGGTGGCCAAGTGGCTGGGGTTGATCGAGGGGTGGACCGTGGGCGGCGGTGAGGTCACGCCTCACTCCCAGGAGCGGCAGAGACGGACTGGTGGTCGCTTGTGGCTTGTACACGTTTGGCCGGCAATCATGGTGTCGGGGCGGCATGGCACTAGCGCTAGGGGCTAGGGTTAGGTGTGGTTTTGGTCTGGATGGGCCTGGGGGAGACCAAGGTGATCAATGCACACCAATTGGCTCGACAAGATTAGCTCCAAAACATTAATAGTTAGGGCATAATGATTCTGCTCACAAGGTGCTCGATCAAATGGCCGCATGAATAAAAGTTTTGAATTTTTGAAAGATTTTTGGTGGAGTGGTGTAACTTATGCTTGAGCATCTAGGTTTGCTTGGGTTTTTGAAATGGAGTTCATTTGAGTGGTTTTTGAATTAGTGTGATCTTGATAAATACACTAGATTCGATTTTCAAATGCCATTTAAATTAGAGTTTGAATGTTTTTCGGAGATAATAAAGTGGGCCTTGGCACATCACTACTTGTACTAGCAAGGGGTGCAAAGATACACAATTTTCTCTATTGGCATTTGAGTCCTAGGACACCCAAATTGTCCTAGTTAGTTAAAATGGCACAAATGACCATTTCCTTATTTTATTCTTTTTGATTTCTTTTTGTTTGGGATTTGGTTAGGAATGATCTAGATGATGTGTAATTCACCTTAGAATCATTTTACAACCAATGGATCACTCAAACATGGCAATTCAAATCAACTCCTAAATTAAATGCACACACATATGAATGCTTAATTATTTTAAATGGAAAAGTTTTTGTGAACCCTAATTTGGGTAGATTTGATCTTGATTAACTTTGGATTAAGTTTTGGGATGTTACAAGTTATCTCCGAATAAGTACTTGTCTTTAACGCCTTTAAGTTAGGCATAAGAAGCAAGAAATAGAATCAAGTATTCTCAAATTAAGAAGCATTAAGATTGATACCAGAAATACATTCAACAAGGCAAGGTATCTCATTCAAATAAGTTCTAGAGGACCCTTTCTCAATGCTTTTGGGTTCACTACTTTCATCAAATGGGTTTTTAGGAACAATCCAATCAAAATTCTTTTCTATGGCTTCATGTATTGATACAAGTTTAAAAGGTATTGGTATCTTAGTTTCCTCCCCATTAGGTTCGGTTTTGTTAATCTTTTCTCGTGTACCAATAACATTTACACCTGATCCTAGCATATTAAAACGTTCAAATACTTTCCTAGCTTCCTTGTCAACATCATATAATTCCTTAAGCAAAGTTTCCAGAATAAAATCTCTCTTTTCAGGGTCCTCAATTTCTTTAAGTTTAAGAAACATTACTTGCAATAAGGGGTTAAGGTTAACAAACCTAGCTTTCAACATGTGAACTAAAGAAGCTGCAGCAATTTCATAATTTGGAGCAAGTTCTACAAGGGATCTATCCTCAATATCCTCATGTTTACTAACATGATTAAATAATTCTTCAATATTATCTTTTCCAATTATAGAGCCACTACCTATTGAAAGGTCTTTCAGGGTGAACTTAGGGATCAACATAGTGAGCTAACAAAGAGGTAACAACTATAGAAAGACTTAATTTTTCTGTGTTTTTGATAAATAAAGCAAACTAATAAAACTATTTTTTTTATAAAGAAACAAGCAAACAACATAGAAAAGAAACTAAGCAAAACAAAAACAACAAAGTAAAGAGATTGGTTATGAGGTACTCCCCTTGTGAAGATGTCCTTGACTCCCCGGTAATTGCACAAGAAAAAGAGCTTGATGGCCCAAAATATATCGAGCTCGTTGTGGAACCCCAAGAGGAAGGTATGATGAGCACAGCAACAAGTTTTCCCTCATTTATGAAACCAAGGTTATCGAACCAAATTGGAGCAAGGAAACACCTCCAAGGTGTTGCTAGCTGAGCTTTTGCAGGGCTCACTACCAGTACTAGCAGCAACGTGGAAACCTACACAACACAACCACATAACTTTGCCCCCAACTTGCGATGAGCTTGTCAATCTCACTGGTTTTGCTAAAAACAAAGGATTAAACGTATCGAGTGGAAGAAAGTAAAATCTTGCAGAAAGTAAATAGGAAACAGTAAACAGCTGTAGATTGATGGTAAAAGAAAGGATCAGGGTCCATAGTTCACTAGTGATGGTTCTCCTTAAGATAGATAACATGTTGGGTGAACAAATTACAGCGGGGCAATTGACAAACATCGAGAAAGCATACATCCATATACTAATCATCTTGACTCCTTTGAAATTTGATTGGGCATTACAACATTATACATAGACCGTCATCCAACTGCATCTATGACTAATAATCCACCTTCAGGTTATCATCCGAACCCCCTCCAGTATTAAGTTGCAAGCAACAGATAATTGCATTACGCATTACATGTAAAGTAAACAATACGATTGTTTTGTAAACACAGGATTGCTATTTTCTCTCTAGTAGCAACAACACATCTAGTACCTTAGAGATTTATGTCACTTCCCTAGATTACTAGAGGCATGAACCCACTATCGAGCATAAATACTAACTCTTGGAGTTGCTAGCATCTACTTGGACAAGATAGCTACTTACAACGGAAAGCATGCAAGATCACAAATAACAAAGACATGATAGAATCAATAATCAATCTAAAATAGCATCTCAATATCCATCGGATACCCGCAAACACAACATGTATGATCACAAATAGATGATCTTAACCATGAACGGAGCTCACAAGATCTAAACATGATAGCACAAAGGAGAAGAACCAACCGTCTAGCTACTACATGGACCCATAGTCCAAGGATGAACTACTCACGCATCACACCAGAGGCTTCCATGGTGATGAAGAAGGCCTCTAGGGTGAATAACCCTCTCCGGTAGGGTGCCGAGAAGAGCTTCAGATACCTCCTGATCTAGGGATGGAGATGACGGCAACTACAGACTCTTTCTTGGAATTTTGATTAGGTCCTTAGGGTTTCTATGTCGGAGGCATGTTATAGTCGGAAGGGGAGGTCGAGGGGGTGCCTGGGGCAGCCAGACCTCCCCCTGGTGCGGGCCAGGCTAGGCCGCGCAGCCAGGTGGTGTGGCGGAACCCTAGCTCCTATCCGTCTCGTATTGTGGCTCCGTGTCCCCCTCGGTGAAAAACTGCTTTTGGTTTTGTCCCGTCCAATTCCAAGAATATTCATTTTATAACTTCCTAGAACCAAAAATAGTAGAAAACAGGCAGCTGACAGTGTGGCATCTTGTTAATAGGTTGGTCCAAGAAAGTGTATGAAAAGTACTCCAAAGTTGGAACAAAACATAAGAAAGTAGATAAAACCAAGCATGGAAAATCCAAAATTATGGATCCGTTAGCAACGTATCAACATCCCCAAGCTTAACTCCTCCTCGTCCTCGAGTAGGTAAGTGATAAAAATAAAGAATAATTTTTGAGGTGACATGCACCATCATAAACTTGATCAAAGAATTTGTAAAACATTGAAAGCTGGGATCATAGTACTTCAACATAGCATGAAAGATAAAGTTCTAGCAATAAAACATAGCAACTATGTTGCAACATGAAAAGGTACAAACAAAAGATTTATGAATAACAATGCTTTGCAAGACGTTTGTTTGTTTCACATAAAGAAAACATAGCATAGTGGCATTCAACTTGTCCCTCATAGAGTAGCAAATACAAATGCATAGGACACCTTCAAAGTTCATAAGAGTGACTAGATACAAGTAGTTTAAGAACAAGCAATATCAAGTTATGCATGGGACAATGCACATAGAACTAAGAATAGCCACTATGCTCTCAAAGTAGGTGCATAAAGGTAGAAGGTGGAGACTCAACATAAAAGTAAAAGAAAGGCCTTCATAGAAGGAAGCAGGGATTCAAGTTTGATAAAGAGCTTCCAAAAATTATGGTGCTTGTTAGCTTTCAGCTCTCATTGCCCCTATCATAAGCATACTTAAGGTGATTAAGGTTAAAGTGACACAACTAAGAGGATATGCTTGACAAGTTATAAGCCAAAATCTCATGCCCCTTACTTACGAAGACCGAACCTCATGCTACTCAACTTTAGTCACAAGTAAGCTCTTGTCATTGTAGGTACATATGTATCATAAAGAACCGCCAATGGGGTACCCCTTGCACATGATACAGGAGCTATCCCATAATCAAAATGACAAGGCAAGCAGACAATGAGCATCTCAGCGATCTTTTTATTTGCTATTTGCATAGGTTTTTATTGAGGATGCTTCATAGAGTTCTCATTATGGTGATGCTACAAGTTTCCACCATGATTAGGTGTAACATCCCAAAACTGTAATCCAAGGTTATTAAGATCCAAATCATAAAATTTAGGGTTAACAAAAACTTTTCCATTTAAAATCCTTAAGCATTCATGTGTGTGTGCATTTAAATTAGGAGTTATTTTGAATTGACATGTTTGAGTGATTCATTGATTGTAAAATGATTCTAAGGTGAATTAAACATTATCTAGATCATTCCCAAACGAATCCCAAAGAAAAACAAATCAAAAAGAATAAAATAAGCAAATGGTCATTTGTGCCATTTTAATCACCATGCCTACTTTGGCTATTCCTACAACTCAAATCTTAACAGAAACAATGCTGGTTCTTTGCACCCCTTGCTAGTACAAGTAGTGATGTACCAAGGCCCACTTTGTTTCATCCCAAAAACTTTCAAACACTAAATTTAAATGACATTTGAAATTTGAATGTAGTTCATATGTATAGATCACACTTATTCAAAAACCACTCAAATGAACTCCACTTTTAAAACCCAAGCACACCTAGAAGCTCCAGAAGAAGATACAACACTCCACCAAAAATCAGCCCAAAATTCAAAACTTTTTCTCTTGCGGCCATTGTCTCGAATAGGTTGAAGACAGAAATAAACCTGCCTAACTAACACTGCTCCTAGTTAAACCCTTGTCCCCCATTGGACCGTATCTACTCTCCCCTGTACCCCTGAGTCCAACCAAACCCCCAGCTAGCCCCTCCCTTAGCCACAGCAGAAGTGGAGCGACGCCACTTTGTGGTCACTGCCGACCAGAAGAGGGTAACACGCCAGGGACCGCGCCGCGCCAAACCAGCAAGTCCCCTAGCTCCGCCCAACCCTACCACACCTCCCTGTCCACCCCTCGATTAACCCCAGCCCCTGGAACAGTCCCCAGCGTCACCGCCCTTTCTCTTTGTGAGCCAGCCAGAGCATGCCAGCACGCAGCAGACCGCGCCTTGACGCCATACCGCGCACACCGCTCCGCCTCGACCCTAGCACCCCGCTAGACACAGTCGTGCACCGCCGCGCGACCCACAGCCGCCGTGCACCGCGTCGAGCACTGCCTCTATCTCCCAGAGCGTGCAACGCTCCCGACCATATGCCACCGCCCCTAGCTGCGCCATTAAGATGTAGAGCACCGCCAGGAGGATAGCCACCGTCCGCCTATGCCGCCCATGCCGATAGCGCCCTGTATCATCGTCACCGACGAGCTCGCCATTGCCCTCTCGGTCCCCTCGTCGAGCCTATATAAGCAGCCCTCCCCAGCACCATTTCTTCACACCACTCAACTCCCCTCTCACCACTGATCATGCCCTACCTCTTGCCGGAGCCGCTTGAGCCATAGTTCGCCGCAATTGCACCGGAGGAGCCCGCTGTAGAGGAGGAGACGGTGCCGTCGATTCCGTACCCCGCAGCCCCTGTCGTGACATCGCCTTAGCCCGCTGTCACCGTCCAGTTTGATCACCCGCCTCGCGGCACTAGCTAGAGCCCTGGTACGTCCCTAGTAGACCCCCACCGTCTGTTTAGGGTTCGGTCTCGCCGACGACGAGTCCGTCGTCGACGACGACTGTGAGCCGTTGATCCACGTTATGAACTTTAGAACTTTCCCTCTAACCCCTTTATCTATCTCAATCTTCAGATGAATCTTGGAAACCCCGGAGGGAGCAGCTCATCGCAAGACCCAATGCTGCAGATTATGTAGATGTTAGTTGCAGACCGTGAAGCAAGCAGGGCAGAGCACCAGGCCAACTTAGCAACACTACAGCAGATCGCCCAGATGGCCCAAAACAACCAAGGACATGGAAATAAGGATCATCAAGGATCCAAGTTAAAAAACTTCCAGAATACCAATCCCCCAATCTTTAGCACTTCGGAGAACCCATTAGATGCTGATGACTGGTTGCAGATGATGGAGAACAATTTGGAAGTAGCCAGAGTTGATGACAGCGAGAAAGTTCACTTTGCCACCCACTACTTGGCAGGAGATGCAAGAGCCTGGTGGAACAACATCCGCCTGATGAACCATGGTTAAGTGATGACATGGGAAGCCTTCAAAATCAAGTTCAGTCGCACCCACGTGCCACAGGGCCTAGTCACCCGAATGAGGGATGAATTCAGAGAGTTGAAGCAAGGCAGAATGACTGTGGTGGAGTGCCGTGACAGATTCCTATCGCTTGCCAGGTATGCACCTGATGAGATCAACACGGAGGCTAAGAATAAGGAAAGATTCCTGAACGGACTGCATGCCGAGATGCAGACTGTCCTCATCAACATCCGCTTCGAGGATCTCAAAGAGCTAGTCGACTCTGCCATTCAGACGGAAGGGAAGATTAACCAGGAAAACGACAATCACAAACGTCGTATGATGCACCAAACTGGATCCAATAGTCACCAGAAGTATCGTCCCAACCCGTTTGCTGGATTTGCAGTGAGAAACAACCGACCCTCAATGTCTCTCCCAAGCTACCCCAACCGTAGTAGGGGCAATGTGATGTCCGGAGGAAACAACAACAACCCTGGCAACACCAGCCATTTCAACCGTGCACCTCCCAAGAGCAACAATATCAACAACAACACTACACATAGAACTGGAAGCAATGCTGTGCCTGTCGCAGCTAAAGACAAGTCCCAGATAACTTGTTTCGAGTGTGGAGTGAAGGGTCACTATTCCAATGAGTGCCATAGAAGACTGCCGCCACTGCCAATGTGAATGCCCTAGCTCAACAGCAGCGTCGTGTCCAACCAGGAAGAAGATTTGCCCCAGGGAACGCTCATAACCGCAACGACCGTCTCTTCCACATGAACGCCGAAGAAGCCCAAGAAGCGCTAGATGTAGTGTTGGGTATGTTTTCTGTCAACTCAGTTTCAGCAAGAGTGTTGTTTGATTCGTGAGCATCGCATTCATTTGTCACAAAAGAATTTGCATGCACTAGTAAGATCCACCTAACCAACTTGAAGCACGTCATGATTGTTCAAATCCCTGGTTCAACTACAAAAGGTAGAAAAATTTGCAAAGTTGTGCCAATCCGAATACATGGGATAGATTTTTATGCCAACCTAATAGTACTCGGAACCAAAGGATTGGAAGTAGTACTAGGTATGGACTGGATGTCAAAGCATAAAGGACTGATAGACTGTGCTAAGAAAGCCATCACCATGACCAGTAGCTCTGGAGTAATAGTAGAGCATATATCCACCATAGACCAAGTCCGAGTAGTCTGTGAATACCCCGACGTATTCCCAGATGAATTGCCGGGTATGCCCCCGGATAGGGATATTGAGTTCATTGTCGAACTAATCCCCGGAACTGGACCCATAGCCTAGAGACCCTATAGCATGAATCCCTCAGAGTTAGTGGAATTGAAGAAGCAGTTAGATGCCATGTTATTAACAGGCTTGATTCAACCAAGTGCATCGCCATGGAGATCACCAGTGTTATTCGTTGAAAAGAAAGATGGAGGAAACCGTTTGTGCACCGATTACAGAAAGCTGAATGACGTCACCATCAAAAACAAGTACCCTTTGCCAAAGATAGAGGATCTATTTGATCAGTTGACTGGTGCCCAGATATTCTCAAAGATTGATCTTAGGACTGGTTATCACCAACTTAAGATTCGTGCAACGGATATTCCGAAGACCGCCTTTACTACTCGCTATGGTTTATACGAGTATACGGTTATGTCTTTTGGATTAACCAATGCCCCTGCTTATTTCATGAATCTCATGAATAAGATCTTTATGAATTTCCTAGATAAGTTTGTCGTTGTGTTTATCGACGATATCCTTATCTACTCCAAGTCAGAAGAATAGCATGAGCAACATCTGAGAATCATCCTAGAAACCCTGAGAGAGCATCGGTTATATGCCAAGTTCAGCAAATGTGAGTTTTGGCTGAAAGAAGTAGGATTCCTGGGACATATTGTGTCTACCGGAGGAGTCTCTATTGATCCTGCGAAAATCAAAGATGTCAAAGAATGGGAAGCCCCCACCACTCAAACCCAAGTCCGTGCTCTCGGATTAGCGGGATATTACCGCAAGTTCGTAGAACGATTCTCTAGTATCGCCAGACCCATGACCCAATTGTTGAAGAAGCACAAGAAGTTTGAATGGACTAACAAATGTGAAGCCAGTTTCCAAGAGCTGAAGAAGAGATTGATTTCAGCCCCAATATTGATCATGCCAGATATCAAGAAGCCGTTTGATGTGTATTGTGATGCATCCAAGATTGGTCTCGGATGTGTATTGATGCGAGAAGGAAAAGTCATCGCTTATCTGTCTCGACAACTAAAGCAGCATGAGCAGAACTATCCGGCCCATGATCTTGAGTTAGCAGCCGTAGTTTTGGCCTTGAAGACATGGCGTCATTATCTTATGGGTAATCGCTGTGAGATTTACTCAGATCACAAAAGCTTGAAGTATATTTTCACTCAGAAGGAGATGAATATGAGGCAGCGGAGATGGATAGAGTTAATCAAGGATTATGACCTTGACATTCACTATCACCCCGGCAAAGCCAATGTGGTAGCGGATGCTCTTAGCCGATTGCCGTGTAGGCTAAACACTATGACCAAAGAGAAGCAACCAAGTTTGGATGAGGAGTTGGAGCAGTATAGAACTGAGCTAGTTAGCAAAGGATTCTTAGCTAGCATTGAACTTCAACCCGCTTTGATTATCCAAATCAAGGAAGCCCAGAAGGGAAATGAAAGTATCGACGGAATCAAACATCGTATTGGTACGGGAAAGGTACCTGGATTCACCGAAGACGAAGAAGGAGTTCTGTGGTACAAAGGCCGTATCTGTGTGCCAGCAGATTTGGAGCTGAAGCAAGTTATCATGCAGGAAGCTCATGATACTCTTTATTATATCCACCCCAGAGGAACGAAGATGTATCAAGATTTGAAAGAGCAATTTTGGTGGCACAAGATGAAGAGAGAAATCGGAAGCTACATCGCCAAGTGTGAAATCTATCAAAGAGTCAAAGCAGAGCATCATAGAGCCGTAGGACTGTTGCAACCATTATAGATTCCGAAATGGAAATGGGATTCTGTCGGAATGGACTTTATCATCGGATTGGCTACCTCTAGTAGGGGAAATGACTCAATCTGGGTCATCATTGATAAACTGTCCAAGGTAGCTCACTTTATACCTATCAAGACAACTTATCAGAGTTCGAAGCTAGAAGAGCTGTATATTGCTAGGATTGTTAGTCTGCATGGAACCTCCCAACACCATAGTATCAGATCGAGGAACTCAATTACCTCGAGATTTTGGCAGAAAGTCCAGGAAGAATTAGGCACCAAGTTGAATTTCAGCACCGCCTATCACCCGCAAACTGATGGACAGACTGAAAGAGTCAACCAAATCATAGAAGATATGTTGAGAGCTTGTGTGTTAGAGTATGGATCAAAATGGGAAAACTGCCTGCCTTTCGCAGAATTCTCATATAACAACAGTTATCAAGCTAGCTTGCAAATGGCACCATTTGAGTTCCTATACGGAAGAAAGTGTCGCACCCCTTTGAATTGGTCGCAAGTAGGAGAGAGCTAGATCTTTGGACCTGACATTCTCCGAGAAGCCGAAGAGAAGGTTCACAAAGTCCGTGAGGACCTCAAGACCGCCCAATCTAGACAGAAGAGTTATGCTGACAAGAGAAGGAGAGACCTGACTTTCAATGTCGGAGATTTTGTATATCTCAAGGTTTCGCCGTTGAAGGGAACACAATGCTTTAGTTTGAAAGGAAAGTTAGCCCCCAGATATATCGGGCCCTTCAAGATTCTGAACCGTCGAGTAGAAGTATCGTATCAACTGGAACTACCAGAAGAGATGTCAGCCATCCACAATGTGTTCCATATCTCGTTACTTCGCAAATTCCTGGAAGTGCCGGAGAAGACCGAGGTTTTCAAGAACATCGATCACCGAGCTGTTGATATGAACAAGGACCTGACATATCGTGAAGTTCCCATCCGTATCTTGGAGGAAGCCTACAGAACCACCAGGACCAGAAGTATCAAATTTCTCAAGAATCAATGGAGACACCATACCGAAGAGGAAGCCACTTGGGAGAGAGAAGATTACATTAGGACTGAGTTCCCATATCTCTTTAGTTCCTAGTTTTCTTTTTTAAATCTCGGGACGAGATTTTTTTTAAGGGGGGAAGGTTTGTAACATCCCAAAACTCTAATCCAAGGTTATTAAGATCCAAATCATCACATTTAGGGTTAAACAAAACATTTCCATTTAAAATCATTAAGCATTCATGTGTGTGTGCATTTAAATTAGGAGTTGTTTTCAATTGCCATATTTGAGTGATCCATTGATTGTAAAATGATTCTAAGGTGAATTAAACATCATCTAGATAATTCCCAAACAAACCCCAAAGAAAAACAAATCAAAAAGAATAAAATAAGCAAATGGTCATTTGTGCCATTTTAATCAACATGCCTACTTTGGCTATTCCTAGAACTCAAATCTTAACAGAAACAATGGTGGTTTTTTGCACCCCCTGCTAGTACAAGTAGTGATGTACCAAGGCCCACTTTGTTTCATCCCAAAAACTTTCAAACACTAAATTTAAATGACATTTGAAATTTGAATGTAGTTCATATGTATAGATCACACTTATTCAAAAACCACTCAAATGAACTCCACTTTTAAAACCCAAGCACATCTAGAAGCTCAAGCATAAGATACAACACTCCACCAAAAATCAGCCCAAAATTCAAAACTTTTTCTCTTGCGGCCATTGTGTCGAACAAGTTGAAGACAAAAAATAAACCTGCCTAACTAACACTACTCCTAGTTAAACTCTTGTCCCCCATTGGACCCTATCTACTCTCCCTTGTCCCTCTGAGTCCAACCAAACCCCCAACTAGCCCCTCCCTTAGCCGCAACAGCAGTGGAGCATCGCCACTTTGTGGTCACAGCCGGCCAGAAGAGGGCAACACGCCAGGGACTACGCCGCGCCAAACCAGCAAGTCCCCTAGCTCCGCCCGACCCTACCGCACCTCCCTGTCCACCCCTCGATCAACCCCAGCCCCTGGACCACTCCCTAGCGTCGCCGCCCTTTCTCTCTGCGCGCCAGCCAGAGTGCGCCAGAGTGCGATTGCCGCCAGCACGCAGCAGACCGTGCCTTGACGCCATACCATGCACGTAGCTCCGCCTCGACCCCAGCACCCAGCCAGACACGACCGTGCACTGTTGCGCGACCCACAGTCGACGTGCACCACGTCGAGCACCGCCTTTGTCTCCCAGAGCGTGCAATGCTCCCGACCATATGCCACCGCCCCTAGCTGCGCCATTAAGTCGTAGAGAACTGCCAGGAGGAAAGCCACCGTCCGCCTATGCCGCCCATGCCGATAGCGCCCTGTATCGTCGTCACCGACAAGCTCGCCGTCGCCCTCTCGGTCCCCTCGTCGATCCTATATAAGGAGCCCTCCCCAGCACCATTTCTTCACACCACTCAACTCCCCTCTCACCACTGATCCTTCCCCATGTCTCGTCGGAGCCGCTCGAGCTGTAGTTCGCCGGAATTGCATCGGAGGAGCCTGCTGCAGAGGAGGAGACGTTGCCGTCCATTCCGGCCACCGCAGCCCCTACCGTGACCTCGCCTGAGCCCGCTGTTGCCGTCTAGTTCGATCACCCGCCTCGCTGCACTAGCTGGAGCCCTGGTACGTCCCTAGTAGATCCCCACCATCCGTTTAGGGTTCGGTCTCGCCGGCAACGAGTCCGTCGTCGACGAGGACTGTGAGTCGTTGATCCACGTTATAATCGTGTGGCCCAGACCGCTAGATACCGTTTCGGGTTTTAAGTCTCACTGACAAGCAGGACCAACCTGTCAGCTGCCCTCTGCACCGCTGAGCAACACTAGGCCGGCCCATTTTCTTTCCCGCGCTGGCCCAGTAATTCAAATCTAGATTTTTCTATTTAGGTTTGAACTAAATTATGTCCCTTAGTTCAAAAATCAATTCAGGAAGATTTACTGAACCAAATTGAGTGATTCCAATTTTGTTGGAAAGCCTCTGAAAAGATCTATCCAAGCCCGTTGGATTTAATTCATTTAGAGTTAGATATCTATCCTAGTAAAAATAACAAGACATAAGTTTTTGCATATTCAAACATTTTTATAAAATCAACCATAATAGATTTTGAGGTGATTCCAACTCTCAAAAATCACATTTAACCATACCTATCTAAATATTTAATAATATTAAGGTTTGAATGAAGTGCCTTTGGACTAGTACCAAAATTATGCTATATAGGCATTTCTAGTCACTTTAAATCATTAAATATTAAACTTAAACATAATTAAATGTGATCTAACCTTTAAATCACATTCCCATATGTTATAATATGTGGTGATGACATGTGTCCACATGATCTCATATTTTAATTGGAGAATATTAAATCTTAGTTAATTTCAATGAGTAGAAATTACTTTTCTCAAATAAAATAAAGGAAACTAGTTCATTAAACCTTATGATGCGTGTGATGATAATAGATCATCAAATGTGTGCCTTAGTGTTCTAAATAGAATACTTAAGTATTGTTTGGTGATTGTGTATACCGTATGTATTTATAGACGATAGTACCGACCAAGCTTTCGAGGAGTAGGAGTTCTACCAAGAGGAGGAGGAAGAGAATTTCAACCACTTCACCAACCAAGGCAAGCTAATGTTAGCAAGCTAGAATTAAGTTAGATAACCTAAGCAAGATGCATAAGGCATGCTTAGGGTTATACCACTTTGACTTGTACCTACCCCAAGTTTTATTTCCAAGCTTTTACTTTCTTTGCTTTATTAAAGTTCTTTACTTGTGTGAAGGTAGCATAAAAAGTATAAAACTCGACCTATCTAGATAACTTTAGATGTCATTCTATGGCATGAGATTGAGATTAGCATCCCACCTTAGTGAACACTCTTAACTTAGTCGTTTGGAGCTAAACTAAAACCGAGTCACTTTAGATGGGAACACTTGGTGAAAATGAATTGCGAAAACCTTGGAATGATGAGTCATTCTATTGAGATGGTTTGACATGTGTTGAGAAACACCAATGGTTTATGATGATGAAAATGTTGAGGCATGAGCCTTAACCCTTTTACAAAAACTGATGGTTGGATTCAGATGCGATACCATTCCAATTTTACCGTACAACCACAATACCTATACTGGGTAAGGCTTAGCCGCAAGTTTACATGCATTAGTATTAGTTCCCTCGCGGGAGAGGTTTGAGCTGAGGCTACCTCTCAATGTTGTCCACCTATGCACTGCCCAAGATGACAGATGGTCATGGTTGGGAGGCCATACTCACAGGAGAGGTGCTTATACTAGAGTGTGTAAAGGAAAGGTTATGTTTGATTATCTGCATACTAAGTATGATGATTCAGGGTTATCCCTGACAGATGTATCGGATCTTGTGGTGAAAGTGTACCACCTCTGCAGAGTGTCAAACTATTTGAATAGCCACGTCCGCGGTTATGGACAGTTGGAGTGGCCATACTGTTTCGTTGTCAGATATTTTCAAAATGACTTGTGAAATGAATGATGAATCTTGACTTGACCACAACAGGGTTGTGACTATGACACTAGCTTCCCAACTTAAGTGATTCTAGAACTTTATTTACCTTTCTTTGTTTCTGAACTCATTTTAGGTTTCAAACTTAACTTTACAAATAAACATAGAGTTAGCATTTCCCACTAGCACTATCTTACTTGTTAGTGGTAGTTTGCGAGTACCTAAAGAGTACTCATGGCTTTTATCCCTGGCTATTCTCATGGCCAGACTATGAAGGAGACTACCAAGATGACGGACAGCAGGACATCTATGATAACTAGGACTATCTTCCATCGTCAGCATTGCCTGTGCCACTAAAGATGGACCCCACCGCTATGCTTATTATTTATTCCACTGCTTGTTGTATTAAGATTGGATGATGAGATCCTTTATTCATGTAAGATCTTATTATGGTTTGTAGTGGATGATGTATTGTGATATCCAATCTGTTATGTCTCGAAAAAATGGTAATCCTGGGATTGCGATGTATGAAATAATAGGCATATGGGATTAAAAATCCGGCTGTTGACATTAGGCATGGCTTAGGCTAGCGGCCCAGGCATTTCTCTAACACACATACAAACTCCATGATCTTACAAGTTCCACTTTTATTTCACACCTCCGGGATCCATAAGCAAAAGAACATGATATCAACAAGGTACAAAGTACAAGTGCAATATTGAAAGATTTCCCCATGAAATACATGGTTCTGCTAATTTCAACTTATTAAGCGCAAGCATATACGCAACAAAGATGGACACAATGGTTCAAGTTTATTAAGTTCAAGAAAAGTAAAGTGTGCCATCAAGTTCGTGAGAGCTTTAATCACTAATTTTCACATAACAAGTTTAATTCAAAAGGTAGATAAAAGCATGAATATACTTGGAATAGCAATTGCTAATAGGTAGGTATGGTGTACTCTTTGAAATAACCTGGTTTAAGGAGTTGTATGGATGAGTGGAACTCACACTTGGTTACGGAGGCTAGCAAAAGACTGGGAGCGACCAACTAAGAGAGCAATAATGGCCATAATCATGCAGAGTTACAAAACATCATTGATTAAAGAATAAAGTGATATTACAAGTTGAAAACTAAAGGATCATAAAGGCTATGGTGACTTTGGATAGTCATAACATGGTGTGAGTATGCGCCAAGCCGACCCAAATAAAACATCAAAGGAGAATACCACAATACTATGCTTTAATATGCTAAAACAACGCATGATCCTTCCAAGGCACATTAAGCAATCTCAATTATTTATAACAAGTCATGCTACAGCAAAGATTACTAAGCATAAATACAAACCAATATTAAGCATGGCATGAAAAAACATAGGCCACAGTCAAAAACAAGCTCGCTTTACCACTTAAGCATGAACTTTCCTACTCTTTTCCAATCCAAACCGAACTATTTGAAAACCAATGTATGAAAGAGGGGGTCCAACCAATTTACTCAGCAAACTAAGAAAACCAAGCAAACGGAAAACCAAAATGAAAACGAAAAAGAAGACGCTCCAAGAACAACACAACTGTGCATGAAACAATACAAATGAAGTGTTTGGAAGAAACCTGGGATTTTTATTGATGAAGAAGGGCATGCCTTGGGCATCCCCAAGCTTTGATGCTTGTACTTATTGGATATTTCTTGGGGTGACACGCGTGGCATCCCCAAGATTGAGCTGTAGTCCATTCTTCATCTCATTAATCATTCCTTCCATACACCTGAAATTTTTCCTTCATACACAACTTCACAGAATCTTTATTAGCAACATTAGTGCACTCAAGATAATAAGTCTTTGGGTTCAGTTTCAACACCAATAAAACTTCCAATAAAACACAAGCTACTGTAGAACTTCCGATGCAAATAATGGCAGAAATCTGTCAAAACAGACCAGCAGGTAAAGACGATTTTTTTAATACCTTCTGTTGCTGAAATCGAAAAGTGTTGAACTAATGAAAGTTAGATAACAACCTGGGGTAGAAGCAAAAATATTCATGCCTCAAAAAGATGTATAGAGATTTTACACGAATTTGTACGGTGGAGAACAACTTTCCCAAGCATTACTTCTCTCTCATTAGAGGTTACTCTTGGCACAAAAAGCAAATAAAAAGGATAAGGAGAGGTTATTATAGAGGTAATAACTTCCAACACTCATCTAAAACTTTTGAGTTATCTCCCAATAAGTACTTTTCTTTAACGCCTTTAAGTTAGGCATAAGAAGCAAGAAATAGAATCAAGTATTCTCAAATGAAGAAGCATTAAGATTGATACCAGAAATGTCTTCAACAAGGCAAGGTATCTCATCCAAATAAGTTATAAAGGACCCTTTCTCAATGCTTTTGGGTTCACTACTTTCTCAGATTGGTTTTCAGGAACAATCCAATCAAGATTCTTTTCTATTGCTTCATGTATTGCTGCAAGTTTAAAAGGTATTGGTATCTTAGTTTCCTCCCAATTAGGTTCGGTTTTGTTCACCTTTTCTCGTGCACCAATAACATGTACACCTGAGCCTAGCATATTAAAACATTCGAAGACTTTCCTAGCTTCCTTGGCAACACCATAGAATTCCTTAAGCAAAGTTTCCAGAATAAAATCTCTCTTTTCAGGGTCCTCAATTTCATTAAGTTTAAGAAACATTACTTGCATTAAGGGGTTAAGGTTAACAAACCTAGCTTCCAAAATTGGAACTAAAGAAGCTGCAGCAATTTCATATTTGGAGCAAGTTCTACAAGGGATCTATCCTCAATATCCTCATGTTTACTAACATGATTCAAGAATTTTTCAATATTATCTTTTCCAATTATAGAGCCACTACCTATTGAAAGGTCTTTCAGGATGAACTTAGGGATCAACAAAGTGAGCTAAGAAAGAGGTAACAACTATAGAAAGACTTAATTTTTGTGTGTTTCTTATAAAGAAAGCAAACTAGTAAAACTAATTTGTTTTATAAAGAAACAAGCAAACAAAACATAAAATAAACTAAGCAAAACAAAAACAACAAAGTAAATAGATTGGTTATGAGGGACTCCCATCGTGAAGATGTCCTTGATTCCCCGGCAACGTCGCCAGAAAAAGAGCTTGATGGCCCAAAATATATCGAGCTTGTTGAGGAACCCCAAGAGGAAGGCATGATGAGCACATCAGCAAGTTTTCCATCAGTTATGAAACCAAGGTTATCGAACCAGTAGGAGCAAGGAAACACCTTCAAGGTGTTGCTAGCTGAGCTTTCGTAGGGCACACTACCGGTGCTAGCAGCAACATGGAAACCTACACAAAACAACCACAGAACTTTGCCCCCAACTTGCGATGAGCTCATTGGTTTGGCTGAAAACAAGGATTAAACATATCGAGTGGAAGAAAGTAAAAGCTTGCAGAAAGTAAACAAAAAAACAGTAAACAGTTGTAGATTGATGGTAAACTAAAGGAACGGGGTCCATAGTTCACTACTGGTGGTTCTCCTTAATATAGATAACATGTTGGGTGAACAAATTACAGCGGAGCAATTGACAAACATCGAGAAAGCATACATGCATATACTAATCATCTTGACTCCTTTGAGATTTGATTGGGCATTACAACATTATACATAGACCGTCATCCAACTGCATCTATGACTAATAATCCACCTTCAGGTTATCATCCGAACCCCCTCTAGTACTAAGTTACAAGCAACAGATAATTGCATTATGCATTGCGTGTAAAGTAAACAATATGATTGTTCTATGAATAAAGGATTGTCGTTTTCTCCCTAGTAGCAACAACACATCTACTACCTTAGAGATTTCTGTCACTTCCCAAGATTACTAGAGGCATGAACCCACTATCGAGCATAAATACCGACTCTTGGAGTTGCTAGCATCTACTTGGCCAAGATAGCTATTAACAAAGGAAAGCATGCAAGATCACAAATAACAAAGACATGATAGAATCAATAATCAATGTGGAGTCCCCTGGATTATTCATCCGAGAAATCCCTGTTATGCATACACCACGTTCCCATGATCAGTGAGTCGTGGAACATAACCGACAAGTACCATTACAACATCCGAGATATACCGAATTACAAGACTTACATAAATGATGTTATGGCTACATCAATAGTCATCAGCGGAACTTCATCAAGCGTAGATCCCGATCCATGCCTTAACCTATAGGCAACAGACTGGGAGGACGTCCTAGCTCGCATAGTCATCCACTTCACCTTCTTCTTGATATCTGACCAAGTTAATAGCCAGGGACAATGCCAGTGAGTACTTTGAATGTACTCGCAAACCACCTTAAGATAACAATAATAACAAGAGGATATGCATTATGGCTGTGGTAGTAGGAGGCTCCAAGAGAGGTTCTTTCCTCAATTAGTTTCTCTTGTAGATATAGCATCTACATATCTTTGTTGAAAATTTTTGTAAAACATTTTGGAAACCTTTTTGAAAAGTTTTGGAAAACATTAGGACTGGGTCACCCATTTGTTCCTTTCTCCCGGTCGTCCCACGACCAAAGTCCTTTCATTCCTTTATGACCATCCCATGGTCAAAACCTTTCCAAGGCCCTTTCTTTCTCGAAATCCTTTTTGAAAACAAAACCAACACCGCTCTACAGAAGTTTGTCCAACCCGTCCATGACTGCGGACACGGCTATTCGAATAGATTTACACTCTATAGAGGTTGTACACTTTACCCACACCATCCGGGTACACTACCCTGATTTTAACCGATCGTGGGTCGAGTAACCGATCAAGACTCTCCGGATTCCCACTCCAATATAAGTGCCTACCCTATGAGTGTTATTCCCCTCAAAACCGGAGCGCCTTTTCCATTTAGTGTGCGCTTTCAATGAGGGGCTCATAGTAAAGTGTGGAGGCCAGCAGACCCTTTGTTCCTTCTCCAGGTCGATGTCCCACATGCACCTTTTTCAGAGAAGGCCCACCCTCCAGGGATCGCGATCCCCAGTAGTAGTTACGAGGCAGCTAATACCAGAATAAACAGCCATCAAATCCAGCCCTGTCCCATTCCAGAGTAATGTGGTTGCACGGGTTATGTTGTTATAGCTAAACTGCAAAGAACCGGGTGCGTTTTTGTAAACCTTTTTCCTCCAGCTTTCCTTCAGCATTTTGTAAAACCAAAACCTTTTTCTTTCTCAACATCTCTTCGAAGGTCCCACCTCACCAAGGTTTTATCGTAAAACATTTGGTCAAACTTTTTCTAGGGTCTTCCCATCCTCTAGCTTTGCTTTGGCTAAAACAGGGTCTCCAAAAGGGGTATGGTGTATTACACCATCTATTCCACTACGGTCAAGTAGGTATCATCAAGGGTGTTGTACTTAGTAGTACCAAGGTGTAATAGTTTGGAGGAGCCAAACCACTAGCCTATATACATCCACATATAGTAAACAATGCAGTTTAATAAACAGTAGATAAAACATGCATAAGTAAAACAGTAGGACGAGGCTTATGAGTAAGAAGGTGGCTTGCCTGAGGTCAGCAATATGGCATTATTGTCCTTGGACCTCTTCCGTGGATAACCCAGAATACCAATAACAATAAAAAATACCACTTCTTCTGCTCTCCGATTTCATCGCAACTATCGTCACCACCACAACACATGCAAGCAAACCAAGCCACAATCAACACAAGGCATACAAGCAACAATACATACAGCAACCATGAACAATACAAGTGTACAAATTAGTAGGCCTTAGGAAGAATGGATTTAATAAGATTGGCTTTGTCTTGGAAACATGGAAGAAAATTCCTTAGGATTTATAGCCGAGGAACTACCTAAGAGGGGTTTTGGACCAAGGACATATTATGTATGATACCATTGTGTAAAAATGATACCAACAGATAGGAGTTGATAAAATGAAACCAATAAAAGTGGTTTCACTAATTTATCCCTTCTCTTTAATTTCTTATAAAAATTCTAGTGATAAAAGCTCTAGTTTTAGGAAATAATTCACCAAAATAGTTCTGGAGCTCAAAAATTTATTTCATTGTACGGTTAAGTAGGGGGTGATGTACTTATTCAATTAGAGTTGGAATCATGTCAGAAGAATTAACAAAATTCCCTCTGGAAATTTCCAAAGGCAGTTCTGGAGCTGTTTCCTCTTTTTCACCACATTAACTCTATAGAAGCTTTTCAGTTGATTCAAAGGGCACATGGTAGGCATTTAGAATACCTTTCTTTAGAAATTGGAATCACCTTGTTTGGATATATATAACTCCTGCAGTTATTTTATTGATGGATAAACCATGCACATAAATGTTTATTTCACCAAAACTCAACAGGAGGTTCCAAAAATTAAGATCTCCTAGGTTTTGTTATATATGGATGTTGATAATCCATTAGAGTTGGAATTAGGGTAAAAGATATTATGGATTGGCCTAGATAATTTTCTAAAGGCAGAAAGTCTCTGTTTTTGTTATTTTTGCTACATCAACTCCAAGGCTCCACTTGGCATGGGACTAAGTCTTGCTAATAGGTATTTCAGATACCAAACAATAGCAGTTGGATTTACTCCACTTGGTGGTGTGGAACTCCTTTGAAGATTTATTGAATGAAAAAGGTACTATCTAGGAGATAAATATACAAAAATATACAAAGGTTATTTGGCCAAACTTTTTGTACTGCATGTTAAAGAAAAGCTTCATAAACATTAGGAAATTTAGATCTAGGAAGTTGGAAGCATTTTCCATTTTTATTTTGATTTAAACCAAACAACTACTTTTTAGATCTAGAATAAATAATTAAAAGAATAAAGGGGGAGGGCACTCGGCCAAAACATAACTGGCTGGGCGCACAACGTCGCCGGCCCAACAACCAGCCGTGGAGCGCGGGATCCCAGTTCGAAATGCTGGCTAGCGGGGCCCGCTGTCAGCATGAGTGGGAGGTCGAAGGGGTAAGGAGGTTGGGTGGCCGTCCGATGAAGTGGGGATGGACGGCTCTCGGCCGTCTCCTACCTTCCGCCATGGGGGAACAGGGATGAAACCCTAGGCAGGCTCGGCGGCGGAAGAGGAGCTTACCAGAGGGCTCAGGAGGTGCCGGGGAGGGTGCTGGGCGACGGAGGACTCCGGGGCGAGTCCAGGGAGGGGCGGAAGAGGCGGTTTTCATGCAGGGACGAGGTCGCGTGAATCCGCGACGCGGATAGCTTCGGGAGCTCGTCGGAGAGGACACCTGCACGACATAGAACTAGGAGGAGGGGAGGGGTTAGGTAGGGAGGACCTTTCAGGGTTTTTGACTGCATGAGGAGGAAGAAGAGGAGCAAGGAGGCGTCCACCAGGTTGAGTTCTTGATAGAAGCCGAGCATGTAGATTTCTCCTCTTCGAGGAGCTTGCGAAACAGGTGCTTGGTAGGGAGGTTTCAGGGGAGCACAGTGGGGTGGATAGGAGTGAAAATGAGAGGCAGAGGAGGGTGCGGAGGGCCTCTGTCCTATTTAACAAAAGAAGGAGTGGTCTAGGGTGCACTCGGTTTATGGGAGCAAGAGGCAGGGCGACCAGGGCATGGGATTGGCCAGGGAGGGCGGTTGGGGTCGTGTGAGGGCACTCTGGGGGCGGCGTGGTCGAGTGCAATAAATCTGAGAGATGGGAGGGACCTCTCTCTCCTAGCTTCGGCCATAGCAAGAAATGTAGAGGGTGAGGGCTAGGGTACGCCCATAGGGGAGGAGGGTAGGTGGAGACTGGGGTGTGGGCCCCGGTGCACGACCCGAGATGACCAGGGGAAATGTGATGGTTGCTGTGGCATTGATGACACAAGATTTTGGAGTATCTTCTTGTATCTCTCTCTCACTACCAACACAAGGGACAAAAGAGGGGTGGGCTAGGGTAACTTTGCTACAGTGCACGACCAGAAGGGTGTGAGTTGTGCTGGGGAAGCTTGCTTGACCAGGTTGGTAAAGTTTTGTGGGGTTTTGAGTGGAGGATTTGCTTAGATTGCAAAATTGATCAACTACAATATTATGAAGGAAGTCTCAAAAGTTGTCTTTGGAAATATGGTAAAATGGCACTAATGGGTAGATATGGTCAATACATCAACCTAGGAATTGTTTGTGATTTTTCAATGGATTTAAAGTCCACTTAAAACCATTTATTCAAATAGTGCCAAAGTAGTTTCTAGAAGCTCATTTGATATTTTTACACCGGACCAGGTTGGTTTATGATGTGATATGGTCCCAAATGTGAATACACACTTAGGGGAATTTCCCAAGATTTATTGGAAGATAAAAGTATTTAAAACAATTATTATTCCATTTCAGCCATTTAAGAAAATGGGCAGAAGGAAATAATAAAACCCTTCAAAAATATTTATTTTTGAAGTTGAAAGTTAGGGTATGATATATGTATCTCAAATGAGCCAAAAGTGGAGGAAGTGTTTTGGCAAAAACCAAACTTTCCTTTGTGGATGAAGTTTTGGGGATTTTGTCTATTAAAGGAAATAAATAGATTTTGGGCCATAATAATTATGGATAATATTTGATAGATATTTATGATCAAGTTAGATGATATATACAAGGTGTAACCAGCATTTGAAACCTTGGGATTTGAGAATCCAAGTTGATTTTGGTGAAAACTTGAGATTTAAGGATCTCGGGTAAGATTGTTTTCATACCATCAAATCCTTGTTGGATCTTGGAGATCAGATCTCCCCTTCGGGCATGGGATAGATGTATGCATATACCAAGTGATGTACATCAACATGGTACGGAGGTTTGAGCTTGATATTGCTTGAGTTCACCAAGAAATGATTTCAAACTTTGAATAAAATAAGCCTGCCAAAGCAGATTATCAACTAGCCTTCAAAACCTTGTGAGTTTAAGAAGCACAAAGGTCCACTTGGAACAAGTGAAGTAGATATTGATAGACCTATATGAGTAGAGCACAACCATGCAAAGAGTTGGTCCATAGAAGGTTGGATGATGGTGTGAGCTTCTATCAAAGTAGGCATGTTGACTAGATTTGCAGGAATATTTATTTTCTTGCCTGCAAAACCATCAAGAACAAGTGGGTTGGAGTATGATATAACCAAGGGAAATAGTGGGCCTTGGTATTCCTTAGGATGGTTTACAATATGGTTCAAGTGAATTTTCAATAATGCACAAGGGTTGGGAAAAGGAGGCATTCAAAATGGTGATGTTGGAAATAGTTTTCCTGACTTGGCCAAATTTGGCAGATTTGAGGTTTTTGACTAGAGCATGAGAGGGAATGGTTTTGGATGAGTAGCATGGTACCCAAGCATCATAATGTGGATGATGTTTAAGTGTATATTGAGTATAAAGGATCCATGCTTGATATTGGTCTTTATTGACTTGGAAACTTCTAGAAGGGATATCTTCAGAATTGATCTGGATAAGGGTTTTAGATGATGACCTAGTATCTAGAGATTAGATCCCGCTTTGTACTCTTGCTTAGGGTTTGGTGATTTGGAAACCTCTTTATCCTAGTGATGATCTCCTAGAGTAGAGCATACTACTTCCAAGTAATCAAGTCAAACAGCAGATCAAGGCAACTCATCTTACCAACCAATCAACTACTACTAGGGCTACCATCAAGCTTAGCTTGAGGTGATGATGGGTAATTTTGAAAGGTTGGAGTTTGAGTAAGGTAAGAGTCCTTGGTATCTCTACCAAGAGTAGAGTTCAAAATCTTACAAAGAAAGGTTTTGGAGATCCTAGAGGTAAGAGTAGCTGAAGGTTCTATCTTGAGAACATAAGGAGTTTATAGCTCTCCATAGTTTTGCCAAGGGAAGCTCCTGAAATAGTTTTTGTTACATAAGCATCTTGGCTCATGTTTTTGAAATGCCAGAACATTTGAGAATATGTAAAATGAGCTAGGATTGTTTTGTTAAATAGTTTTTTTCAACTGATGGTGAGGTAAGGAGTATCATATGGTATATACTCACATGCACAAGCATAAACAAACAACAAGCAAACACTACACCAAAGTACAAGAAAAAGTTTTTGTTCCCCCTGATTTTTGCATTCTGGACAACTAATCAGGGTTTCTGAAATTGGGATGTTACAATCAATCTGAAATAGCATCTCAATATCCATCGGATCCCCGCAAACACAACATGTATGATTACAAATAGATGATCTTGATCACGAACGGAGCTCACAAGATCTAGACATGATAGCACAAAGGAGAAGAACCAACCATCTAGCTACTACATGGACCCGTAGTCCAAGGATGAACTACTCACGCATCACACCGGAGGCTTCCATGGTGATGAAGAAGGCCTCAAGGGTGAATTCCCCTCTCCGGCAGGGTGCCGAGAAGAGCTTCAGATCCCTCCGGAACTAGGGATGGAGATGACGGTAGCTATAGACTCTTTCGTGCAATTTTGATTAGGTCCTTAGGGTTTCTGTATCGGAGGCGTCTTATAGTCGGAAGGGGAGGCCGAGGGGGTGTCTGGGGCGGCCAGACCACCCCCTGGCGCGGGCCAGGCTAGGCCACGTGGCTTGGTGGTGTGGCGGCCCCTAGCCCCTCTCTGTCTTGTATTCTGGATCCGTGTCCCCCTCGGTGAAAAACTGACTTTGGATTTTGTCCCGTCCATTTCCGAGAATATTCATTATGTGACTTCCTAGAACCAAAAACAGCAGAAAATAGGAAGCTGGCACTGTGGCATCTTGTTAATAGGTTCAAGTTTATTAAGTGCAAGAAAAGTAAAGTGTGCCATCATGTTCGTGAGAGCTTTAATAACTAATTTTCACATAACAAGGTAGATAAAAGCATGAATATACTTGGAATAGCAATTGCTAATAGGCAGGTATGGTGGACTCTTTGAAATAACTTGGTTTATGGAGTTGGATGCATGAGTGGAACTCACACTTGGTTACGGAGGCTAGCAAAAGACTGGGAGCGACCAACTAAGAGAGCAATAATGACCATAATCATGCAGAGTGACAAAACATCATTTATTAAAGCATAAAGTGATATTACAAGTCGAAAACTAAAGGATCATAAAGGCTATGGTGACTTTGGATAATCATAACATGGTGTGAGCATAACTTTGGATAAGTCGACCCAAATAAAACATGAAAGGAGAATACCACAATACTATGCTTTAATATGCTAAAACAACGCATGATCCTTCCAAGGCACATTAAGCAATCTCAATTATTTATAACAAGTCATGCTACAGCAAAGATTACTAAGCATATAGCCAAAACAATATCAAGCATGGCATGACAAAACATAGGCCACAGTCAAAAACAAGCTCTCTTTACCACTTAACAATGAACTATCCTACTCTTTTCCAATCCAAACCAAACTATTTGAAAACCAATGTATGAAAGAGGGGATCCAACCAATTTATTCAACAAACTAAGAAAACCAAGCAAACGAAAAACCAAAACAAAAACGAAAAAGAAGACGCTCCAAGAGCAACACAACTGTGCATGAAACAATAAAAATGAAGTGTTTGGAAGAAACCTGGGATTTTTATTGATGAAGAAGGGGATGCCTTGGGCATCCCCAAGATTTGACGCTTGTACTTCTTGGATATTTTTTGGGGTGACACGTGTGGCATCCCCAAGATTGAGGTTTAGTCCATTCTTCATCTCATTACTCATTCCTTCCATACACCTGAAATTTTTCCTTCATACAAAACTTCACACAATCTTTATTAGCAACGTTAGTGCACTCAAGATAATAAGTCTTCGGGTTTAGTTTCAACACCAATAAAACACAAGCTATTGTAGCACTTCCCTAAAAAAGCTCAATTCACCAAAAGAACTCAAAAAGGAACCAACAAGAAGCAAATGCAAATAATGGTAGAAATCTGTCAAAACAGACCAGCATGTAAAGACGAATTTTTTAGAAGACCTTCTGTTGCTCAAATAGAAAAGTGTTGAACTAACGAAAGTTAGATAACAACCTGGGGAAGAAGCACAAAAATTCATGCCTCAAAAAGATGTACAGAGATTTTACACCAATTTGTACGGTGAAGAACAAAAATCTGTTTCAGGACAGAAACTTTCCTAAGCATTACTTCTCTCTCATTAGAGGTTACTCTTGGAACAAAAAGCAAATAAAAAGGATAAGGAGAGGTTATTACAGAGGGAATAACTTCCAAGACTCATCTAAAACTTTTGGGTTATCTCCCAACTAGTACTTTTCTTTAACGCCTTTAAGTTAGGCATAAAAAGCAAGAACTAGAATCAAGTATTCTCAAATAAAGAAGCATTAAGATTGATACCAGAAATATCTTCAACAAGGCAAGGTATCTCATACAAATAAGTTCTAGAGGACCCTTTATCGATGCTTTTGGGTTAACTACTTTCATCAAACAGGTTTTTAGGAACAATCCAATAAAGATTCTTTTTATGGCTTCATGTATTGCTGCAAGTTTAAAAGGTATTGGTATATTAGTTTGCTCCCCATTAATAACATCTACACCTGAGCGTAGCATATTAAAACGTTCAAAGTCTTTCCTAGCTTCCTTGGCAACATTATAGAATTCCATAAGCAAAGTTTCTAGAATAAAATCTCTCTTTTCAGGCTCCTCAATTTCTTTAAGTTTAAGAAACATTACTTGCATTAAGGTGTTAAGGTTAACAAACCTAGATTCCAACATGTGAACTAAACAAGTTGCAGCAATTTCATAATTTGGAGCGATTTCTGCAAGGGATCTATCCTCATGTTTACTAACATGATTAAAGAATTCTTCAATATTATATTTTCCAATTATGGAGCCACTACCTATTGAAAGGCCTTTCAGGGTGAACTTAGGGATCAACATAGTGAGCTAATAAAGAGGTAACAACTATAGAAAGACTTAATTTTTGTGTGTTTCTTATAAAGAAAGCAAACTAGTAAAACTAATTTGTTTTATAAAGAAACAAGCAAACAAAACAAAAAATAAACTAAGCAAAACAAAAACAACAAAGTAAAGAGATTGGTTCTGAGGGACTCCCCTTGTGAAGATGTCCTTGACTCCCGGGCAACGACGCTAGAAAAAGAGCTTGATGGCCCAAAATATATCGAGCTCGTTGGGGAACCCCACGAGGAAGGTATGATGAGCACATCAGCAAGTTTTCCCTCAGTTATGAAACCAAGGTTATAGAACCAGTAGGAGCAAGGAAAAACCTCCAAGGTCTTGCTCGCTGAGCTTTGGCAGGGCTCAATACCGGTGCTAGCAGGAACGTGGAAACCTACAGAACACAACCACAAAACTTTGCCTCCAACTTGCGACGAGGTTGTCAATCTCACCGGTTTTGCTGAAAACAAAGGATTAAATGTATTGACTCGAAGAAAGTAAAAGCTTGCAGAAAGTAAATAGAAAACAGTAAACAGTTGTAGATTGATGGTAAAAGAAAGTACCGGGGTCCATAGTTCACTAGTGGTGGTTCTCCTTAAGATAGATAACATGTTGGGTGAACAAATTACAGCGGGGCAATTGACAAACATCGAGAAAGCATACATGCATATACTAATCATCTTGACTCCTTTGAGATTTGATTGGGCATTACAACATTATACATAGATCGTCATCCAACTGCATCTATGACTAATAATCCACCTTCAGGTTATCATCCGAACCCCCTCAAGTATTAAGTTATAAGCAACAGATAATTGCATTACGCATTGCGTGTAAAGTAAACAATATGATTGTTCTATGAAAAAAGGATTGCTGTTTTCTCCCTAGTAGCAACAACACATCTAGTACCTTAGAGATTTCTGTCACTTCCCCAGATTACTAGAGGCATGAACCCACTATCGAGCATAAATACTAACTCTTGGAGTTGCTAGCATCTACTTTTCCAAGATAGCTACTAACAAAGGAAAGCATGCAAGATCACAAATAACAAAGACATGATAGAATCAATAATCAATCTGAAATAGCATCTCAATATCCATCTGATCCCCGCAAACACAACATGTATGATTACAAATAGATGATCTTGATCATGAACGGAGCTCACAAGATCTAAACATGATAGCAGAAAGGAGAAGAACCAACCATCTAGCTACTACATGGACCCGTAGTCCAAGGATGAACTACTCGCGCATCACACCGGAGGCTTGCATGGTGATGAAGAAGGCCTCCAGGGTGAATTCTCCTCTCCGGCAGGGTGCTAGGAAGAGCTTCACATCGCTCCCGATCTAGGTATGGAGATGACGATGACTATAGACTCTTTCGTGGAATTTTGATCGGGTCCTTAGGGTTTCTGTATTGGCGGCATCTTATAGTCGGAAGGGGAGGCCGAGGGGGTGCCTGGGGTGGACAGACCACCCCCTGGAGCGGGCCAGGCTAGGCCACGCGGCCAGGTGGTGTGGCGGCCCCCTGGGCCCTCTCCGTTTCTATTCTGGCTCCGTGTCCCCCTCGGTGAAAAACTGACTTTGGCTTTTGTCTCGTCCAATTCCGAGAATATTCATTTTCTGACTTCCTGGAACCAAAAACAGCAAAAAACAGGAAGCTGGCACTGTGGCATCTTGTTAGTAGGTTAGTCAAAGAAAGTGTATGAAAAGTACTCCAAAGTTGGAACAAAACATAAGAAAGTAGATAAAACCAAGCATCGAACATCAAAAATTATGGATATGTTAGCAACGTATCAGGAAGCAAGCATCGTATCGGAACAGGGAAGGTACCCGGATTCACCGAAGATGAAGGAGTTTTTTGGTATAAAGGACGTATATGTGTTCCTGCAGATTCGTAGTTGAAACAAGTCATTATGCAAGAAGCTCATGATACCCTTTATTCTATCCACCCGGGAGGAACGAAGATGTATAAAGATTTGAAGGAGCAATTTTGGTGGCACAAAATGAAGAGAGAAGTCAGAAGCTACATAGCCAAGTGTGATATCTGTCAGAGAGTCAAGGCGGAACATCAGCGACCCGCAGGACTTTTGCAACCATTGCAGATTCCTGAATGGAAATGGGATTCTGTTGGAATGGATTTCATCACCGGTTTACCTACATCTAGTAGGGGAATGACTATATTTGGGTCATAGTAGATAGACTGTCCAAAGTAGCTCATTTCATACTCGTCAAGACAACCTATCAAAGCTCGAAGCTAGCAGAGTTGTACATTGCTAGAATAGTCAGTTTGCATGGAACCTCCAAGACCATAGTGTCGGATCAAGGAACCCAGTTCACCTCAAGGTTCTGGAACAAAGTCCAAGAAGGATTAGGAACCAAACTGAATTTCAGCACAGCTTAGCACCCACAAACTGACAGACAAACAGAAAGAGTAAACCAGATCTTAGAAGATATGCTAAGAGCCTGCGTGTTGGAATATGGATCTAAATGGGAAGATTGTCTGCCTTTCGCCTAATTCTCATACAACAATAGCTATCAAGCCAGTTTGCAAATGGCCGCATTTCAGTTTCTCTATGGCAGGAAGCACCATACCCCGTTGAATTGGTCGCAAGTAGGAGAGTGTCAGATCTTCGGACCCGACATTCTATGAGAAGCCAAAGAGAAGGTTCACAAAGTCCGTGAACACCTCAAGACCGCTCAATCCAGAACAAAGAGTTATGCTGACAAAAGATGTCGAGACCTGACCTTCAATATAAGAGATTTTGTGTATCTCAAAGTATCCCCCTTGAAAGGAATGCAAAGTTTTTGACTGAAAGGGAAGTTAACACCCGGATATATTGGACCCTTCAAGATTTTGAATCACCGAGGAGAAGTGTCATATCAACTGGAACTGCCTGAGGAGATGTCAGCCGTACATGATGTGTTCCATATCTCGTTACTTAGGAAATGCCTAGAAGATCCGAAGAAGACCAAAGTTTTCAAGAACATCGATCACCGAGCCATAGATATCAACAAAGATCTAACTTATCATGAAGTGCCCATTCGTATTTTGGAAGAAGCATTCAGAACCACCCGGAGCAAAAGTATCAAGCTTCTCAAGATCCAGTGGAGTAACCATACCGAAGAAGAGGCTACTTGGGAGCGAGAGGATTATATTAGGATTGAGTTTCCCAATCTCTTTAGTTCCTAGTTTTTCCTGAATCTCGGGACGAGATTCTTGTAACACCCTCGAATCGGGCCTATGCCAGTTTTAGAGATTCTCACCAAACCTGCATAATACGATTCAAAGATGCCCACCAGGCACTTGCGTGCGGGTGGAAAATGAATTAATATCATTACACAATAGTCCACGATGGAACAAACAAAACTTACATATATAACAACGAGTCATGGAGTCAAGAATACAGATATACAATACAGAGATCCAAATCACCTTGAATACAATACAACATCCGAGTACGGATAAGATCTAAATGGGGCCAAGAGCCCTGAAGAATAACCAATGGCGTGCATAACCCTTCCTAGGACAAGCCGGAAGGGTAACCCTGCTAACGACATCGAACTTATACCTGTCAAGACAAAAGGGGTGCCGGAAAAGGGCAAAGGGAAAAGGGAGCGGTCAATACTGAGGCCAGTACACGGCGAGTCTAGAATTCGGCGGCTCTCGCCTACATAGGTATGGTGGACTGAGGCGGCATCGAAGCATGCACTATACAACCTATAGAGACTCGATATAAATGTTGGCTTTTAGAGAGGGGTAAAAATACCAATTCAGATCCAACCTGATACTAACACCAATCGTACCCATCCTAGTATTCCCCCTCGAGACCAAACGAGAAAGTCAAACCGAGGAACTCACACAGTTGGCAGTTTTATTGATTCCATTATAGTTGCAACACTTACTAGTCAGATATAGATAGCATGAGTCATCCCGATATCATAAGCAGTGGGCAGTTTTAGTTAACCATTCAATTGTAGTTGCAATACTTACTAGTCAGATACAATTAGCATGAGACATCCCAAACTCCAACAGTTGTTGGCACTTTTATTTACTCATTCCGTTGTAGTGAAACTGATTACTAGACATGTCAAAGTCAAATTTATAGCACTACTTTAGTTATAGTTGTCTATGATCGAGATACTGTGCTCCAAGTCGTCCATAACCGTGGAAACTGCTTTCAGAAAGATTTACCCTGCAGGGGTGCACAAATAGCAACACACACATGGTCAACCTCGGGAAGAACCAAATAAAATGCAATGAGGCCTCACGACAGTGCATTCACATGATTCATAAATTATTTCAGGGGTCCACCCAAAATAACCTACCCGTTACGAAGTCGGTCGGCTCCGCGACGGACACAGGGTGTGTGGCAACGGCTGTAAACGACTGGGAACCCGAAGTGTGACTGGGCTTGTCGATACAACGTAAACATGGCAAGGGTTCCTAAACAGTACAGGCGCTCCACGTGCAATCATAAATAAAGCAGCAAAGCATGGCATAAGTACATGATAGTAATAAAGCCCCAAACTAGTGCGTGGCCCCAAGAAATAAGAAATGAATCAAGCTCTAGCTAAGGGGATTCATGGTCCCACACGCGGATAGTGCGATAGTCAAGGAACATGTATCAAGTACTCGGGGCCTACAGGACACAAGTGAGCGTGGAAGAACTAAATATTAGCTATTGCCCACCGGTGCCTCTGCATTAGTTATAACTATTCCCAACATTTTAATATCAAGTTGTAATTAAATTCATGATTATCTCCACCATTAAACATGGGCCAACCTCCCAAAAACGGTGGAACATCGACGATGCAAAGCAGCACCTGAGCCAGCAACTACGACTCGCGAGGCCGACTGTCTATCAAACAACAGGCAATAGGATGTGTCTAAGGCATTATAGAGGCTACCGGGAATATGAATGGTGCACGGGAAACTAAAGCATCACACACGGATAGCAATAGATCAACAGGATGGAGTAAAGACTATAAACACAAAATAGGTAGAAAGGGGGAGAATGCTCGCCTGGAAAACACTGTCGGAGATACATTATCCTGAGAACTTGTCGGTACTCACATCAACTCAGCGGCCTAATCCGCGAAGAAGCAAATCACTAAAAGAAACACTGGATGCACTATTTAATACTATGGAAGAAGATCCGACATGTTTATGATATGATGGATGACATGGCAAGGATGCGATGCAACTAGACAATATTAACCGTAACTGGGTGTCCCCACAAATAATTAGAAGGTTCAAGTTATTTAGACACCCCGAAATTTAAATGTTGGCTTACCAAGACAAAATATGGCATCGGTTCACTACACAAATTTAAATAGAGCCAAATATAAGACTAGAACAGCCTGCATATGGTCTCCATATTAAATTATGAGTTGAATTGGCATAATGCCCCCAAAACCACAATATGTATGCGACATGAACAATTCAATATGCACAAATTAAATATCATGTTATAAAAATATAGAGGTTTAGGGTCACATATTGGGGCGAAGGTCTTGGGGCTCGGAAGGTTCAGGGAATCGGTCTTCGTGGTCTCTGTCTTCGGATCCGGGAAGTAGACCTTGGGCTTCCGGCATCACTAGATCTGTGGATTAGAACTTGGTTTTTGGCTTCGGTTGTCGATGGTGAACTTGGGACGGTACCGATGTTCTTCGATTGGTATCGCGGTGGTTCTCATCGGTACCCTAGGCTGATACTTGCCCAACATATAGGTCTTTTCTAGCTCAGAGGCCTCAGGCAACATCAATAGCTAGCAGTAACGGAACGGAGTAGCATCACGACCAAGCAATAACACCGAGAGCTGATCAGAGAGAAACACGAGTAGCAAAACAAAGAGGTAGGCACAGAGGCGATCGAAGATGCGGCTAGGCGACGTTGTAGGGGGCAACGAGGAGCACGACAGGGACTCACGGTGGCTGGCCGATGCGAAGGAGAAATACGCTTGGCGGGGCTCGCGAGGAAGGGACAGCCAGAGCAAGCTTGATGCAGGGCGTCCAGGGGCGGAGCTCTATAGGGCCGCACGGCGAGGCGATGGTTAAGAGGAGCCCAAGCGGAGGAGGGATCCCATGGTGGCACGCCGGGTCAGAGAAGAGGAAGGTCGGCCTCATGTCTGTGATGGTTGAAGATGAGTAGGGTAGGCCGGTAGTGACCTTGGGGGCGTACTCGGCGTCTGTCAGGCTCGGCGGGTAGCCAAGGTTGAAGGAGGGCCAGGAGGACGGAGCGGCGGCCCGCTCAGAACCTGGTGACGAGGGTGCCAAGTGGCGGTGGCCGGACACGACGACGACAGTGGTCTGGGCGACGAGGAGGTCGTCCACGGTGGAGATCAGGGACATGAGGCAAGGTCCGGCCCGGTGGCGTGCAGAGGGAGGACACGGGCGTCGCTGGAGAAGCTCCCAGGGGCATCACCGCTCGTACGAATCGAGGACAGCCGGGGGAAACGGGGTTCACGAGCAGAGGAAGAGGAGACATGCACAATGGGGAAGCAAGGAGCATGCGGGGCAAGTGGTAGGGCCAGGCTCGCGGGCGCGTGGCCTGCGCGTCGGTGGCTGTGGGGGGGGGGGCTGTGTGCAGGCGTGTTGCCATGTATCGTAGGGTGGGTCGGGCCAACGCGCTGGGCACGCGGGTGTGCATGTGAGGCTGGCAGTGGCAGGGTGTAGTGTGTGTGGCGGCTGGTTAGGTGAGGGTTGGATGGTTTTTTTCTATGGTTTGACCGCTGGGTAGTAGGTGGACTTCGGTTGGGCCTACCGGTTGTCTGTCTCCCCTTATAAAAAAGGTTTTATTTATTGGTAGTTTGTTTTAGAAGCCTTCTGTAAAATATTTTTAGACAAAACAAAATATCCGAAAGAGACCGGGGTTTTGATTTGAAACAAAGACGGAGTATTTAGAAAATAGAGATATGCTTTTGCAAAATAGTTTTAGGCAAACATATGCATGATGACATGACGATGCTCGAATGTAAGGTGGCATGATGACATGAGCATATTGTCATGATGATGCACAAAATAAAAACAACACATGATTTTCTAGTAGTGATTTTATCGGGGAGCTACAATTCGACACCACTAACAATGGATCTTGCCCTCGAGATCCGCCTCATGGTACGGGGAAGAAGGATGATGGTTGGATGTTCCTTGCTTCGTGTAGCTCCTCACGACACCACTAACAAGGATTCTTAGTCCATCTTGAAATCATCGACACCACCAACAAGGGGTTGTTGCTCATGTTCGTCAAGGGAACACTTCGAATAAACAAATGACGAAGATAAAGGTATCAAAGATAAGACCACCTCTAACTTTCACGGAAGGAGTAAAATTGCATTGATCAACCAATTCAATGTACAAGAGCGAATGATAAGAGTAGTGGTATGGTCATGACTCCATGTCGCACTCAAAGCATTACTCTGTACATGAACCGAAGATTTATGAAACCAACTCTCAGGATTCAGACTGAAGATGTTTACAAACAGGATTTGGAAAACAAAGGAGTGATGCATGCTCTTCATCGCATCTGATGTAGAAGATATCGTCGCACCGGAGAACACTAGAAGATACAAAGAGAACTTTTGGTAAATTTTTGGTCCACTAAAAGTTACAACAGATGAAAGATTCCTCAGATAGCATGAAGACCTGATGTAGAAGCATCATTAACCAAAAGAGGAAGCGAAACCCTAAAGGTACGACAGAAACCCATCCACGAGAATTCCTTGAATCGAGAAAAGATAAGAGAGAAGATTGAAAACAAGCAAAGGTAAGTGGAGAAGAGCACAAAGGTAAGGAGTAAAAGCAGACCTAATCAGATCTATCCAACCGATTTTGCAAAAATAGGTTTGACACTCTACATCGGCCGTTAGCTAGGTTATTCTACAGGCTAGACCAGTGGGGTATCGTAACTGCTGGGCTCTGATACCACTTTTAACACCTTCGAATCGGGCCTATGCAAGTTTTAGCGATTCTCGCCAAACCCGCATAGAAATGATTCAAAGATGCCTACCAGGCACTTGCGTGCGGGTGGAAAACGAAGTAATATCATTACACAATAGTCCATGATGGAACCCACAAAACTTACATATACAACAATGAATCATCGAGTCAAGAATACAAATATACAACACAAAGATCCAAATCACCTTGAAAAAACAATACAACATCCGAGTACGGATAAGATGCAAATGGGGCTAAGAGCCCTGAAGAATAACCAATGGCGTCCATAACCCTGCCCAGGCCAAGCCAGAAGGGTAACCTGCTAACGACGTTGAACTTATACCTGTCAAAGCAAAAGGGGTGCCGACAAAGAGCAAAGGGAAAAGGGAGCGGTCAGTACTGAGGCCAGTACACGACGAGTCTAGAATTCGGCGGCTCTCGCCTACATAGGTATGGTGGACTGAAGCGGCAGCGAAGCATGCACTATACAACCTATAGAGACTTGATATAACTGTCGGCTAGAGGGGGATAAGAAAGACCTAATCGGATCTAACCTGATACTAACACCAATCATACCCATCCTGGTATTCCCCCTCAAGACCAAACGAGAAAGTCAAACCAAGGAACTCACACTGTTGGCAGTTTTATTCATTCCATTATAGTTGCAGTACTTACTAGTCAGATATAGATAGCATGTGTCATCCCGATATCATAAGAAGTGGGCAGGTTTAGTTAACCATTCCATTGTAGTTGCAATACTTACTAGTCAGATACAATTAGCATGAGACATCCCAAACTCCAGTAGTTGTTGGCACTTTTATTTACTCATTCCATTGTAGTGAAACTGATTACTAGACATGTCAAAGTCAAATTTATAGCACTACTTTAGTTATAGTTGTCTATGATCGAGATACTGTGCTCCAAGTCGTCCATAACCATGGACACGGCTTTCAGAAAGATTTACCCTACAGGGGTGCACAAATAGCAACACACACACGGTCAACCTCGGGAAGAACCAAATAAAACGCAACGAGGCCTCACGATAATGCATTCACAGGATTCATAAATTATTTCAGGGTGCCACCCCTAATAAGCTACCCGTTACGAAGTCGGCCGGCTCTGCGATGGACCCAGGGTGTGTGGCGACAGCTGTAAATGACTGGGAACCCGAAAGTGTGACTGGGCTTGTCGACATAGCGTAAACGTGGCACGGGTTCCTAAACAGTACAAGCGCTCCACGCGCAATCGTAAATAAAGCAGTAAAGCATGGCATAAGTACATGATAGTAATAACGCCCCAAATAGTTCGTGGCCCCAAGAAATAAGAAATGAATCAAGCTCTAGCTAAGGGGATTCATGGTCCCACATGCGGATAGTGCGATACTCAAGGAACTGGTATCAAGTACTCGGGACCTATGGGACACAAGTGAGCATGGAAGAACCAAATATTAGCTATTCCCCACCGGTGCCTCTGCATTAGTTATATCTATTCCCAGCATTTTAATATCAAGTTGTAATTAAAGTCATGATCATCTCCACCATTAAACATGTGTCAACCTCACAACAGCGATGGAACATCGACGATGCAAAGTAGCACCTAAGCAAGCAATTACAACTCACGAGGCCGACTGTCTATCAAACAACAGGCAATAGGATGTGTCCAAGGCATTATAGAGGCTGCAAGGAATACAAATGGTCCACGGAAAAGTAAAGCATCGCACACGGATAGCAATAGATCAACAGGAGGGAGTAAAGACTATAAACACAAAATAGGTAGAAAGGGGACAATGCTCGCCTGGAAAACACTGTCGGAGATACATTATCTGAAGAACTTGTCGGTACTCGCATAAACTCAACGGCCTAATCTGCGAAGAAGCAAATCACTAAAAGAAACACCGGATGCAGTATTTAATACTATGGCAGAAGATCCGACATGTTTATTATATGATGCATGACATGGCAAGGATGCAATGCAACTACACAATATTAAGCAGGGGGGGGTCCCAACAAATAATTAGAAGGTTCAAGTTATTTAGATACCCTGAAATTTAAATGTTGGCTTAACAAGACAAAACATGGCATCGGTTCGCTACACAAATTTAAATAGAGCCAAATATAAGACTAGAATATCCCGCATATGGTCTCCATATTTAATTATGAGGTGAATCGGCATAATGCCCCCAAAACCACGATATGTATGCGACATGAACAATTCAATATGCACGAATTAAATATCATGTTATAAAAATATAGAGGTTTAGGGTCACACATTGGGGCGAAGGTCTTGGGGCTTGGAAGGTTTGGCGATTCGGTCTTCGTGGTCTCGGTGTTCGGATCCAGGAAGTAGATCTTGGGCTTCCGGCGTCACTAGATCTATGGAGTAGAACTTGGTTTTCGGCTTTGGTTGTCGATGGTTAACTTGGAACGGCACCGATGGTCTTCGATTGGCATCGCGGTGGTTCTCATCAGTACCCAAAGTAGATACTTGCCCGGCATATAGGTCTTGTCCAGCTCAGAGGCCTCGGGCAACATCACCAGCTAGCAGTAACGGAACTGAGTAGCATCGCTACTAAGAAATCACACCGAGAGTTCTTCAGAGATAAACACAAGTAGCAAAACAAAGAGGCAGGCGCAGAGGCGACCGGGGTTGCAGCCAGGAGACGTTGTAGGGGGCAACGAGGAGCACGACAAGGACTAACGATTGCAGGCCTATGCGAAGGAGAGAGACGCATGGCGGGGCTCGTGACGAAGGGACGGCCAGGGCGAGCTTGATGCAGGGCGGCCAGGGGCGGAGCTCTATAGGACAGCACGGCGAGGCGACGGTGAAGGGGAGCCCGAGCGGAGGAGGGCTCCCACGGTGGCATGCCAGGTCAGAGAAGAGGAGGGTCGGCGTCATGTCTGTGAAGGTTGAAGACGAGAAGGAGAGGCCGGCGGTAAACTTGGGGGCGTACGCAGCGTCTACCGTGCTCGGCGGGTGGCCAAGGTTGAAGGAGGGCCATGCGGACGAAGCGGCAGCCTGCTCGGCACTTGGAGATGAGGGCGCCAAGCGGCGGTGGCCGGACACAACGATGGCGGTGGTGCGGGCCACAAGCAGGACGTCCGCGGTGGAGATTAGGGGCGTGAGGCGAGGGTCGGCCCGGCGGCGTGCAAAGGGAGGGCGCGGGCGTCACTGGAGAGAAGCTCACAGGGGCAGCGACGCTCGTACGAATCAAGGACAGTCGAGGGAAGCGGGGTTCACGAGCAGAGGAAGAGGAGACGTGCGCGATGGGGAAGGAAGGAGCATGCGGGGCGAGTGGTGGGGCCAGGATCGCGGGCGTGTAGTCTACGTGTCGCTGGCTGCGGGGGGGGTGGGCTGTGTGCAGGTGTGTTGCCGTGTACCGCAGGGTGGGTCGGGCCGACGCGCTGCGCGCGTGGGTGTGCATGTGAGGCTTGCGGCGGCAGGGTGTAGTGTGTGTGGCGGCGGGGTAGATGAGGGTTGGATGGTTTTTGTCTAGGGTTTGACCACTGGGTAGTAGGTGGACTTCGGTTGGGCCTTTGGGCCTAGCCGGTTGTCTGACTCCCCTAGCTTTATAAAAAAGGTTTTATTTATTGGTTTTGTTTTAGAAGCCTTTTGTAAAATATTTTTAGACAAAACAAAATATCCGGAAGAGACCGGGGTTTTAATTTTAAACAAAGACAGGGTATTTAGAAAATAGAGATAGGCTTTTGCAAAATAGTTTTAGGCAAACATATGCATGATGACATGACAATGCTTAAATGTAAGGTGGCATGATGACATGAGCATGTGGTCATGATGATGCACAAAATAAAAACAACACACGATTTTCTAGTAGTAATTTTATGGGGGTGCTACAATTCTGTTTAAGGAGGGAAGGTTTGTAACATCTCAAAAATATTAAACAACCTGATCAAGCTCTAATCACCCAAGTTTAGCGTTAACAAAAACTGTGATTAGAAAAATCTATATGGGTGCATGTGTGATTTGCATTAATGTATGAATGCTTGCATTTGCCATGTTTGATTGCTACAAATGATAAGGATTAGTTTAAATATGAATACCACATCATCTAGGTCAATTACAAACAAAATTAAATAAAAGGAAAATCAAAAATAAGGCATATGATCATGTGGTCACTTTGGCCAAAATTAACCACTAGCACTTTGGGCATCTCTAGTAAAATAATTTTAACAGAAACAATTCTAGTTCTTTCCACCCCTTGCTAGAACAAGTAAAAGTGAACCCAAGAAAACTTTACAAATTCACAGAAACTATTTTCAAATCCATTTAAGAGGCAATTCAAAATCGAATCATGTGTATGTACCTAGATCATCACTTTTCAAAAACCATTCAAACAAACACCCCTTAACAATTCCTAGCAATAATAGACTACCAAGCATGCCAGATCACTCACCAAAAATCATTCAAAAATTTGAAAGTTAAGTTCATGCGGCCATTTGATCGAAAACCTAGCAGACAGAGTACATCTACCAACTATCTACTATTTGGGATCAATCAATTGATCATCCATTGTACCCCAATTCTACTCCACTACTCACCCATGATCATTCCCAGTACTTGGCCGTGTAGTGGAGCCATTTCCCTTCGTCGTTGCACTAGTGCCATGCGTACCCAAGCATGTCTAGGCCGGTCGAGCACGGACAGGTCGCCTCACGCCATGCCGCCCTCTCCCACGACACCTAGCTGCTAGCCATGACCTCACCGCCACCCTCTGTCCACCCCTTTACCAACGCTGAGGAGTGGAGAAGCTAGAATCGCCTCGTCCATTTAAGTGTTTGCCATGCCGAGAGCACGACGGAGCACCGCAGCCGCCTCGTGCACACACACCGCGCCTCGCTCTCTCCGTGCATACCCGCAGTCGCCGTGGCACCAGTGACCTCCCAGACACGATGGTTCACCGCCATGCGCCTCGTGACAACCGTACTCGATGACGAACACATCCATACCTGAATAGAGCGCCGATGTCGCCTGACCAACTGAGACCGCCCCTTGCCTCGCCGTCACGTGAGTGGCGATCGCCGCAGTCCCCCGCATCGACCCATGCCATCCGCCATGCTTAGCTCGACATGTAGCAGCGTCGCCGCTGAAGCCCGACCATGCTGCCTGCCTCCAACGCCGGTGTATAAATAGAGGCCACCCCAGACCTCATTCGGCACACCATTCCACTCCCCACTCACCTAGGAACCTCAGTGGACCTTCCGCAGAGCAAGGCGAGCAACACGACACCGGAATTTGACCACTAATCGGAGCCATCAATTGGATCCACCCTAGGAGCCGCCGCGACCACCAATCGCCTTGCCGTCATTGACCAGCTCGTTCTCCCCCATCGCCGGACCTAGCTGGAGCCCTGGGTGCCTCTCACGACCCCCACCATCGCATTAGGGTACCAATCTCGCCAGAGCAGTTCGACGTAGACGATGAACCTCAGCCGTAGATTTCATTCTAATCATAAGGCTGAGATTGGTAGATACCGTTTCGGTTTAGCTGAGTCGCTGGTGCGTGGGACCATTCTGTTAGTAGCCCACTATGCCCGCATTGTGCAGTTGGGCCGACCTATTTCTTTTCCCGCGCAGAGCCGAACGATTCAAATAGAGATTTGCTAATTAGTTAAAAAACCTGTTCTATAGCTGTATTCAAAATTGAATTCAAAGAGTTGTACTAAACCAAATTACATGATTCAAATTTTCCAAAAAAGTTACTGAAAATATATAATCATTCCCGTTGGATTCAAACTATTTGAAATTATAGATAACCTGTACCAAAAATAACAAGACAGAGACTTTTGCCACTTCAAACATTTTTAGAAAATCAACAATAAATGCTTTTGAGTTGATTCCAACTCTCAAAAATCACATTTGCCATGCTATACATGAATATGTAAAAATATTTGGTTTTACGAATATTAAACTTGGACTAGTCTTAAAAGAATGCTATATAGGCATTTCTAGTCACTTTAATATTACTAAATAGTAATATTAAATAATATTACTAAATAATAATATTAAATCATGTAATTTTTTACCACCATTTTAAATAACATTCCCAAGTATGAGAATATTTGGTGAGGACATGGTTCATATGATCCCATATTCTAGTTGGAGAATATTAATTTTAAATAGTTTCAATAAGTAGAAATTATTTTTCCAAAATAAGATAAATAAGAATGTGTTAATATTCCATGTGATGATTGAGATGATGCTACATAATCTAGTGTTAGCCCTTGTGTGTTAAATAGAAGTAGTGAAGTGTTGTTTGGTGATTGTGTACCTCGTTTGTACTTATATACGCTAGTACCAACCCGGGCTACAACGAGGAGGCGTACTTCGAGGAAGAGGAAGAAAACTTCAATGATTGCAACCAACTAGGCAAGCCCACTCTGCAAGCTATCCATCCAAGTCTAGCTATACAAGCTAACTTGTACAGATACCATATGGAAACCTTTGAGATGCAACTTTACCAATTCCCAGTTTTACTCAAAGCTATACTTTTCCCTTTTACTCAAGTTTCTTACTTAGTTAATGAATTGTGATTAGTGGAAAATAGGATGGATCCCATCAAGATCCTAAAGCTAGTCTTGGATACTTAAACTTGATTAGCACCCCTCAATAGTGATACCCTCAATACTAGTGGCTAGTGCTAAGCTAAAACTTGATCACTTTAGATGGGAATACTTGGAGAAAAAGATTATGAAAACCATGGAATGATGAGTCATTCTATTGAAATGTTTTGACATGTGTTATGAAACACACTAGTTTGATGATGAAACAAGATGAGGCATGAGCCTTGACTTTGATAAAAACTGATGGTTGGGTTCGGATGCGATACCATTGCAATTTTAATGTACAACCACATTACCTGAGTTGGGTAGGGCTTAATTAGAAGTTTATATGTTTTAGTATGGGTTCCCTTGCGGAAGATGTTGAGCTGAGGCTACCTCGCGAATGACTGTCCACCTATGCAGTGCCGAGGATGGCAGATGGCCATGGCTGGGTGGCCAAAGTCATAGGGGAGGTGCCTATACTAGGGTGTGTAGTTGAAAGGTTAGGATTGATTATGCGCATACCAAGTATGATGATTTAGGGTTATCCCTGACAGATGTATCGAATCATGTGGTGAAAGTGTACCATCTCTACAGAGTCTCAAACTATTCGAATAGCCGCGTCTGTGGTTATGGATAGTTGGAGTGGCCATACTGTTACGTTGTCATATGTTTTCAAAATGACTTGTGACTTGAAAGATGACTTTGACTTGACCACAACAGAGTTGTGGACATGAAATCTAGTTTCCCCTTAAGTGATGTAGAGAACTAAATTAGGTTTTTACTCTTAAAGTCCTTATGAAATAAACATGGATTTTTGCAAACAAAACTAGAGCTTAAGGTTCCTACTAGTTTGTACCTTAATCATGCTAGTGTTACTTTGGGAGTACTTAAAGAGTACACATGGCTTTGTCCTTGGCTATTCCGATGGCCAGACTATGAGGAGGACTACCCGAAAGATGGACAGTAGGAGGTCTATGATAACTAGGATCATCTCCCATCATCAGCATTGCCCGTGACCCTGAAGACGGGGCCTACTATGTTTACTTTCCGCTGCTTTGATTGTATTAAGACTGGATCATGGGGTCCTTTATTTGTAAGACTATTATGGTTTGTAATGGATCAGGTACTATGGTACCACTTCTGTTATGTCTTGCAAAAATGGTAATCCTGGGATTGTGATGTACGGCATAACAGGCATCTATACTTAAAAATCCGGGTGTTGACAAGTGTGCAGGTATTTGAATGAACCAAGTTAAGAGGAAGATATTCTATTTATCACTTAAGGGAAAAGCAAGGGAGTGGTATGAGCTACTAGACGATCCTCATCATTCGGAGTGGAAGGAACTTGAATCTCTCTTTTACTCTAAATTTTATCATCCTCATGAAATTCATAAAGATAGTAATTATATTTATAATTTCCATCCTCATGATGGAGAAAGTATTGCCCAAGCATGGGGGAGATTGAAGTCACTAATGCTCAAATGTCGCATTCATGAGCTCCCCAGTAATATTGATATTAATATTTTTTATGCAAGGCTTTTAGGACATTACAAGGACTATCAAGATACCTGTTTAGAGGGATCCTTCAGAAGGAAGGAGGTCAAAGCTAAGAGGGATCTTCTTGAAACAATTCAAAGCAATACCGAAGATTGGGAAAACGACAAAGGTAAAGAACCAGGTATAAACTATGAGTATGATTGCATTAAGTCTTTCGATTAAACTGTTGATTTTCAAGAGCTTAGTGCTACATATGGTCTTGATCCTCAAATTCTTGTTGATTGTTGTAGAGCCTTTGTTTCTCATATTAATGCTCCTAAAAAAATGGGACATGTATCATGAGCCTTTTAAAGACACTTGCATGAAAAATGAAATTGTTACTAATGATTGCAATAAACATGCTCAAACCTATGAAAATATGATTTATTATAAGCATGTTAATTTTTGTGGAGTACATAGACCTTGTGAAAAGAATCAAATTGAAGAAGAATATTGTATCACCCACAGGAATGAAAAAACTAGAACGTTGTATAGGATCTAAATGATCTTGGAAAAAAAGTTTGTGCCCTCTATCCTTTTATTTGTGAACTTTGCTTTGAAGTGGGTCATTTAAATTTTCAATGCTCAGGCCATAATAATAGCCCTTATAATCCAATGAGTACTGCAAGTTTGTGTTGTCATAACATGATCACTCCTAATCAGCATGATGAACTTACATTATTTTTGGGGTGTGAAGAGTTATCAAGAAATACTTCTTCGGTAGATATGAGTGCTTTTAATATGAATAGCGTCCTACATGGTTGTCATCTTTATTGTGTTGATAATTTCCACACAAATACTTACATACAAAATATTATAAAAGATGAGATTTTACCAAAATATGACAGGACTAATATGTGTTTTATTCTTATTAATGAAAAGGATGAATCCTCCAAAGTTTCTTCTATTGTCTCTAACAATAAACCAGGGTATATGGAGAAGCTTCCTTTCAAGCCTCTACCTCCTAAAGAGAAGAATAAAAATAAGAAGAGGAGGAGTAAAAGGAGGAAGGAAACAGTATTTTCCCCTAAGCATGTTGCTCCTATTATAGTTTTTGATGAGTCTAAACTCGATGATGTTCCTATGCCTGTTGCCTATAGTAGTGATCATGATTGGGAAAACAACACTACTTTTGATATTGAAATTCTCTTCGGTACCAATTCTGAAAATCATGATCTTAATAATTGTTGTACAATTAGTACTATCCATGTTCCTTCCAATGATGATATGTTTACAAATGAATACACTTTGGAAGATAACTATTCTATTTCTTATGATGATACTATACCTCTTATATATGATAATTATAATGATGAATATGATATTTTCAGTCCACCTACATTGAAGAGAAAATGAATTATGATTACAATATGCCTCCTATATTTGATGATTATGGTGATGAGAATAATAATGATAGATATTTTTTTGAATTTTCTCCCACTATGATTATTAAGAATGACTATGCATATAGGGAGAGTAATAACTATTTTATGCATGTGGCTCATGATAAGAATGTTTTATGTGATATTTATATTGTTAATTTTATTCATGATGCTACTGAAAGTTATTATGATAGAGGGAGACATGGTTTTATGTATCTCAACAACATTAAGTTTCCCCTCTTTATGTTGAAAATTTTGAAGTTGCACTTGTTTTGCTTTCCTATGCTTGTTGCTTTGTGCATTCATGAATTGTTTATTTATAAGATTATTTTTCATAGGGAGTGGGTTAGACTTAAATTTGTTCCATATTTGCTTCTTGACGATCTCTTTTACTTCAATTCATATTTCTTATGTGAGCATCATCAAAATTATCATTCCTATCTTAATGGCTATAAAGAAAGAGCTTTCAGGAGACAACCCATTATATTTTTACTTTCAATATTTTTATTGATCTTGGAAGTTATTGCCTCCGTAATAACCTCTTCTTATCCTTTTTGATTGGTTTTTGTGCCAAAAATAACCTCTAATGAGAGGGAAGTAAGATATGGGGAAGTTGCTGTCCCGAAATAGATTTTTGTGCGTCATTGTAAAAAATCGTGAAAAATGTTAGTACGTCGTATTGAGCTGTAATTTTTTGCACTTATGCCCCAGGTTATTACCCAACTTTCGTTAGTTTTGTACTTATCGATTTGAGAAACAGAAGATTTTCTGAAAATTTGTTCTTTACCTGCTGGTCTGTTTTGACAGATTTCTGCCATTATTTGCATTTGCCTCTTAATCGTTTTTTAGTTCTCTTGGATCACTTGAGATTTTAAAATAAATTGCTACAGTAGCTTATGTTTTAATGGATGATTTACTTGAGTTGAAACTTAACCCAATGGGTTATTATTTTGAATACACTAATGTTGCTAATGAAGATTGTGTGAAGTTTTCTATGAAGGAAGTTTTCAAGTGTAGGCAGAGAATGATGTGATGAGATGAAGTATGGACAAAAGCTCAATCTTGGGGATGCCACCCGTGTCACCCCAAGAAATATTCAAGAAGTACAAGCGTCAGAGCTTGGGGATGCCCAAGGCATCCCCATCTTCATCAATAATCTCAAGTCTTCTTTCAAGACACTTTATTTTTATTACCTTATGCACTATGTGTTGTTCTTGGAGCGTCTTTGTTTTTAGTCTTCTTTCGCTTTCTTTGCCGCAATAATTTGGTTGGATCCCAACACACTTCTTTTGGAGAGAGACACACCCCGTTATTCATTGCCTAGAACACTCTAGGTTATACTCTTATTGTTCTATGAGTGTTCTCCTTTGCCAGCAGTGCGTTTAGCTTTAGTTTTCTTATTCTTTTGGCTTAGAACTTCTTAGTTCTTGTTTGTAGATGGGTGAGACATGCTCTCTGGTCTTTATGGATTATTATATTTGAGAGTTGTTTCAAATAAGTTGATTGGTGTTAGAAAAGAGTAGGAAGTTTCATGCTTATAATGGTACAAAAGGAAGCTTGTTTTGACTGTGACTTAGACTTTATCATGTAATTCTAGATGTTTATTTGACCATATGCTTAGTGATTATTGTTGTAGAATGACTTGTTTCAAACAATTGAGATTGCTTAATGTGCCTTGAAAGAATCATGCATTGTTTTAGCATACAAAAGCATAGTATTGTGGTATTCTCCTTTGATGCTTTATTTGGGTTAACTTGGCACATGCTTACACCATGTTAATACTATGAACCAGTCACCATGGCCTCTATGGTCGTTTAGTTTTTTACTTGCAATATCACTTGATGCTTTCATTAATAATGTTTTGTCTCTTTGCATGATTATGGCCATTATTGCTCTCTTAGTTGGTCACTCCCAGTCTTTTTCTAGCCTCCACCTGTACCACATATGAGTTCCACTCATGCTTCCATCCTCCAAGAAAACCAAATTATTCCAAAGAGTCCACTATAAATTCCTATGCATGGAGTGTAATACCATTCTAAGTATATTCATATGTTTATCTATCTTCAAAATTAAACTTCTGTTATGTGAAAATTAGTGATTAAAGCTCTCACAAACTTGATGGCACATTTTATTTTCTTGCACTTAATAAAATTGAACCAATGTGCCCATCTATGTTACCTATATGCTTGCATTTTATAAGTTGTGAGTTAGCAGAACCATGTTACCATGGGGAATGATTTCAACATTGCACTTATTATTCAGTTGATATCATGTTCTTTTGTTTATGGATCCCGGCGGTGTGAAATAAAAGGGGAGCTTGTAAGTTCATGGAGTTTGTATGTGTGTTAGAGAAACGCCTGGGCGGCTAGCCTAAACCCTGCCTAATCATGGTGGAAAATTGCAGCATAACCATAATGGGTATTCTATGAAGCATCCTCAATAAAAACCTATGCAAATAGCAAATAAAAAAGATCATTGCGATACTCGTTGTCTGTTGCCTTGTCATTTTGATATGGGAAAGCTCATGTGTCATGCGTCAAGGGGTACCCCGTTTGCGGTTCTCCATGATACACATGTAGTTACAATGACAAGAATTTACTTGTGACTAAAGTTGAGTAGCATGAGGTTCAGTACTCATACACAAGGGGCATGAGATTTTCAACTTATAACTTGTCAAGCATATCTTCATATTTGTGTCACTTTAACCTTAATCACTTCAAGATGCCAATGATAGGGGCAATTAGATCTCAAAGTTAGTAAGTACCATAATTTTTTGGAAGCTCTTTATGAGACATGAAATCCCTGCTTCCTTCAGTGAAGGGCTTTCTTTTTTACTTTTATGTTGAGTCTCCATCTTCTATATTTATGCACCAATTGCGAGAGCATAGTGGTCATTGTTAGTTTAATGTGCATTGTCCCAAAACTTGTTCATTATTGATTCATAACTTTGATACTTCTTGTTCTTAAATTATTTGTATCTAGTCACCCTTATGCACTTTTGAGGTGTCCTATGAATTTATGTTTTGCTATACCATGAGGGACAAGCTGAATACCACTTTATAAATGTATTTGAATGCATTGTTATTCATGATATTTTGTTTGTACCTTTTTATGATGCAACTTAGTTAGAATATTTTGCATGATAATTTGCATCTTTCATGTTTATGTTAGAATAATATGATCCCAGCTATCAATGTTTTACAATACCTTGATCAAGATTGTGATGGTGCATGTCACCTCAAAATTTATTCTTTTTATCACTTACCTACTCGAGGACGAGAAGGAGTTAAGCTTGGGGATGCTTGATACATCATAAACGTATCTATAATTTTTGATGCTCCATGCTTGTTTTGTATCAACTTTCTTATGTTTTGTTTACACTTTGAGGTATTTTTATACATTTTCTAGAACTAACCTATTAACAAGATGCCACAGTGCTAGTTGCCTGTTTTCTGCTATTTTTGGTTTCAGAAAAGCTAGTAAAGAAATATTCTCGGAATTGGACGAAAGAAAAGCCGAAGTTCCTATTTTCTTGACACGACACAGAAGTCCAAAGCAGAGACGGAGGAGAGCCACGAGATAGCCACACCATAGGGTGGCGCGCCCCTAGGCGCGCCAGACCCTGGTGTGGGCCCCTCGGGCGGCCACCGACCTCGCCTCTTTGCCTATATAAACCCCCCGAGATGAAAACCCTAAGGAGAGGATCAGAATTCCACGAAAAGTTCCACAGCGCCGCTGCCACCGAAGAGGAGATTCGGGGGACAAAAGTCTCTATTCCGGCAGCTTGCCGGGACAGGGAAGGGCCCCTAGAGCCATCTCCATGGACTCCACCGCCATCTCCATCGTTGTTGCTTACTCCCATGATGAGGAGGGAGTAGTTCTCTCTCGAGGCTAAGGGTTCGACCGGTAGCTATGTGTTCATCTCTCTCTATGAGTGATCTTATTGAGATCATGAGCTTTGTAATCTAGTTGAATAAGTAGATCTATTCTTCTACTCAAGTGCTTTAATTAATCTCTGCTTATCCCCACGTGTGTGAAGTTGACAGTGTGCACACCTTGTGGCACTTAGGCTAAGGTTACAGAAATACTTATCATGAGTATAATTTGAGTTGGATGTATCTATGAGATTGTGGTGTTTGTTGGGACCATCTAGCGCTCAAGGTGATAGTGAGGGGTTATCTAGATGGGGAATGTGAACTTTAAGGTGTGCTGTTATAGCCCTACATTGTCCAACCGGAGAGTAATTCAGGGTAGCATAATGAAGAGAATATATTATATGAGAGTGTCCATTGGTGAAAGTATTTATATCACGGGAACGAGAAAAGAGTGCATATCGGTAACGAGATCAAACTAGGTATTTGGATACCGATGATTGAATCTCGGACATGTATTATATCATGAGACAAAGGGATTTAGTTACTAGCGTTAAAGGTTCTCACGATCACAAAAGTCATCGTTGAATGTGTAGGAGTCAGTATGGATCTCCATGTCCCGCTTCTGATTATTGATCTGAGAGGGGTCTTGATCATGTCTGCATTATTCGCGAACCGTAGGGTGACACACTTAAGGGATACCGACACCATTTGGAGCAAATATGTTCCAGATAAAGATTTAAGAAAGCGGTGTAATTATTTCAATAGACACCGAAACTATTTCGGGTGAAATTGCTGAAATTGGTTCTGCATGTAATATTGAAATGTTGCAGGGGGTTTTATGTGGATGTTTGTTAATTAAAGTAATTAACAAAATTCTGAATAAAATCAATAAAAGAGTTTTATTAAATGAGAGAGCATTAAATTTTGAGAAATTTAATGCATTTAAAGTGGAGACTTTAAAAGAGAATGTGAAGGGGAAAATTTATGTGGAGGGAGTTACCACCACATGAATGAGGAGGTGAAGGGTCACCCCTTGGGGCGCCGGACATGGGGAGGGGCACCCCCCTCCTCCTATAAAAGGCCCCCCTCTCCTCACTTCTCACTCACACCTCCTCGTGAAGGATCTCTCCCCCCCTCTAGTATTATTGCCCCATGGTCTCGGATTAGCGAGATACATGTTCCCGGTGGCTTTATCTGGAAAGGAGTTGCTGCTTCCACTTCTTTGCTAGAGCGAGGAATGGAGGTTGTCAGGGTACCGGACATGTGTGCGATCACGGATGCACCGCTGCTTTGCGGTGCTAGACTTGGTGGTGCTGGAGCTGGATCTGATGGACGTGCTGGAGCCGGACCTGTTGGACTTCATCACGATCTTGAGATCGGCAAGCGTACTACTACATCATCCACGAGTTCCTACTCGTTAACAAAACTCGTTATCTTCGAGGGTAAGTTCTCCATGGATGTATATCCACCCGTTGCTCTGTACCTAGTAGATAGATCTTGGCGTATAGTTCTCATCGTAGGAATTTTTTTGTTTTCTATGCTACGAACCCAACATGATCCACTTAAGGGAAACTTGTTGCTGTTCTACAAACCTCTGCACTGGGAGGCCCAACACTGTCTACAAGAATATAAGCGTGCGTAGACATCATATTGCTCATATTATACTAGGTCGTCCTTTCTTAAGAACTATAAAGGCTTTAATTAATCTCCATGAAGGGAATGTGAAGCTGCAATTGCCTTCGTGGGATCCTTTTGTTATCCATTTGCCCAGGAAAAAGAAAGCCAAACATGATGACAAGGAGTCCATCACTTTGAAGGCCAACTACTTTGGAGTGGGTGTTCCACTCATCTGGGCCAAGTGAGTAACATCAAGGTCAAGCTATTAACCATCAAAGAGCACTCCATGGGAGGCAACCCATGTGAAATAAAGGTTTCAGTTAAGTTTTAAGTTTTAGTTTAAGTTTATGTTTTATAAAGAGCGGTAGAAAACTCCATTTGAGGAGAAGAAGTTCGGTAGTACTAAAAATCCTGTTATATACATGTTGTTGTTGGTCGATAATTTTAATTGTCAACTTTCAGTCAAAAACAAGGTATTTCGCTAAGTTTCAGTATAAGAAGTAATTCACGAAGAAAGAATTTTTTTGATGGACACAGAGAGTTTAACGACCAATTATATGGCGGGAATAAAAATTCCGACTATATAGCTCCGGTCATATAGATATCGGTGCTTTCGTACGAATTCTTTTCAACGTACTGACGGTTTAACGACCAACTATACGACATGAATAAAAAATTCTGGCTATATAGCTCCGGTTGTATAGATATCGATGCCTTTGTACAAATTCCTTCTCAGGTACAGACAGTTTGACGACCAACTATACGGCAGGAACATATTTTTTTGGCCGTATAGTTTCGGCTGTATAGCTGCGCCACCAGGAGGAAACCCTAAAAAATTGACAGAACGCCAACTATACGACAGGAAAGCATTGTTCTGGCTGTATAGTTGCGCCCGTATAGTTGCGTCTGACCACAAAATCGCACGGGAAGGTATCACCAACTCCACAACTTCAATCCGTTTTCTCTCTTCTACGTCCAAACTCTCTCAAAACCTCAAGAGATCTTCACCTCTACTCAATTTCGTTCAATTTCCTCACACACAAGTGTTCTACGGTATGTTTCTCCTCCGATCCTCCAATTACTTTTTACAAATTCACTTTTGATCTATTGTCATTATCAATCTAGGGTGAGACCTACTATGAACTAATTGCCATGATTCTCTTGCCTAGATTATTATTTAGAGATGATTCTTTAGTGTGCTATGATGAGGAATATGTTATACTTACTGTTGTTGGATAAAAAAAATTATTTTTGTCTTCCTTTATTGTTTTAGATGATGAACACAAGGAGCCAAACTCGTGCTCATTCCGCCGCTAGCGCTTCTCGGGTTGTCACTCAAGAACGCATGGGGATACGGTTCAGGAATGATCTCCAATGTGATCGCTTCAACAAGATCAAGAACCACTAAGTGAAGGCCACCAAGTGGGCTTGCCCCATTATATTGAACCAACTCGGTATTTATGATTACTTAAATTTACTTTGCAATAGAGCTGGCCTGCAAAACTTTTTGTACAATGATGTGCCTACTTATCACCGCTTAACCATTGAATTCTTAAGTTCGTTGCAAATCACTGTTAAACTATGGCAAGGAGAGGACATGATTTCTTTTCGACTTATGAACAACAACTACACTTTAACACTAGATGAATGGTGCGCATGTTTTAATTTCCTAAACAATGATGTTAATGCCTTACACACATCTTTTACTGGCTTAAATCCTTCCCCTGAACAATATTATAATGGAATGAGTTTCACTACTAGAGTAAGCAAGGGGATAATATTCAACATCCTACAATTCGCTATTGTTCTATGTTATTGCTAACACCTTGCATGCACGTAATGAGTTCACAAGACTCAATGAGGAGGACATCTTAGTCCTTGCAAAGGCTCCTTACATCAACAGCAACTTGTCACTCAACTTGGGCGCAATCCTTGTGCGCTACTTGGAGCACCAATCCTCCCAAAACCAAGGACCAATCATAGGTGGAGGCTCCATCACCGTGCTCGCCAATGTCCTAGGCATTGACCTAGGTGAGTTGCAACCTGTGCTAGGTGAGCGACATGTTGGTTTCTCTACTTTGAAAGCTTGTGGAATGCTCCGTAGGAGAGGTGGTGTTTATTACTTGCATATTGTTGGAGCTGGGCGTATCTACCCCGCTCCTAGATCTTTTCTCTATCGAGGAAGGACGTTTGCTATATGACTTGCAGGTTGAGCAACACCAACCCGAAGAGGATATTTTGGATGAGGATGAGGACCAAGAAGAGGAGCAAGAAGTTCCTCATCAAGAGGAGCACCCATCAACCCGGTTCGCTACATACCAAGACTTCCAAGAACTTGGAGGGACGGTGGAGAGGATGCATAGCCTCTCTATGAACTTCCGAGAATCAACTAGTAACCTCTCAACTCAATTTGCAAACTGAAGTTCCGACTTTCCCGCCACCACAATGATTTGAAGGGCTTACAAATGCCAAAGCTTGGGGAAGTTTCCTCATGTATCTTTATTTGGCGTTCGTTTGCTTTTATTTATTTCGAGGTTGTGTTTTTAATTCTAGTTTATAAGGACTCGTGTTGGCTTCCCCAACACTCGTGTTTTGACTTCTTAATCATAAGAATTATATTGCTTTACGCGTGTAAAACTTCATGGGATGCCAACAACTCTGATAGCCTACAAACGATCTTCATGATGGAAACTCCTAGATTTCGGCTATGAGTTGATTAAACACTCGTAGCAGCAATGCTATAGTGGGTAAGTTTCTTGGCACTCATAGGTAGCTGTGTTTATGATGGAATCACTCGTATGGCTATTATGAGTAATCATTATGCAAAAGGAACAAAAACCTTAGTGATGCCATGAGTGTCCATTACAACCCGATAAACTAAAACAATTTTTTTGGCATGCTCTCAATTACTCAAAAACTGAAATTCTTGACGGACAATGAATAGAAAAGTAGTGCTTGAAATGTCTTGATTTATTGATGTGGGAGAATCGAGATACTCTAGTGTATATTCTTTTCATGACAACTCACACACTCTCAATTTACATGATTATACTTTATTGTTCAAAGGCCAGCCTATGAGTTGATTACATGACATGGAATAAAGTTTACTCATTTGAATCATCCATGTTAATAATAATTTTGCTAGGTTATAAGGATGCATAAAACCCGTCTGATATGCTTGCCATTACTCTATCTATGCTGATTTTTTTCAAATTTATGAAGTGGAGGAAACATGAGACTATCAATCATGAGTAAGATCATCATCTCGTTATTTCAGTTTAAATGCTGAGTTCCATTTTGATTTTGGTTTTCTTGCTCGGGGACGATCTAGTTTAAGCTTGGGGAGGTTGATGGCTCTGAAATATAGCCATCTACATCCACATTTAAACTGGATATCATTCACAATTTTGATGAAATATCTCTCTAAACCCTGCCACTAATGCCTAATATTCAAAGGGGTATGCAATCCTTTCTCTCTAATTTTTCCTACGCAGATAATGACGTTTGATGATGGGAATCACTACATTAAAGTCAAAGATACGAGATTTCCAACAACCAAAAGAAACTAGGAGTCGTGGATCGGAGGCAGACGCTTTAACGACCAACTATACGACCAGAATAAAATTCCGGCCATATAGTTCCGACCGTATAGTTGCCATCGACACTGCTAGGTCAAATAGAACAACTTTTGTGAAGGGGCCCCTATATAAAGAGGCCTCAGGCAACGAGAAACAGGCGCCCCCAGAAACCATCAGTCCCCCCCTAGATCTCCATCCAAAACACCGACGAGCCACCGGAGGAATAGACTTAGATCTAATCTCTCCACCACCATAGCCAATTCCACTACTTGTAATACTAGATCTCTTCTTTGATTGGCGACATTGTAAGACTATTTGCTATCAATCTCCTGATTTTTACTACAATGTTTATGATATTTGATCTCATCTCTCTGTGTGAGTAATTCTCCTTCGGCTAAGAGCTTCGGCCTAGCCATGTAGCTTTTTGTGCATGTTATTTATCATAGATGGGATCATGTATTAGTTTGTATGACATGATGATTATTGTATCCTCTCTTGCCTCAATCTAAGGACTTGTCAGGTACCCAAGACCCCGAGGACTGAGCCAGGTATAGGGAGTATGAGTAATGACTAATCTACAGGTTGGGAACCCTAGTGACAGAAGGGGTAGTACGGCTATATGTGAGGGATTTACTTGGGACTAACGTTGACATCACTATGCATATCATTAGTTCTCTTTCTTTTATGGATGAGACTAGTAGATTATTTCTATAAGCGGTTGTGGAGGCAATAGCAATTATGGATGCACTGCCCACATATAATTTATCTTGCTCTAACAATTACATGCATACTTTATTTCTATCTTTTATTTCCATCAGATGTTTTGCACGGCTACAGGTGAAACTGAACGCCCTAGGCCCTCTCTCTCCATCATCGACAACAACAAAAAGACGCAAACTCTTGGTCTGGTAAAAACACAAAAGGAATTCTAAAACTCCTGAAGGTCCGTTAAAGTAACTTTACTATGCTTCTGCTTCCCGAGGATTCGATAAACCTAGGTCTACTAGGGAAAAAGAGCTATTCTACATCCGTAATCCGGATCAAAGGTATCAAGGTCCTGGATCACCTTATAAAGAGGTGGCTAGGTTACACTTAGGGCATACATGGAGAGCATGTTCTAGGAATATGCTCCTCCCAAAATAGCAAAGAGATGCTCCCCTTTTACCTAGCGTAAGCCACCTAGAGCCTATGGCGTAAGCCTCTCTGAGGCCATGCCATAAGCCTCTGTGGCGCCATGTGACCCGACCAAAAATAGTCAACCAACATCACCTTTGTCGGCCAGTACCTCTGGTCCTTGCCTCTCTGTCTTCTACGCTCTCTAAAGTGGCTCTAGTAGAGAAAGAAAAGTGCTAACCATGGGAAGATCCCTTCCTTCTTCTATAAGACAACTAGTAACCTGGCTTCTACCTTGTTAACTCGTCAAAGTCGATACCTGCAAACACTCAACATGGTGGTGCCGACATATGCTCTATGTCGACCGAGGTAATGTTGGGTGGACGCAACCAAGGCTATGTCGGTTGTAACCCAGCTGGCCTTCAGGTACCTCGGTCAGCACTCGCTTTGCCCTTGTTATACCTCGGTAGACATAGTCTTTATACCCCGGCTCGACCCTACCTAGGGTCATCCCCCCAACAAATAAAGTACATTCGCACAAAGAACAAAAAAGAGGGAAGCCAATGCAAATTTACCTCTAGAAGGTGCTTCTTCTTGCCAAAAGGCTCCACACGACAATCGGAGGGAACCAATCTTTTCTTGGTCAGCGTGGTGTAGTTTGGAACCCTTTTCTCGTAGAACTTTAGGGTAAGATCATCCAATGAAATCCCCATCGGGTATTTCTTGCCAGTATAGGCCTACATACCATAAAGCCTCGCCTGAAGAGGTTGAACAAGGATCCGAAGAAAGTATACCTAGATTTGTAGTCCTGAGAATTCCTTGCCAATCTCATGGTGCTGTTTCTCAATGCGGGCGAGAAGGGGTTCAATTTCTGTCATTTCTTCAGGAGTAGGATGCTGATCCCAAGAATCAAGTTTTCGACATGATTTCTTGGGGTAAAAAGGGGGTAAGCCGAAATATTGACCCTCGATTTTTTGGTCCTTGATATAAAACCATTTGGTTTTCCATCCTTGGACGGAGTCAGTAATCTTGAAGTCAAAATAGTTGCCTTCAGAGCGAACAGAGATAATGATGCCACCGACGTCACGCATGATGGTATCGGTGGCATTACGACGAACATAGAAGAAATACTTCCACAGGCCCAATGGGGATGGATCCCGAGAAAGCACTCACAAAGGGTAAGAAAGAAAGTGACATGAAGGATAGAGTTGGGCATGAGCTGAACAGCTGCACACCATAAACAAAGAGGAGGCCTCAGAGAAATTCATGAATAGGGAGGGAGAGGCCACAATCTAAAAAGGATAGAAACATTACCCTCCATCTAGATTGGGGGATAGGAGCGGCTTCATCACCTGGAAGCTTAAAGGAGCCCTCATGACCAGAGTTCCATGCTTCACGCAGATCTCGTGCAGAGAACTTCGACGGGGCCCATCCAATAGCCCTCTTCCTTGTGGCCTTGGTGGTAGTAGTGGAAGTTCCTACCTTGCTCTTTCCCATGGTGATTGGGAAACAGCACAAGTGTGTGGAGAGAAAAGGAGTAGGCGAGAAAGGTAAGCACAGGCAGGGCACAAGGAAGAAGATGAAGCCAACAAAGAGTAGATAGTAAAAACAGTAAAACGAGTCTCCCCTCGTTTATAAAGAAACAAAGCATAAAGCTCAGCCGTTCGATGTAAAATAGAACCATCAAAAACACATAGGATTATAACGTGTGTCAGAAGATTACAAAAGGAAAAGATCCTGAGCAGTTATTACTATGGTAAAAACGGAGGAACCCCACACGACGCCTAGATATTCGCGTAGAAAAGGGATGTTCGGTTAAAAAATTCTGCTGAGAGGCCACCCACGAGTCATCATTACTGCAGCATGGTCTCCAATCAAACATCCCATCGAGACGTGTCTTTGAGAAACCACAGTGCAATTTCATCATTAGTGATGTCATACCACACAAGTCACAAAACACTTTGGCTCCATAAAAAGGATAAGGACCTGAGAAAACATTTATAAAATCTGAGTCGAAGTAAATTCCTCAGCAAGAGCAACTTTGAGCCTACAATCGAATACAAATATTCAACTGTAGGATTGGGGGCTACTCCTATCGGTAGCACTGGCCGTGCACCCGACAAAACTCAAGGTAATATTGTCAGGAGTGCTGACGCGCACCTGATGAAGGAAGTTCATTTGTTCCAAGATAATACCCTAAGATAAAATTATCACCGTGTGTTAAAATCAATGAGTATTACGTATATGTATCCTCAAATGATTACTCCTATCAGGGAGCATCTACAAAAACAAAAAACGGTAAAATTTAGCAATTCCAACAGCCAAACAAGGTAGTGGATAAAAATATATACAAAAATCTTGGATTGCGCCTGACAGAACAAAACTCCGAATGCCGTGTCCACGACATGAAGGTGAGACCCCGGGATTCATTCTGTGTGGCCTATCGCACAAGAATGCACTCTGTTAGTAAAATATTTGTATCCATGATATGATTGAAATCCCGACGGACGCGTTGGGTAGCCGATAAAATAGAACTGGAATTCAATATTCGATAAGACCTCAACGGCTCGAACTGAGTTACGCCAGTTACAATTCCGAGTTTAGGCCTGGGGACTTGAATTTGATGTATGTCTACAGTGTTTTGGCTTAGGAGCAATTAAATAATTCCCGATCCGTGGGATGAAATAGTCATCTTGTACCAAATCCCTATAAAGCTAGAAAAATACAAACAATTCATAGAATCTCAAAACATGAAAAACTGAAAAACATCTTTGAGACTCAACCAGAATCTACGATTCGGGTAGAGTCTCGGGGGCTACTGACATGCGTATGATTACTTGGGTGCTTATGTTTTGCTACCCTGGCTGTATACAGGCTCACGACCCAGGAAGAATCAAGATGATGGCCTAAGAAGCATCTAATGGAAGCCTTAGTTGTATTAGATAAGGAAATAGGAACCGATGTTGTGTTGGTGTTGTAATCATAAATATGTAACCTATCCGTATACGGCTTTCGGACCCGGCCTATTATATATAGGACGGGAGAAGCCTATGAGAGGGTACCGAAAAATTCCCAAGAAATATGTAATAGCTTTGTTCATCAATAATCGGGTGACTTTGACTCCCTTGTTTTCCTGACATCCAACAAAATCCGCAGCGTTCTCTTCTCCATGAAACCCTAAGTCCATAACCATGAGCATTGCCGAGGTTACCCCTCGACACTTGTTCTCTGGTGAACCTCACCCCAAAGGTATCGATTCACCCTTCCACTATATTAGTAACCTTCGAGGTGGAAACCGACACCTTTACAACAAGTTCAAGGAACACATCCACAACTGAATTGGAGGCTCCTGAATGGAAGCAAGTTTTCATAAAAATCAAAAGACAATCTTTTAAGAACCAAATCAGGGCCTAGGGTTTCCAATGAAACACTAGAACAAGGGGCCCTCAAGTGAATGAGGGGGAAGTTGAGATCTCTCTTGGTAAAGATGTACATCAAGGCCTCCTCCTTTGATTCTCCAAAGATCAAGGACTTTGGATGGTTGGAGGGGGAGATCTTGTTGATTTGGTAGCTTAGCTTTAGGGTTCTTGAGGTTGGGGAACGAGCATCATGAGGTAGCGGATGAAGTCCCCTATTTATATTCCCACTCTTTTCAGACCGTTTTCTGCCTGTTGGGGAAGTACCACACTGGAGACTCTGGTCTAGAGACCGGAGATTCCGGTCTGCAATCATCTTAGACCGGAGATTCTGGTCCATCTTCGGACAATGTCTGAACCCCCATATAGAATGGTTTCGACCTGGTCTTGAGGTTCACACCGGAGACTCATGCCGAAACTCTGGATAGGAACACTAGAGACTCCGGTATTTGCACACTAGAGATTCCAGCCCATGACTCCACAATGGAGATTCTAGTTCATCTCTAGATAAGCTCTAGACTCCCATTCTGACTAGCTCAGACTTGGTCTTGATGTTCACGCTGAAGAATTGTGCTAAAACTCCGGTTTGGGTACACCGGAGACTCCGGTTTTGTCTAGACCAGAGATTCCGGTCTGAACCTTGCCTGAACACTTTGTTTCAACTTGGGATACTTCCAATTGCCGCAGACTTTTCTATTTTTAGTAGATTAACCTAACATTATTAGCACACGGTAAAAAAGGGTCCTTAAGTTAACGAACACCAAAACTGATTAAGACAATAAGTTTCCTTTCAATAGCTATATCATGCACATATGCATGCACATTGCATCTGATTTGATCGTGGAGGCAATGCTGCACAGTGCGCTAATATGCAGCTCCTGCGTTGTTGGTGGATGACCCCAGGTAGTGTGAAGCTGGGGTATTAGGACAAGGTCCATCGAGGCATAAACCGACCAAATCAAGAGCTAGCCGAGGTATCTGAGGGCCGACCGAGTTACCCAAGGCCAGACAGCACCAAGAAGACTCGGCTGACATATATGGTATGTTTGCATGATGTATAGGTTGTGTTATGTTTGCAAGTACCATATTGGCCGAGTCATCCGGACTGGGGCCGAGTTAGGGGTTGCATGCTCAAGAAGGAGTGAGCCAGCCCCAAGGTCGGTGCTTTCCTCTCTCTCAATGGAATCTGGGAAGAGACAAGTGCTAAGGACAAGGGCCAGAGGAGTAGAGATAGAATAGAGGGTCACAAACGTGACAATGTCTGACCCTAACGGTCAGACAAGATGGACTCTGAGCCATTGCCACGTAGAGGCTGGCAACAGAGGAAAGGAAGGTGAACTACTATTTCGGGACAAGTAACTTTAAGGAATATCCGGGCCACATAAGCCCTACCTGTAACCTGGCCACCCCTTTATAAGGTGAGCCAGGGCCTCCAAGAAGGGGGTCGGTCCATTTTCTCCAAGGGAAAACCCTAGAGTGAGAAGACAATAGAAGCACTTCATCTTCTTCCTATCTTTGATACAGCTCAAGGAGCACTTGTACTAATCTAGAGATCATAATATAAGATCTATTGTAGGAGTAGAGGTTTTATCTCCTTAGGTGAGCCTCGAACCTGGATATACCATGTGTGTTCTTGTGTTCTTCATGTGCAGATTCACCACATTATCCCTCCCCAGATACCACTAGTGTCCATAGGCCCATCTTTAGCATACCCATGGCATCTACCGTGACACCACCATGATAGTTGGTGCTCACCGTGGGGCCAACAATGGCACTAGCTAGAGTCATGATCCTGATGGGAAGCTTCATCATCACTAGAGTGTGCGTCATCTCCGGGCTGGTTCAGTGATTCGGCTCACTGGACTTCGTCAGTGACAACACACACAGCATCAGCAACCACCCACCTCCGCAGAATGGCCTCTTCGTAAACTTCGGCATGCACAAGATCTACATCGCAGTCGACGTCTCTTGCGCGTACCCATAGCAAGTCACCATGGTAGGAGAACCTCCTCTTGGCGTGGCTCACGGTCCGTGTATCACTCGCCCCACTAGTTGCGTCGAGGTGATGATGACCGCACCAGATGTTACAAACAAAGATCCGACCGGCGATGGGGAAACAACTCCCAAGGTAACTCGCTCGAGGTTTCCTCCGCTGGAGAGGCTGCAAATATACTGCATCAAGCCATAAAGATCCTGACTACTCCTTTAGCTCCCATAGTTGATCCGGCTCAGGCACAAGCCGAGTTAGAGGAAACCCGGCAAAAAGTGTTAGAGGGAGCCAAGAAAATAGCAGTGGCTCAGCAGGTGTTGAACATCATGCTGCGTGATTATGCTAGGGCCAAAAAGATTAACACTAGTCCCACTCATATGGATGGAGTAAATATTAGGGGAAAGAACCTCATAAGTGAAATAGATAAAGAATATGTGCCAAGGCTAGAAGATTCGGGTAACCCAATATCTGTAGGTTTGCCAAGGTACTGTACCCCGACAAAGAACCTCAGGTCTGCAGATGCAGCTGCCGAGATACCTGCTTTGACTGGCGAAGCCCGACAAAGGCAACAAGAGAGATTTATTGAGTTGTTGCAAATTGCAAACAAGAAGAATGAGGAGTTACTCTAGGATAACCCGGCAAGAGCAGGTGGTTCCCGTGTCATTCATTCGGCTTGGGGTGCGCCTGCAAAATCTACCGGGGCAACATCTTCACCTGGTGCTGGCCCAAGGAGAGAACAGGTGGTAACCTCTGGTAGAAGGAACAAGGAGATGGTGCCCTATGACCCGGTTGTGGCCGGGAAAGGCAAAGCAGCACATGGCAATGCTGACCGAGGAAGTGTTAGCCGAGGTAATGGTGGCCAAGGCAACTGGAGTCAAGGAAATGTTGGGCGTGGCAATGTCGGCCAACATAACTCGGCTGGAGCAGGACAGTACCCCCCTCAGCAATACTAGTAGATGTATGTAGCTCGGTAGGATCAAAGTGCGGGGCTAGCTATGCAGCAGAAATATGCTCATCCAGGGAAAAACAAATACAATGATGGTTACTCGGCTATGGCCAATGCCAGGTTTCCTTGGCCGGATCACTATATGATGGGAAATGCAATGGGATGGAGGCTGGGAAACAGGAACTTGCAGCCGGATGATGCAAGGTTAAAGCTGGATAGAATTTATAGCTTGGAGCTATTGGAGGGACAAGGTCCTGCATGTTTTGGACCTCGGATCATGAGAGAACCACCTGTCCCGAACTTTCAGTTTGCCAGGGGGACAAAGACATACGATGGTAGCACCAGGCCACAAGATTGATTGATTGACTATGCCACAGTTGTGCACATTGCACAAGGTGATCAGTGCATATTTGCATCATGTATTGTATTATTATTTTGCATTGCAGATGTAGGATCTAGGTATTTTAGGCATTCACGCGCATGTTTTATGTCCCTTTTTGCCAGGATCAGGACAGATGATGGATACAATGGACACAATCCTTGGAGCAGTTGTACTAGGGAGAAAAGTAGTCAAAAACAACGTAAATCGCTTATTTGGTAAATATCAATAATACCAGAATAAAACCCGAAGCGATCAAGGCTTGCAGATGGTTCAACGACCAACTATACGACTGGGATACTTTTTCTGGCCGTATAGCTCTGGTTGTATAGGTGGCGCCGCCACCACCTCCTCAAATAGTTTCACCCCGTGCAACTGGATGGGGGACACGACATACAAAACACCTAGAAATCGCCAAAAACCTCATCTCCAGAAGGAATCTAGAGGGGAACTCGCCCAAGGGATCCATCTTCACCCTATGCAGATCTGGGAGGCCAAGGCATCGATCTTCATCTTCATCAACCGCTACACCACTATCATCTCCATCCATCCCATCTTACGCATCTAGATCTTGTTGTAATTTCCGTACTCATTGTGGATTTTTACAATTGATTTGATTACCATTGCTATGATGTTGATTGCCTCCATGTCTGAGTAGATCCTTAGTTCTTGGGGATATGGAGAAACCCAAGAATATGATTGAGATAAGATAGATATTATTATATTATAAACCATTATGTGTGTGAGTTAATTGTCCTCATCTTGATATTGGGAGTTGTGCACCTCCTTAATATTTGCCTCATATGGGGACTCGATGAAGGAGATTAATTTTTAGTAGATGGAGGGATGATAGCAGTTACTATGACTACAAAGTTGTTGTCATTCTTTACATACTAACTTGGGAAATCAAGGAGAACTCCTAAAGCCATGTCCATGACATGGGAGAAATCCCTTCATAGCGAGATAATAAGATTTATGGCATTTACCTGTCCGTTGTGGTTATGAAGGATGATGTGAGCAGTGGTTGCTGCCTATTTGTCCATATATGGAGGTCCTCCCACATACATGCATATCATGAGAATATTCGTTATAATAATCTTGATTTCTTAGTATAAATTGCTAGTGGTGTATCCACCGCTCCCTGAGAACGTCTTTTTACCTATTGTAGTTTTAAGTTCTTTTACACACGTGATTCTTACTTTCTGCAATAAGGTTTACTTTACTTTACTTGCTTCGTTCAACCAAAACCCCAAAAAAAAACTCTACTATTGTTGCATCTTAAATCTATTCCTTAAGTACTCCGTTTAGTTTCAGTTAAAAGCATTTTAATCTTTCGCCTACTACTCCATGTGAGATCGATATCTTTATTTCGAAACTAGCTACAAACGATTTGTGCACTTGCAGTCATCAAGCTATTTTGTGGCGCCATTGTCGGGGAGCTTAGCGCTATAAGTCACTTTACTTTTAGTTATTTATACTTTCATTGTACTAATTTTTAATTTAAGTTGTAGGACCGCAACAATGGACAACACTCAGCATTTAATCTAGCTTGAGGCAGTAAGGAAAATGGGTTTGCCCATGGACGCTTTTATAACTGTCAATAAAAGCATAAATACGGATGAATTGAGATACACCCTTTATTATTTGAACTACTACACTCTAAGAAATTTGCAGGAACCAATGAAGAGAGTCCATATGGACACTTCCGATTCTTTGAAGACACTCTCAGTTCCTTTATATTTGACGATTGTGATCTTGATTTGGTTAAAACCCAGTTGTTTAGACAAACTCTCTCTAATAATGTTTGTGACTGGTATAGATCTTTTTGTGCAGAAGCACCAAGGACTTGGACGGAACTAGCAACCAACCAAGTTCCTATCAAAATATTTCTCAGAAAGCAAAGCTCATAGGATGAGAGGTATTATTATCAGTTTCAAAAATAATCCTGATGAGTGTTTGTACGAGGGATATCTAAGGTACAAGAGCTATCTAGATAATTGCCCAATCATTGTTTGCATGATTGGTTAATCACTCATACTTTCTATGGAGGGCTTAATAATGAAAATAAAATGAATTTAGACACCGCTTCTAATGGTAGTTTTCTATCTTATACCTATGATGAAGCTTGGAAATTAATAATGAAAATGAGGGAGGCATCAAAAAAACTTAAAAATGGGGAGAACAATACAAATGGTTTTTTTCTGAATATGCTTGTGTTAACGATTTCCTTATAGATGAAGGGACTTGTGCAATGATTAAAACCCTTGGTATTGACTCTTACACAGTAAAGTAAATTATTGAGAATTATGTAGGGCATTTACATGTACCTACAGAATGGGAACCCCATAAATCCCTTGAAGAAAAGAAGCACGCCAGAGCACTAATGGAAGAGTTCTCCTCTGCACCTATTCGAGAGAATATCAAGAAAAAGCAAAAAAGGAAGAAAAAATAAAAAGAAGAATAAAGAAACCAGAAAAGAACCCCGAAGCTACCAATATAAATAATGTCATATTGAAGGATCTTATGAAAGAATGAATGGTGGATAATGAAGTTGTTATGCTAGACTTTGAAACCTCGGAATTCATCGAAGGTAAGGTACAAGGTAATGAAACTTCTAAACCTATGACTCCTATATATTGTGGAGAAACTTTCTTATATGGGATCTGTGAGCCAATCTCCAATGTAAATATTATGCCTTCATCACTTTATGAAGAACTTCGCTATAATTTAAATGATCCAGATGTGGAACCGGTAAACACTACAATTAAATTTTTTAATAGAACAAATATAAATCTGGAAGGGGTTATCAGAAACATCTATGTCTTTATTGGATCACTCATGTACCCCCTTGATTTTCATATTATTGACATGCCTCGAGATTCTTTTTGTCCTATTCTTTTAGGAAGGCCTTTTGTTTCCATAACCAAAGATCGAGTTGATAACAAGAAGGAGACTATTTTGTTGATGTTTGGAGAAGAGGAAATGACATTCCACTTTGCCAAACTAAAGAAGAGGCCGTATGAAGTGGAAGATATCAAGGAAGAGAAAACGATTGCTGATCTGGCAGCAATTCATTTCAGTACTCCACAAGATGAATTAGAGAGGAGCCTAATTAATTGGGAGGAAGCACCGGATGATGAGGAGAGAGAAGATATGGATGATTATCTTGATTCAGTTCCGGAAGTGAAAAATCCACATGACTACGAAGAACTGGTAAGAAAAGGAGATGAAGAACCTCCGCCAGTTGAGTTCAAACAACTTCTAGATGATATGAGGTTTGAGTTTCTATATAATGAAAATAAATGTCTAGTTATTATTAGCAAAAATCTATTAGAAGATGAAACAAATAAACTCATTTCAGTCTTGGTTAAGCATCGTGAAGCCTTTGGATATACTTTAAGTGATATTAAAGGAATAGATCCATCTATTGTAACCCATAATATTACCATGCTTGATGATGCTGAACCTGTAGTTGATACACAAAGAAGGCTTAATCCGAAAATGAAAGAAGTAGTAAGAAAAGAGGTTATACGCTTATTAGATGCAGGCATAATATATCCTATTTCTGACAGTAAGTGGGTTAGCCCAGCTCATTGCATACCAAGACAAGGTGGTCTTGATGCTTCTATGAATAAGGACGGTAAGCTAGTTCCTATAAGACCTATTGTTAGATATCGTATGTGCATTCATTTTAGGAAGCTAAACCGTACACAGAAAAATCATAAACCCATATCGTTTATGGATAAAATTTTACAAAGACTAAGTAATAATTCATATTTCTATTTTCTTGCTGGTTATTCTGGATATTCTCAAATTGCCATACAACCAGAAGATCAAGAGAAAACAACTTTCACTTGCCCTTATGGCACATATGCCTATATATTAATTCCGTTTGGTTTATGTAATGCAAAAGCAACTTTTCAAATGTGTTTTGAAAATCTTTGATGATTTTCTTGAGAAGACTATGGAAGTTGTAATGAATGATTTTGTTGTTTGTGGAAAAACCTTCGATAATTGCCCCTACAATTTAACCAAAGTTTTGCAGAGGTGCAAGCAATCAAATTTGGTTTTGAATTGGGAACAATAACGTTTCATGGAAAGAGAAGGTAGAGTTTTTGGGCATAATGTTTCGGAGAAGGGAATAGAAATAGATAAATCTAATATAAATGCTATAGAAAATCTTCCAATACCTCAGGACATAAAAAACTTAAAAATGTTTCTGGGGCATGCAGGTTTTTATAAGCGTTTTATAAAAGATTATGCTAAAATAGCTATGACCCTCACCAACCTTCTTGAGAAATAAACTGCATTCTACTTAGACCATAACTGCATTGCAACGTTTGAAAGCCTTAAAAACAAATTAGTTTCAGCACCTATCGTGCAATCTCCAAAATGGGATGAACCTTTCGAAATCATGTGTGATTCTACTGACTATGCTTTTGAGGCTGTGTTAGGACAGCGAGACGGAAAGAATTTAAATGTTATTTATTACGCTAGTAGACCTCTTAATAAGATTCAAAAAAATTATGCTACTACAGAAAAAAAGGTTCTAGCTATAATTTTTGCTTTCGACAAATTTAGATCTTACATCATTAATTCTAAGGTGATAGTTCATATGGATCACCAAGCTTTGCATCACCTGCTTGTGAAAAAGGATGCAAAGCCCCGGTTGATTAGGTGGGTTCTATTACTACAAGAATATAATTTGCAAATAGTATATAGGAGGAGTAAGGATAATCTGGTAGAAGATCATCTCTCTAGGATGGAGGGAATAATTACCGACCCCGTACCTATAAATGAGTCATTTCTGGGAGTGTATTTAGCAAATATTTAAATTGCTGATCCTTGGTATGCAGATTATGTTAACTATCTTGTATTAAAATTTATACCTCCTGGTATGACAAGAAATCGAAGGATGAAATTCTTTAATGATCTTAAATATTACTTTTGGGGTGATCTGTATCTATATCGTCATGGACCTGACGGAATAATTCAAAAGTGTGTTCCTAACCATGAAATAAATTCAATTTTCCAAGCTTGTCATGACAGCACGTATGGAGGACATCATGCAGGCAAGCGAACTGCAGCAAAGGTACTTCAATCGGGATTCTATTGGCCCACCTTGCTTAAGGATGCACACAGGTATGTAGAAAACTGCGATGCTTTCCAAAGAAGAGGTAATATAGGTAGGAGACAAGAAATGGCCATGAATTATAGTCTTATAATCGAACCCTTTGATGTATGGGGAATTGATTATATGGGAAATTTTATAGAATCAAATGGTTATACTCATATTATTGCTGCTATTGATTATGTTACTAAATGGGTTGAAGCTATTCCAACAAGCCATGCAGATGTAGCCGCCTCAGTGAAGATGATCAAGGATGTTATATTCCCTAGGTTTGGAGTTCCTAGATTCTTAATTACTGATGGTGGTTCTCATTTTATGAAAGGAACTTTCAGGAAAATCCTCACCAAATATGGAGTAACTCACTATGTTGCTTCACCATATCATCCTCAAACGAGGGGTCAAGTGGAACTCTCCAATAGAGAATTAAAGACCATACTCGAGAAGACGGTGGACAAATCAAGAAAAGATTGGTCATACAAGTTAAATGACACTATATGGGCATACCGTACTGTGTTTAAAAATCCAATGGGTATGACGCCTTATAAGATGGTATACGGTAAGACATGCCATTTACCTTTAGAATTTGAACACAAATCTTTCTAGGAAATCAAGAACCTAAACTATGATCTTAAAGCAGCATGAGAAAAACGTTTATTTGATATTCATGCTTTAGAAGAATTTAGAAATGAGGCATATGAAAATGCTAGATTGTTTAAAGAAAAAGTGAAAAGATGGCATGATAGAAAAATAGAAAATAAGACCTTTAAAATTGGAGACAAAGTGTTGCTCTATAATTCTCGTCTTAAGTTGTTTCTAGGGAAGCTCAGATCGAACTCGGAAGGTCCCTATATAGTTGAAGAAGCTTATTCATCGGGAGTAGTGAAGCTCAAGGGCAAAACACCCTCCCTTTCATGGGTGGTAAATGGACAACTCTTGAAGCATTATCGCGTAAAAAAGAAGATATAAGTGCAGTAACCATACAAGTGATCACCCCATAAGAGGTGATTGAGCAAATATATGCAAGGGATGGCAACTTCAAGAAGAATGGACCCTGGATGAAATGAGCAACACTACGGTTAAGGTATTGACCATAAAAGAATGCTTCATGGGAGGCAACCCATGCAAGGTAAAGGTTTGAGTAAGTTTTTGAAGTTTTTATGAGCTTGTGTTAAATAAGGAACATTTCAAGCTATAGCAAAGAAAGAGGAAGATTGATAACGCCAATATTGGTCAAAATTTTAAGCTATCATTTTTCTATCAAAACTTGATATTTTGTTAAGTTTCAGAGTAATAAGGAATCCCTGGAGATGCAGGAAATTTTTGGTGGACACAGAGGGTTTAACGACCAACTATACGACTAGAATAACTTTTTTGGCCATATAGTTGTGGTCGTATAGTTGTTTTGACATCACCCCTTCCGTCTACGAAAGGTACTGGTAGTTTAATGACCAACTATATGACGGGAATAAAAATTCCGCCTGTATAGTTTTCGTCGTATAGATATCGATGCCTTTGACAAAGCTGTTTTCTAGGTATTAATAGTTTAACGACCAACTATACGGCAGAAATAAAAATTCCACCCATATAGTTGTGGTCATATAGATATCGACCCATCTCCAAAAAAATTATTCGGAATACAGAGAGTTCAACGACCAACTATACGGCGGGAATAAAAATTCCCGCTCGTATAGTTCCGGCCGTATAGTTGGTTCCACCATAGAAGAAATTCTATAGTCAGTTCATAACTATACGGCGGGACCTATACGGGCAGCGCCTGTATAGTTGCTCGTTATGAAAGGCGGCTAGGGTTTTTCACAAAGCTGTAGCCTCCAGACTCAAAAAATCCTCGCCATCCCTATACAAGTCCCTCTAACAACATCTATGCATCGAAGCCATGCAGCCCTTCCATGACAACAAGAACTAGAGGAAGAAAGAAGAGAATCCCGCGAAGAGGATCGAAGAAGTAGAACCTAAAGGATCACCATCATCATCCAGCCTAGAAGTCAAGCCTCTCCCAAACTGGGAGGACATGTTCCCACAACTGATGGAGATGATGAGGCAAGATGAGCAGGGAAATAACAAGGATGAGTATCTCTCTAATCCCTATCGTCACAACATATGATCCTACTATAAACGTCCTCTTGGTCCATCACCTCTTAAACCTAAGAAGGTGTAGTAAGATGAGATTCATGATAAGATCTATGAGTTGGAAAAAGCTTCGAAGGCATGTGTTGAAACAATTGGAGAAGTGATTGAGTCCTACTAGATGATGAGCAAAGACCTTGAGAAAAAAGGTCGATGACATCGATGGTAGAGTTGGTTTCTTGATTAAAACTATTTTTGAGTTAACATATGAGAAGAAACTCCTCAAGAAGAAAATGTTGAAGCTTCAATACGACATGGCCGAGCTCAGCATCCTCTTTGCAAGCATAGTCAAAGATGGCAACACAAAAGAGGAGGGCAATGTTGTTCCTACCTAGGAGGAATAATAGGTACCAACAAGGAGTTATTTGATCCCGCCTGGCTTGATTCCAAGCTTAGGGAGATATTTAAGACCTTGTAATCTATCTTATAAGTTTTATATTACTATTTTAGTTTTCATTACTTCGGATTTGGAAATAAGTTTGCATCATTCGAGTTCCCTTAAGGAATAGTCGATCGCATTTGTGAAATTCCCAGTTTATTATTATATATGGAGCATTATTGAGTTTGTGCTTGTCTTATTAGATATATGAATGGCTTGAGTATATTTTTATTTGCGCTTGATGATAACAATAGTAGTCTTCCACACCATTGGTATTAATTGAACATATAAAGATAATGTAATCAATATGTTTTAAGTTCATGGTTTGAGTTACAAAAGTAAAAATAATCTGATTAGTCATGATGAAAAAGAAACCTTGAACAAAGGAAAATTAAAAGTGCTATCAAATAGAGTGAGGACAAGTCGAGGTAGAATCTTCAAGTCATAAAGATACTTAATATGCAATTGGAATTTGATAATTGAGATTGTTAAACTTCGGATTACTACATGAAGTGGAATGTATGGCTAGCTTCTTTGCACAACACTTAAACAAAAGTGCAAGCATAAAAAAAGGGGAGAGAAGAAAAAGAGCGAATGTGCAAAGAGCAAGTAAGGATACACCACTAAATCGTGGTATGACAAAGAAGCGTTTGGATATTTTGAATCCCAAGTGAATATGTTAATCCTAAAACACTTGGGACTACCTCACTGACTCGTTCGGTCGAACCGAATACTTTTACATCATGTTAAGATTCATATGTTGTGAACTGTTGATCACTAAGGTGTGGAAGCCTTCTAATATTATTCGGATGGTCGAGTAAGGTACTATTCATGAACTTATTCCTATGTATCATATATGATAAACACATGTTGCAACTGCCTCATTTATTTTATCGACTCAGCTTCATGAATATTAGGATCACATCCACTAAGATAAACTTGCTCGGGACGAGCAAGAGTCTAAGCTTGGGGAAGTTGATGAGTGCATATTTGCATCATGTTTTATATTATTATTTTGCATTCTAGATGTAGGATCTTGGTATTTTACGGTGTTCGCGCATACGTTTTATGTCTGTTTTCACCAGGATCAGGACAAATGATGGATACAATAGAGACAATCCTTGGAGCAGTTGTTGTTGGGCCACGTAGAGATAAACAAAATCTTTTTCCCTATGCGGTGATCCCAAGATCCAGCTCAGGTATAAGGCCACGAGGATTACCACTAGACGCGCAGTTGCGGAATTGATGAAGCAAGTCACTTGATGCAGTGCAGTCCTCGCGATCTGTTCCGGTTCCACGATCCACGATCAGTACTTTCTTCATGATCGTCAAAGTGCTGAACGTACAGCACCTCCGCCGGTATCCACACGTACGAGGAGGAGCGCCGGCGATGGACTGCTAGGTCCGGTACGGCAGCGACATGACGGACTGGGGCTAGGGTTTCCAACACATGGAGTGACCTAACCTTGTGCTCTAAGCACCTGCGCCCCAGCTTATATAGGGAGTGAAAGTGGGCTCCACTCACTTGTGGCCCATTCACTAAAAAGGCCTATATTAGCCACTGCAAGTCTCACTTGCTGACTAAGTCCATGTCTCTATTTGGGTCTAACCCAAATAGGTGTCCTGTTTGGGTCTAACCCAAACTTGCTCCCGCTCTTAAGTGTGTGACCCGACAGGCTCATGGTAACCTGGACACGATTTCGAGTCTCGGTCGTGATCGATCAGTTGGTAGCGGCTCCTAGCAGAACGTGCCAACTTCCAAGTACCAATAAGTCATGACGACATACCTTCCAATGCGACTTTCATCTGAGTCCCTTTTGCCTCATGATATACCTTGTCAAACTATAGGTGAATGATCGTCATCCCTTTAATGGTCCAACTCTCTTTCTCGATCCGAGATAACAAATTCATCCGACTAACTCTTAGTCGGCTGCCTCGATTAACACTTAACCGTGAAACGCATGGCCATGCTTTCCGAATCATATCTTCCGAGAGGGCCCAGAGAATATCTCTCCGGATGGAGGGGCAAAATCCCGTCTTGGTTATTCACATCACGCAGCTTGATTCTCAGTCGACCCGAACTCCGCCTTTATAACTGCCCAGTGACGGAACAACGTTTGACAGAACCTAAGTCGGAGATCCTCAACTCGGATTGTGCAATAACCTCAAGTCTAAGGATTACATTGATTGAGAAATGCAAATGACGACTTGTTCGTTTCATCTCAATATGGGTCAGTCCGACTCGCTAAACTCTTTAGCCGAATCCGTGTAAGTCGGAATAGCATCTCCATGCCCATGACAAGTCGAACCTAGTCATCTGCCGACTTTCACATTGGTCTAAGTTGTGTGTCCTACACAACCTCAATGACCAAGGACAATTAGTATGAACACCATGAATATGTAGTTCCACAATCAAATCACATATTCGATGATACATATCTGCAGTTCATACATGGACCATAACCTTATGAATACACATGAATATCATCATTCATGATTGCCTCTAGGGCATAGTCCCAACAGTCTCCCACTTGCAGTAGAGTCAATCTTCAGACATCACATGTCCAGACATCTGATGCCCATTGCTCTCAGGTGCGCCTCATGCTTCGGCTGTGGAAGTGGCTTTGTCAACAGATCCGCAATGTTTGCATCCGTGTGTACCTTGCATAACTTGATATCACCTTGATCCACGGACTGGCGAATAAGGTGGTACCGCATGAGTATATGTTTGTTCTTCTGGTGTTCTCTAGGTTCCTTGGCTTGTGCAATAGCACCATTGTTCTCACAATACACGTCTAACGGATTGGACGAGCCCTGAACCACACCAAGATCCATGAGGAAATTCCTCATCCAAACGGCTTCCTTTGCTACCTCCAAGGCAGCAATATACTCAGCCTCTGTCGTAGACGTAGACACCGTTTCTTGCTTGGAACTTTTCCAGCTCACAGCCCCTCTATTTATCACAAACACATATCCGGATTGCGAACGAGAATCATCCGAGTCAGTGAGATAACTCGCATCCGTGTAACCCTTTACACTGAGTTCATCCTCACCTCCATAAACCAGGAACATATCCTTAGTCCTTCTCAAGTACTTGAGGATATTTTTAGCCACTGCCCAGTGGATCTCTCCAGGGTCAGCCTGGTACCTGCTCACAATGCTTAGAGCATAGGAAACATCTGGCCTAGTAGAAATCATAGCGTACATGATGGATCCGATTGCAGAAGCATACGGAATCACACTCATCCGACTTCGCTCATCAGTTGTCGAAGGACACTGAGTCTTGCTAAATTTTACGCCATGGGACATCGGTAAGAACCCCTTCTTAGACGATTCCATGTTGAACTTCTTCAACACTTTGTCCAAATATGTACTTTGACTCAATCCAATGAGACGCTTTGATCTATCTCTATAGATCCTGATTCCTAGTATGTAAGTCGCCTCACCCAAGTCTTTCATCGAAAAACTCTTTTCCAATGATTCCTTGGTCTCTTGCAACATCTGGACATCATTTCCAATCAATAATATGTCATCCACATACAAGATCAGAAAGTTTACTTTGCTCCCACTAAACTTCTTGTATAAAAAATAATCATGATCGCTCTTGATGAAGCCAAACGATTTGACTACCTCATCAAAGCGAATGTTCCAACTCTGAGATGCTTGCTTCAACCCATAAATGGATTTCCGAAGTTTGCATACCTTGTCAGCATTAGCCGGATCGACAAAACCCTCGGGTTGTATCATATACACGTCCTCGGTTAAATTTCCATTAAGGAAAGCCGTTTTGACATCCATCTGCCATATCTCATAGTCGAAATAGGCTGTTATAGCTAACATGATCCGAACTGATTTAAGCATCGCTACAGGAGAGAAAGTATCATCGTAGTCAACTCCTTGAACTTGTCAGAACCCCTTCGCGACAAGCCGTGCTTTATAGATAGAAACATTTCCATCCATATCAGTTTTCTTCTTAAAGACCCATTTGCACTCGACGGATCTTGCACCATCTGGCAAATCAACCAAGTTCCAAACTTGATTTTCATCCATGGATTTTAACTCGGATCTCATGGCTCCAAGCCATGACATGGAATCAGAACCCACCATCGCTTCTGAATAAGTTGTCGGATCACCACTGTCCAACAACATCACATCACGAACACTTCGCAATCTAGCCGATCTTCGCAGTGTTGGTGCAGTTTCCGGCTCAGGTACCACGTCCGGCTCAACCTCTAAGGCATTTGCCGACTCACTGCTAGCCGGCATCTCTCGAATTTCTTCGAGATGCACCGTACTCCCACTGACTCCCCGACTGAGAAACTCTTTCTCAAGGAAGACACCGTTTCGAGCGACAAACACTTTTCCCTATTCTCGGTTGTAGAAGTAGTAACCGAAGGTTTCCCTCGGATATCCCACGAAAATACACTTATCCGACTTAGCTGTAAGCTTGTCCGACTGAAGTCGCTTGACAAAAGTTTCACAACCCCAAATCTTAAGAAAAGACAAACTCGGCTTCTTGCCAGTCCACATCTCATGTGGTGTCTTCTCTACCGACTTTGATGGTACTCTGTTTAGTGTGAACGCTGTAGTTTTTAGACAATAACCCCAAAATGATAAAGGCAGATCTGTCCGCCTCATCATTGATCGTACCATGTCCAACAAGGTCCGATTCCACCTTTCCCACACACCGTTTCTCTGCGGCGTTCTTGGAGGAGTGAGCTGGGGAACTATTCCACAACTCTTTAGATGGTCATCAAACTCATGGCTCATGTACTCGCCTCCTCGGTCCGACCGAAGAAACTTTATTTTCTTGCCTAGTTGATTTTGTACCTCATGCTGGAATTCCTTGAACCTTTCAAAGGCTTCTGACTTATGTTTCATCAAGTAGATATATCCATACCTACTCAAATCATCAGTGAAGGTAATGAAGTACTCATAACCACCTCTAGCTGTCGTGCTCATTGGGCCACATACATCACTATGTACCAGTCCTAATAAGTCGGACGCCCTTTCATAACTCTTTGCAAAAGGTGTCTTGATCATCTTGTCGAGAAGGCAGGATTCGCATGTCTCGAACGACTCCAAGTCGAACGAAGTTAGGAGTCCATCATCATGGAGCTTCTTCATGCGATTCCAACTTATATGACCAAGCCAACAATGCCAAAAGTAAGTCATATTCAGATCATTTGGTTTTAAACTGTTCACATTTATGTTATAGACAGATTCACTATCAAGATTCAAAATAAATAACCTGTCCCAGACGGGTGCAAAGCCATGAAACATATCATTCAAATATAAAGAATAACCATTATTCTTAATATTCGACTCATAGCCCTGTCTCATCAAACATGAGCCAGAAATGATGTTTCGACTAAGCACTGGAACATAATAACAATTATTTAGCTCCATTATGAATCCAGAAGGTAAATGAAGTTGCATTGTGCCGACTTCCAACGCAGCGACTCTCGCTTTGTTTCCGACTCTAATGTCAACCTCGCCTCTTGCAACGCTCCTAGTTCTTACCAGTCCCTGCAACGAGTTGCAGATGTGAATGACTGATCCGGTATCATATACCCAAGAACTACCAGGTGCATCAACAAGATAAATGTCTATAACATTGCAAACAAGCATACCTGAGCCAGAAGTCACACCTCCGCTCTTGGCTTTATCAGCCAGATACTTGCTGCAATTCCTCTTCCAGTGGCCATCCGACTTCCAGTAGAAGCAAGTGGATCCGGCTGTAGGAGATGGCTTAGTCCCTGAGGCGCTTTGGACTGGGTCCTCCGCCTTACCTCCTGGCTTTTCCTTCTTCTTCTTAGTCCAAGAACTCTTCTTGAACTTAGCCTAGTTTTGTACCATCAACACTTGACTGGCACCTTTCTTGAGATCCGTCTCAGCCTGCTTGAGCATCCCATGTAATTCAGTGAGCTTCTTATCCATACCATGCATGTGGTAGTTCGATATGAACTGGCCATAAGCAGTAGGAATGGAGTTCAGAATTATGTCCGTAGCGAACTCTTTGCTAATGGGGTAGCCAAGCCTTTCCAGAGACTGCACATAACCAATCATCTTGATCACATGCGGACTCAGTGGATCGCCATCCTTAAGCTTGCAGCTCAACAAAGCCTGAGAGACTTGATACCTCTCACTCTTTGCCTGAGCCTGGAACATACTTTTGAGGCTTTCGATCATATCGTAGGCCTCAGCATTCTCGAACTGCTGCTGTAAGTCCGGTTCCATGTGAGCAAGCATAAGACAGCTAATCTCTGTGGATTCATCACAAATCCGATGGTAGGCATTGGTGGCTGCGACAGTCGCATTCTCATCCGGCTCAGCTGGAAGGGGGTTGTCTAGGACACGATCCCTTTTTTCTTGTTTGAGAACAATTCTCAGTTTACGATACCAGTTGGTGAAATTAGTTCCATTCAGCTTATCTTTCTCTAAGATGGTTCTCAAAGCAAAACCGGAAATCTGAGGAAGACTGCTAGGTTCCATTGATCTACAACAGAAAATATGCAGAACACTTAAGACATGTATCCATAAAGAGCAAGCATATTAAACACTTTAATATTTATGCTCCCACTAGAACCAACACCCCTCCGATGGTTACTTAGTGATTCAGGACCCTAAATAAGCAAGTCGACTAGTGAGCTTTAGCATCACCGCTAGCCGTCAAGTGATCTAGGTAGACAACTCCTTGTCAATTGTATCTAATACGACTCCTGTTGGATGGGTGGCATCACATGCCCCGGCTCCCATCCGACTTTTCCCCAAGTCCCACAGCCATTGTGATAGACCTGTCTAGATTACCAAGTGCTTCCGCTGTAAGAGTCTGACTCGAACCCACCTAGTCAGAAAGAATTGATAGCACCTCAATTTTATGAAACCACTACCAAAAATGTCCGACTTGTGATGGTGCAGCACTGGCGGGGAAACCGACTAGACCTTCTTTGAGGGATTATATTCTACCAACTATCTAACAGAGGTAAAATAGATACATAACAATAACACAAAATAAAGCAATTATAATGTGAAATGGTATGGCTCTTTTCATGGCGATCTCCATCTCCATAAAGCCTGTAATCCGACTCGTGTCAACTCTTGTCATGTGCCGTCTTACACCATGTAGCCGACTTGTACACCGACTTGCATGCCATCCGGATTCTCCAAATAGCTACACTAGCTAGTAATGCAAATTACATAGAGAATCCGACACGCAGGCTGTTATACAATAACATGATAGCACCTAGGCTCCAGCCGGCTGATAAAAACCGTGATACGCAGATCACGTATGGATTACACACATCACGTGCACATAAGCCATACCATTCACAACATCATCCTGCAAAAACAAGTTATGCATAGATACGATATATACCGGCGTTGTGAAACTCGCAACGACATCTAAGGCGCTACGACAAGGCGAAGCCGGCGGTCCCAAATCCGATCCGGACATGGATCCGGTCCCAAATCCGATCCGAACGATTTTTCTGAAAAACGCAGATCTCATCTTCATTCCAGACATGGATTTCATCATCATATAAAATAATTTTACCCAAATCCGACCCGGACTCCGATTCGATCAAACCCTTTGATCTTCGATCACCGCATCCGGGTTTACGTAGAGATAAACAAAATATTTTTCCCTACGCGGTGATCCCAAGATCCAGCTCAGGTAGAAGGCTACGAGGATTACCACTAGACGCACAGTTGCGGAATTGATGAAGCACGTCGCTTGATGCAGTGCAGTCCTCGCGATCCGTTTCGATTCCACGATCCACGATCCGTACTTTCTTCACGATCGTCGAAGTGCTGAACGTACAGCACCTCCGCCGATATCCACATGTACGAGGAGGAGCGCCGACGATGGACTGCTAGGTCCGGTACGGCGGCGACAGGACGGACTGGGGCTAGGGTTTCCAACACATGGAGTGACCTAACCTTGTGCTCTAAGAACCTGCGCCCCAACTTATATAGGGAGTGAAAGTAGGCTCCACTCACTTGTGGCCCATTCACTAAAAAGGCCTATATTAGCCACTACAAGTCTCCCTTGCTAACTAAGTCCATGTCTCTATTTGGGTCCAACCCAAATAGGTTTCCTGTTTGGGTCTAACCCAAACTTGCTCCCGCTCTTAAGTGTGTGCCCCGACAGGCCCATGGTAACCCGGACACGATTCCGAGTCTCACTCGTGATCGATCAGTTGGTAGCGGCTCCTAGCAGAACGTGCCAACTCCCAAGTACCAATAAGTCATGACGACATACCTTCCAATGCGACTTTCGTCTGAGTCCCTTTTGCCTCACGATATACCTTGTCGGACTATAGGAAATGATCGTCATCCCTTGAATAGTCTAACTCTCTTTCTTGATCCGAGATAAGTGATTCATTCGACTAACTCTTAGTCGGCTGCCTCGGTTAACACTTAACCGTGACGCGCATGGCCATGCTTTCCGAATCATATCTTCCGAGAGGGCCCAGAGAATATCTCTCCGGATGGAGGGGCAAACTCCCGTCTTGGTTATTCACATCACGCAGCTTGATTCTCAGTCGACCCGAACTCCGCCTTTATAACTGCCTAGTGACAGAACAACGTTTGACAAAACCTAAGTCGGAGATCCTCAACTCGGATTGTGCAATAACCTCAGGTCTAAGGATTACATTGATTGAGACATGCAAATCACGACTTGTTCGTTGCATCTCAATATGGGTCAGTCCGACTCGCTAAACTCTTTAGCCGAATCTGTGTAAGTCGGAATAGCATCTCCATGCCCATGACAAGTGGAACCTAGTCATCTGCCGACTATCAAATTGGTCTAAGTTGTGTGTGCGGCACAACCTCAATGACCAAGGACAATTAGTATGAACAACATGAATATGTAGTTCCACAATCAAATCACATATTCGATGATACATATCATCAGTTCATACATGGACCATAACCTTATGAATACACAAGAATATCCTCATTCCTGATTGCCTCTAGGGCATATTCCCAACAGTTGTACTAGGGACAAAAGGAGTCAAAAACAACGTAAATCGCTTATTTGGGAAATATCAATAATACAAGAAGAAAACCCGAAGCGATCAAGGCTTACGGACGGTTCAACGACCAACTATACGACCATAATACTTTTTTTCAGCCCTATGGTTCTGGTCATATAGTTGGCATAGCCACCGCCTCCTCAAATAGTTTCACCCCATGCAACTGGATGGGGGAGACGACATACAGAACACCCAGAAATCACCGAAAACCTCACCTCCGGATGGAATCTAGAGGGGGAACTCGCCCAAGGGATCCATCTCTGCCCTATGCAGATCTAGGAGGCCAAGGCATCGATCTTGATCTTCGTCCAGCGCTGTATCACCATCATCTGCATCCATCCCATCTTCACCCATCTAGATCTTGTTGTAATTTTGTAACTACCTCGGTGAATTATGCTCTTAGTTACATGCCTAGATGAACGAAAGTGGTTAAAATAGTACGGTGGGCCCAGGGCCACTCACGGTAGACCTTTCGGCCATCCTAACCACTTTCAGACATCGGGACAAGAATGAGCGGCGTAATCGGCAGGCGAAGGGATCAACTACATACACAAATGAGTATGTATGCAAGCCACATACAACAGTCCTCAGAGCCATTCCATCTAAAAGAAATAGAAATATTGCAACGCCATATGGCAAGATTCAAATATCCTAGATAGAGATAATAATTTAGGATAGCTCCTCATACAACAAACATCAGAGTATCAGGCGGAAGCGGAAAACAAGATCCAAGTACGGATAAGAAGCAAATTGGCATAAGATGCCACATAAATAAACACATCCCGCCCACAGATCTCACGGATCCCCGTTCCCGGAATCTCTACACCGAATGATCGTTGCCAACATCATCTGTCTCTTCCACCCAGTATCCATCTTGCGGGTACACCTGTTCATCTGAATCAAACAATTTATCGTGTGAGACCCTAGGGGTACTCCGCAAGTCTTTATGCCGCTAAAGGGGACACAACCTGGGGTGACGCAATTGCAGCAAAAGATAATACCTAACAATTCTACAGATACTCGCTAACCATCCGCCTAACCAATGATACACGGATGTCCGTGAATTAAGAACAACAGTTATAGCAGATCCATCCTCCTCCTCGCTTACCAACGAGGAAGCGGACGAACAACCCCCCCTCCCCCCCTCCATCATCCGTTGGCAGTTTTATTAACCATTCCATGAGCATTGCACTATTTACTAGTTAAGTACTTAGTCAAATTAAAAGCGGTACTTTAGTTATACTTATCTATGATCGAGAAACTGTGCTCCAAGTCGTCCATAACCGTGGACACGGCTTTCAGAAAGATTTACCCTGCAGGTGTGCACGAATAGCAACACACACTCGATCAACCTCGGAAAAACCAAATCAAAACCCAACGAGGCATTCACGACAAAGCGATCATAGGATTCAGTAATATTTCAGGGGGCCACCCCAATAAGCTACCCGCAACGAAGTTGGCCGGCTCCGAGACGGACCCAGGGTTTGCGACGACGGCTGTAAACGACTGGGAACCCGAAAATATGACTGGGCTTGTCGATACCGCGAAAACGTGGCGTGATCCAAAATAGTACAGGTGCTCCTCGCACAATCTTAAATAAAGCATTACATGGCATAAGTACAGGATAGTAATAAAGCCCCAAACTAATTGTGGCCCCAAGAAATAAGAATGAATCAAGCTCTGGCTCAGGGGGGTCCATAAGGCCTCCCGGATGTGGATAGTGAGAATAAACAAGGAACAGGAATCAAGTACTCGGGGTCCTACGAGACACAAGTGAGCATGAAAAACCAAATAGCAGATATTGCTCACCGGTGCCTCTTTCATTAGTTATCCCATTACTACTCAGGTTAAGTTGTTTAGGTACCTCGCTATTCATCAGACACTCACATACCCTACACATGCTTTGCTACGACTCGCATGGCTCAAACAACTCCTACAGTAATGGCTCATGGGATGGAGGAACAAGCTTCGATGGGGTTTAAAGTAAAGGCTATGTAGTACTTGGGATTCAATTTATGCAAGAATAAGATAGAGGCAATAGGTACTGTATGTATGCAAGCATGTGGTAGTGCTTGCCTAGTAGCTCAGTTGAAGCGAGAGATGGATCTGGGTACTACTCCTGTGATTCCTGATAATTCTCCTGCTGGGCGTCTATTCGAAGAAGAACCAAACAAACAAGGGCCAACATAAATAAAGTGCACAAGCATATGAATTAAAATGCGACAAGCAAACAAGCATGCCATGATGAATGATGCACAATTTACATGGCATTAAAGTAGCATGGCAAGGGCGAGGTGTGGTGCAAGAATTAAAGCATTTTATTATTTATTTAGTCCAATTTTTATTGCCATAAACAGTTCAGATTTGTAAGAATGACATGATGCATGCTTCAATTCAGAACAAGGACTTCGTAGATAGAACGAGCTCGTCGCGCTGATCGATTTAGACATATTATTTGTCAAATTTGGAGTGGTAGAATTAAAGTTATTAATTAATTAAGGAAAAGGGCATTTTATTGTAATTTTAACCATCTCGAAAATTTAAAGTGTTCAAACATTATTTTGAATGGCATATTTGAATTCCTCACATTTTTCTAATTCCAAAACATATATCATTTGTATTATTTGGATTTGTATTTTAAAAATTATCTAAATCTGACTTGAATTTGAATTTAAATCAATTTGAAAAAGGTTTAAATTAAACAGCAAAGCAGAAAACCATTTCGTACTCAGACAGACCCAGCCCCAGTCACTGACGGGTGGGCCAGTGGCGGCGGGGCACACGCGCGCGAAAACTCTTTTCTGCCGCGGCTCTACCTCGCCACTGAGGTTGACAGGTGGGTCCGATGGCCACGGGCCCATGTGACAGTGGGTGATTCTGCCGTGCCTGACAGGAGGGGGTGTACCGGACCGCCGGTTAAGGCTAAGAATCTACGGGGTGCTCTTTGTAAAATTCCTACAGAGGCTGGCTGGTGGGCTCGGCGGACTGCGGGTTGAGCGAAAATCAAGAAGGGGGGTTTTCTGCAAAAAGGGGGCCACGGTACTGTTTCTCTTCTTGTTCTCTGATGGACTGACGGCACGCACGGCGCGACCCATCGGGGATTCGATCCCGCGACCTCGCGTGCGCGAGCGGCGGCGGCTATCGCTGGGGTGGCTTGTGGTAGTTGGAGGAACGGGATCACACGGCTAGATAGGGTTCCCGCGTTGCACAGCGAGAAGGCGACGATGAACCCGCCGTGCGCAGAGGGCGTTCGGCACAACGTCCGGCGAGATTAGGAAGCAGCGGCGAGATAGAAGATGTCTGGGAGGATCACGGGCTCACCGTGGGGTTGTCGATGGGGTTGGCTTGGGCAGGGAAGCGGCCGATCGGCGAGGATGCAGGCGCTCCGGCGACCTAGGGTTTCGGGGGAGCAGCAAGGATCTGGCGGTCCTGGTGGTCTTCTCCTCCTCGCTGGGCCGGTTAAGGTGGAGCAGTGGTACCTCCTTGGTCTTCCGGACCACCTCCACGACGCGCACGCCGGCCGGAACGACGAGACGCAGGGGTAGACGGCGACGACTGACGGCGAGATCTGGCGACGGTGAAGAGGAAGGGAAGGCGCAGCAGAGCTTGGGTGGATCTGGGCGATGTAGAAGAGATGTGGGGGATGAGGACAACGCGAGGGAGAGAGAGGAGAGGCAGCCGTGGGGCTCGGGCAGGATAAACTGGCCTCGGCCACTTTCCTCCTTCTCGATCACGTGGTCGAGCTGGGGCTCGACCTGGGGCATCTAGGGCAGGACAAGTGGGGCTGCCAGGTGGGGACGGTGTGGCGGTGGGGCTAGCACGGCGGTAGAGAGGAAGAGAGAGGAGAGGGGGCTCGGTTGTAGCTTAGGCTAGGGTTAGATGGGGTAGTCTCGGGTTAGGGTTTTGTTAGGGTGAGAGAGAGGGGTAGGGGTTAGCTGAGGTGGGCCATGCATGGCAGGGAGACAGAGTGGCCAGATGGTTCATCATGGTAGAGAGAGAGAGGTGAGAGAGGTGTGGTAGGGTTAGGGTTTAAGTAGAACTAGGGTTAGAGGACAAATTAGAGAGAGAGAAAGATAGGTTAGGTTTTGATTAGGGTTTTAGGTTTTTGAAATTGTTTATGAGATCATACCAAGAGGAAAGTGGGGCTTGATCTAGCATAAGCTAAGGTGAAGGAGAAACCAAGAAAAAGAGAGAGAAATGAGATATGTAGAATGAGCCTCATTTGATCATGCATGAAGAAATTAAAATGGGATTGAGGAGAATATGGGGATGGTGGAGAGAGGGATGGAGATGATCCACAAAGAAAAGACCCAATAAAACCAAGAGGACTCAAATGGGATAAAGGTGGTGGTACTCTTGCATGGCCCATGCAAAAATAATAAAGGCCATGATTTATTTTGTGAAAACAATAATAATAATATGGCATTATTCTTATGCATCCCCAAGAAGTGGAATAAGGCCAAGCAAAATAATTTAGATTAGATCCACCCCACCCACATGAGCTAGAATAAAATCAAAAGAAAAAGAATTACAAGCTCATGGATAATAGGATGGTGGAATTATAAGGTGGTGAAAAGCAAAGTGATGGAATTGAATAAAAGATATGCCCCCAACTCAACTTGGGCATTTAGACAATATATCCATAACCAAATACGATATCAAGAGGCAAATACAATTAATAATGCATATGAGAGAAGAACCAATGAAAGAGGGTTTTATATGATGCTCAAATGCAAGGTGGCATGATGACATGAGCATGATATAATTATGATGCAACAATTATATATAGGAAGTAGCCATTATCTTACTAGACCAAGTAGCATTACAATTTTTAGACAATTGGGATGCTACAAATTTCCACACTCATTGTGGATTTATACAAGAACTATTCATTTACAATTGATTTCATTACCATTGCTATGATGTTGATTGCCTCCATGTCTGAGCAGATCCTTAGTTCTTGGGGAGACATATGATTGAGATAAGAAGAGATTATTATGTTATACATCATTATGTGTATGAGTTAATTGTCTTCATCTTTATGTTGGGAGTTGTGCACCTCCTTAATATTTTCCTCATATGGGGACTTGATGAAGGGGATTACTTGTTAGTAGACAGAGGGATGATAGCACTTACTGTGACTATAAAGCTATTTTTAATCTTTACGTACTAACTTGGGGAATCAAGGAGAACTCATAAAGCCATGTGCATTCCATGGGAGAAATCCCTTAATAGCGGGATAATATGATTGATGTCGTTTATTCGTCGGCTGTGGTTATGAAGGATGATGTGAGCAGTGGTTGCTGCCTATTTGTCCATATATGGAGCTCCTCCCGCGTACATGCATATCATGAGAATATTCGTTATAATAATCTTGATTCCTTAGTCTAAATTGCTAGCGGTGTATCCACCACTCCCTGAGAACGCATTTTTCCCTATTGCAGTTCTAAGTTCTTTTACACACGCGATTCTTACTTTCTGCATTAAGTTTTACTTTACTTTACTTGCTTCATTCAACCAGAAACAAATCTACTATTCTTGCATCTTAAATCTATTCCTGAAGTAGTTCGTTCAGATTTAGTTCAAAGCATCTTAAATCCATGTGGGATCGATATGTTTATTTAGAAACTAGCTACAAATGATCTATGCACTTGCAGTCATCACAAGGTAATCTCAGATGGGCGGTGAGATATGTACCTCAGATCCTAGAGGGACCAACAAGGGTTTGGTTGCATAATCTGCCGGAAGGAAGTATCAACTGTTGGTTAGATTTTGAGGAGATGTTGATCAGTAACTTCACTAGCACATACAAGAGGCCGAATAGGCCACAACACTTGGCACTGTGTAAGTAGAGGCCGAATGAAACAGATCGAGATTTTTGACTCGGTGGTGCATGTTGCGTAACTCATGTGAAGGGGTCATCGAGTCACATGCAATTGCTTGGTTTGCAAAAGGGTGCTGACATGCAAGTGTGTTGTAGCAAAGGCTACAAAGAGATATGCCAACTACATTGGCTGAGACAATCAAGATCGCAGATTCATATGCATTGGGAGATCCGAACAAACCCACTCTTATGTCGGCTGAGCCGAATGAGGAGTACTACTCTAGGGATGGGGGCGAGTTATCCCGGTGGAATGATTTCTAGGGAAAATAAAGAGATGAGAGCCTGTACTACCGATATGGGTCGAATCATGTTGTTGTGGTGAACCAAGATCAGGCAGGAGCTAGGAGTAGCCAGCGACAAAAGAACAGTGGCCAGAAATGGGCAAAGAAAAATGATGGGAAGAAATCATGGACCAATAAGCAGAAGAAGCAGTGGCAGGAGAGGCCGAAGTACACGTATGACTCAATGCTAGATCAGTCGTGCAAGTTCCATACTCCCAATCCGAGTAAGATGGCAAATCACACGACGTGGTAGTGCGCATGGATGCAACATGGTGTGGAGGACATAGGTCTGCCTCAGGCACCTCACCTGCCACAACTCACACGGGGAAATGCACAGCAGTTAGTCCTACCTCCGCCACCGTCGAGGTATGAGAACTAGGAAAGAAGGGATGCAGTGTGTCAAGTGAATAACCAGAACCAAGTGAATAACTATAGAAACTCTAGCAATGATGGCAGGAACAAGCGAGTATAGGGAGCATCACCAGAGCTATTATGTGTTTACCACCGAGGAAAATGTCAAGCAAAGTGTGTAGAGGCAACACATGGAGGTCAATGCAGTTATGTCGGCGGTGCTGAAGTATATGTATTGGTCGGATCAGGAGATCACCTGGAGAATAAAGGGCCATCCCAAGCTCATGTCGAGCCCTGGTTCATATTCTCTAGTGCTTGACACAACGTTTTCTTGAAGGTACTCATTGACAATGGTAGCTATATCAATATACTGTACAAGGACACAATGCATAAGTTGGGTATCTCGGAAAACATGCTCTAGTCGACTAAGACCACCTTCCATGGCATTGTGCCAGGGTTGTCTTGTGAGCCAATTTGCAAAGTCCAGATAGATGTTTTATTTGACACGATGGATAACTACAGGACTAAAAGCTTGTTGTTCGAGGTTGTGGATTTAGATAGTTGTTACCATGCACTGCTGGGAAGGCCGGCAATTTTGAAGTTTCATGGCCAGTGACCATATCAGCTACCTGAAGATGAAGATGCCAGGGCCCGATGGGGTCATCACCATTACTAGGGACTTTAGGTGATCAAAGGAGTGTGCCTCGACCGGATCATATCTGGCCGAGTAATTGGTGATAGCACAAGAGAAGAAGAGGATTCAAGAGTGATGGGGATATGCCGAATGGGGTATGCCCAGCATGACGTTTTGACTGGGCCAAGGGCCTTGCGAGTGGGTGTGCATGACGGCAACTGGAATGCGACTGAGAATAAGCCTCGTGACTGGAAGTTGGAAGCCCAGAAGTGTAGCTGAAGCCTAGTCGGATGAGGTTAAACCCTCTGAATCCTTGATTAGTTCGGTTGTATATCTGTAAACACTAGCAAGGTACCCCCTATATAAACCTCCCTAGGGTTCCCTTTGTACTCACATTCCATCATACACCCCTACAAGTGACTCACTACTTAACCGCCGAGCTCGCCACCACTGTAACGCGCTCGCTACCAATAGAATCTAGCAGGAGTAGGTATTTACCCTCCAGGGGCCGAACCTTGGTAAAATCATGTGTCTATGCCGCCATCTCGCTCCGTAGATGGCCACCAGCTCTTGCCCTCAATCCTATCAATCGCTACCACTGGTAGCGACTGTCATGGTCATTCCCACGACAGTGGCGCCCACCGTGGGGAGAATATCATTTTGTGGCCCCAAAGTTGAGGCGCCCAGGCAACACGGTACCCAAGTTGCTTGCAATCAGCTGCGTTGCCTGGCGTGCCAAATACTCAGAGGGTCTTTTTCGGAACTAATTCAACTTTATGTTTCAATTCAAAATATCAGGCTAACGCCCGTCAAGTTGGCCCCCCTATCAGCTTTCGCCGTTATGTCGTTGTTGTCGTGGCTGCCATGTACGCTTGCAGCGTTGGTGCATGCATCATTTATGCGTCTTCTTCTTCCCCGAGGCGGAAATATGTAGTCGTGGCCATGGCGCGGAGCTAGGACTTGGACGAACCTGCTCGGCCCCGCTCTGCTGCCCATCCCGAATCAGAGCTCGCCCTCACCAAGGCCACACCCATGGCACGGTGCGGGGACGAGAATTCATTCCCGGGTGAGATCTGTCACCATGCCAACCATGCTCGGTCCTATTGTCCTCCTCCAGAATCCGAGCTCGCTGTCGCCATGGTCGCACACGCACCAGCCACAATGCCTTCCTCTCCGAATCCCAAAGCCACATCCACCTAGTTCGGCACAATGCCAAGAAGGTGAAAATGCATCAAGTTTTCTTCTTGTGATTGTAGAAAAACATGTATGTACCATGTCCGTAGCATACTCTAACAATGAACACATATTTTTTTTACTAGATTTTCATTTGAAATTAGTAGCTCCATGATGATGAAACATAGAGAACCTAAATGGAATGATGATGAATACCATGTTCTGTACTTTGCATTGCATCAACAAGTGCTCGCTAACGAAGCACGTTACCAAGAGAGTGGAGTTCATCAGCCATTGCCAAAAAATATGTGAACAAATCAATGAGAGATTCAATGCAAATACGTGTAGAAAAGCTAGATCCATGTCATCAATCATCAATAGGTGGCACATTCTAGTGTTGCGTTCAAATGTGTACACCATGTATCATTTACTTGAAGTGGTTGTTATCCTGAGCAAAAATGCCTAGTATGCACATTACCTTTGTCTGTTCTATGCTCCAATTCTGTTGTTATGGGCGTGGAAAGAAAAGCTGAGCTTCACTGAATATTACGAAGTTAGGACTAACTTAGTCTTACACAAATAAGCGTAACTAAAGATAAAGATATAGACAAATGGTTCATCGGATCTGCCAGTATGAGCATTAGGTAGCTGGAGCTGGTGGTATCGTCAGAACGAACTAGAATGCTGTGATACGTCCATAACGTATCTATAATTTTTGATGATTTTATGCTAATGATATGCTTTTGACACTCCTTTTTGTATAAAGTTTATGATTTATTTGGACTAACCTACTAATAGTTGCAAAAGTGCACAATGTTCTTGTTTTACACTTTGATGTGTAGGAATTACCGAGAATACAAGTGGAAACCTTGTTGGAGTCAAATTGGGATTTTTCTAGAAATCTGTCTCAAAACTCTTTTTGAAGATGGTCACGTTTCGGGCCGAAGACGGCATCAAACGGAAAACTCTTCAACTACAAAGTTGTTGGAAAGTTTCCGACAAACGTTCTAGACATAAAAGCTGATTCCGAGTCCAGACGAGCCTTTTAGGCCCGATTTACTGCATGCCATGATGGGGTGACGGGAATCTGGGAAGCTATATAAAGGGAGGAAACCTAATTCGCCCAGGGCATCTCCACCCACGAATTTGCAGCTACCAAAGCCACGTTTTTGCCTCCCCATGGATCCCATCTCCATGGGGGAGGGCTCCCAAGAAGCCATGAAGGAAGGGGGCTAAGGGGTTGTGCTCCCCCATGATACCGGCGGTGGGGAAGGAGTCCCCCTTGCAGCCACCACCACCGCCACCCTCTTCACCATCTTCACCGCCATCTCCATCACCTAATCCTCCTAGTATGCAGTGTTTCATCCTCCCACACACCCCTATACCATCCTATGTAAACATCGTGTTTGATGCTATAAGTTATAATCCTATGATCTATGTCATGTTTGCGTAGTTTCTTTGTTCTTAGATTGAATGGTTGAACGTCTTTGGTTCATTAGAGTTGTATGTTAATATGGTACATTACTTTGGTGTCCATTATATTTGTGCGCACGTGGATTAAACATCATAGAGTTTGTAGTATCTGTAAAAGGAAGGGGGAGTTCTGCAGGAGTGACAGAAACCTGAGGACGCGAACCGAAACGTTGCACGTATGGGAGTAAGAGGACCATTAAACTTAAGGCTATTGTTGCGGAAACCTTAATGCATTGATTAGTACTTACAGATGTTTTCTAACAATCCAATCATATAGTATATGTAATTCCAAGTAGTGAAGCGCATGTATATTTAGCCTCTCCCACATAGAAAACTGCATCGAAGACAATGAACCTGATCTATTCGCTATTTAAACTTGGACAAAGCCACCACAATTACCACCACTATTCCACACTCGTGGTTCTGTTAGTATAGTGTATTTTAATGATGCAGCCACTAGCTTTACTTTCTTGTTATTTATTATCATGCAAAGTTATCTATAGTACTCGTATTGTTGCTCTAGTATTATTTCCTAGATAATGCAAACATTTAGTGTGCGTAGATTGTATCAGTGGTTGATAGAACTTGCGAGAATATTTATCCTACCTTTAGCTCCTCGTTGGGTTTGACACTCTTACTTATCGAAAAGGCTACACACTATCCCCTATACGTGTGGGTTATCAAGACCTTTTCTGGCGTTGTTGCCGGGGAGCAATAGCGTGTGGGTGAATATTCTTGTGTGAACGTGTTTGCTTTCTCTCTAAGTAGGTTTTACTTTAAGTTTTAAGATGTTCTCTATCTTAGTATGGATAGGGAATGCGAATTACAAAAAAATTAGTTGTACTTGTTACCTAAAAACGTTTTCAAAAAGGAAAGTGATTGGAAAGATGAGTAATGGTTAAGTGGGGTTCGACCTTGAAAACTTGTGTTCATGCCTATGAAACCAAAACAAATCTTTCCATGAAAGCTTTTCAGTTAAAAACTTGTAGGAATGCATGAAGCCTTGAAAAATAAAGATATTTCTGGTATTGATCTTAATGCTTATTCATTCGAAAATACTTGAATCTTGCTCTTGTGCCTAACTTAAAGGCGTTAAAGAAAAGTACTTATTGGGAGATAACCCAAAAGTTTTAGATGAGTCTTGGAAGTTATTACCTCTGTAACAACCGCTCCTTATCATTTTTATTTTCTTTTTGTGCCAAGATTAAACTCTAATAAGAGAGCAGTAATGCTTGGGAAAGTTGTTGTCCCGAAACAGATTTTTGTGCTTCGCTGTAAAAATTCGTGTAAAATCTTTGTACGTCGGTTTGAGCTATGAATTTTGTGCTTCTGACCCAGGTGGTTATCTAACTTTAGTTAGTTCAAAACTTTTCTATTTGAGCAACATAAGGTCTTCGAAACAATTGGTCTTTACCTGCTGGTCTATTTTGACAGATTTCTGCCATTATTTGCATTTGCTTCTTATTGATTCCTTTTTGGGGTTCTTTTTGGGGAATTGAGCTTTTTTTGGGAAGTGCTACAGTATCTTGTGTTTTAATGGAAGTTTTATTGGTGTTGTAACTGAACCCAAAGACTTATTATCTTGAGTGCAGTAATGTTGCTAATAAAGATTGTGTGAAGTTTTGTATGAAGGAAAAATTTCAGGTGTATGGAAAGAGTGATGTAACGAGATGAAGAATGGACTAAAGCTCAAGCTTGGGGATGCAACATGTGTAACTCCAAGAAATATCCAAGAAGTACAAGCGCCAAAGCTTGGGGATGCCCAAGGCATCCCCTTCTTCATCAATAAAAATCTCAGGTTTCTTCCAAACACTTCATTTTTATTGTTTCATGCACAGTTGTGTTGTTCTTGGAGCATCTTCGTTTCTGTTTTCGTTTGCTTGGTTTTCTTAGTTTGCTTGAATAAATTGGTTGGGCCCCCTCTTTCATACATTAGTTTTCAAATAAGTGTGGTTTGGATTGGAAAAGAGTAGGAAAAGTTCATGCTTAAGTGGTAAAAGGAGCTCGTTTTTTATGGTGGCCTATGCTTTGTCATGTCATGCTTGATATTGTTTTGGCTTTATGCTTAGTGATTTTTTCTGTAGCATGACATGCTATAAACAATTGAGATTTCTTAATGTGTCTTGAAAGAATCATGCGTTGTTTTAGCATATTAAAGCATAGTATTGTGGTATTCTCCTTTGATGCTTTATTTGGGTTGACTTGGCGCATGCTCACACCATGTTATGAGTATCCCAAGTCACCATAGCCTTTATGATCATTTAGTTTTCGACTTGTAATATCACTTTATGCTTTAATTAATGATGTTTTGTCGCTTTGCATGATTATGGCTATTATTGCTCTTTTAGTTGGTCGCTCCCAGTCTTTTGCTAGCCTCCATAACCAAGTATGAGTTCACTCATGCATCCAACTCCAAATAAAACCAAGTTATCCCAAAGAGTCCACCAGACCTACCTATTAGCATTTGTTATTCCAAGTATATTGATGCTTTTATCTACCTTCTAAATTAAACTTGTTATGTGAAAATTAGTGATTAAAGCTCTCACGAACTTGATGGCCCACTTTGTTTTCTTGCGCTTAATAAACTTGAACCATTGTGTCCATCTTTGTTGTGTATATGCTTGTGCTTTATAAGTTGAAGTTAGCAGAACCATGTATCATGGGGAACGCTTTCAGCATTGCACTTATATTCCGTTGATATCATGATTCTTTTTCTTATGGATCCCGGCGGTGTGAAATAAAAGGGGAACTTGTAAGATCATGGAGTTTGTATGTGTGTTAGAGAAATGCATGGGCCGCTAGCCTAAGCCATGCCTAATCATGGTGGAAACTAGCAGCATAACCATAATGAGCACTCTATGAAGCATCCTGAATAAAAACCTATGCAAAGAGCAAATAAAAAGATCGCTGAGATGCTCATTGTCTGCTGGCCTTTACATTTTGATTATGGGATAGCTCATGTAGCATGTGCAAGGGGTACCCCATTGGCGGTTCTCTATGATACATATGTACTTACAATGACAAGAGCTTACTTGTGACTGAAGTTGAGTAGCATGAGGTTCGGTACTCGTAAGTAAGGGGCATGAGATTTCAACTTATAACTTGTCAAGTATATCCTCTTAGTTGTGTCACTTTAACCTTAATCACCTAAAGATTCTTATGATAGGGGCAGTGAGAGCTGAAAGCTAATAAGTACCCTAATTTTTGGAAGCTCTTTATGAGACTTGAATCCCTGCTTCCTTCTAAGAAGGACTTTCTTTTACTTTTATGTTGAGTCTCTATCTTGTATCTTTATGCACCTATTAAGAGAGCATAGTGGCTATTCTTAGTTTAATGTGCATTGTCCCAAGACTTGTTGATTGATGCATAACTTTGATATTGCTTGTTCTTAATCTATTTGTATCTAGTCACCCTTATGAACTTTGAAGGTGTCCTATGCATTTATGTTTTGCTACTCTATGAGGGACAAGATGAATACCATTCTCATTATGCTTTCTTTATGTGAAACAAACAAACGTCTTGCAAAGCATTGTTATTCATGAATCTTTTGTTTGTGCCTTTTCATGTTACAACATAGTTGCTATGTCTTATTGTTAGAACTCTATCTTTCATGATTCATGTTTAGAGTACCTTAATCCCAGCTATCTATGTTTTTACAATAATGATGATCAAGATTGTGTTGTCTGCATGTCACCTCAAAAATTATATTGTGTTGATCGTTTACCTACTCGAGGTCGAGCAGGAACTAAGCTTGGGGATATTAATACGTCCATAACGTACCTATAATTTTTGATGGTTTTATGCTAATAACATGCTTTTGACACTCCTTTTTGTATAAAGTTTATGATTTATTTGGACTAACCTACTAATAGTTGTAAAAGTTCACAATTTTCTTGTTTTACACTTTGATGTGTAGGAATTACCAAGAATACAAGTGGAAACCTTGTTGGAGTCAAATTGGGATTTTTCCATAAATCTGTCTGAGAACTCTTTTTGAGGATGGTCACGTTTCAGGTCGACGACGACGTCAAACGGAAAAATCTTCAACTACAAAGTTTTTAAAAATATCGTGGCAAACGTTCTAGATATAAATTTTAGTTGATTCCAAGTCCGGACGGGCCTTTTAGGCCCTATTTACTACAGCCCAAGATGGAGTGACGGGAATCCGAGAAGCTATATAAAGGGAGGAAACCTAATTCGCCCAGGGCATCTCCACCCACGAATTTGCAGCCACCAAAGGCACGTTTTTGCCTTCCCATGGATCCCATCTCCATGGGGAAGGGCTCCCAAGAAGCCATGAAGGAACTGGACTAAGGGGCGGTGCTCCCCATGATATCGGCGGCGGGGAAGGAGTCTCCTGCGCCGCAGTCAGCGCTGCCGCCGCCCTCTTCACCATCTACACCGCCATCTCCATCACCTAATCCTCCTAGTATGCAGTGGTTCATCCTACCACACACCTCTGTACCGTCCTATGTAAACATGGTGTTTGATGCTATAAGTTATAATCCTATGATCTATGTCATGTTTGCGTAGTTTCTTTGTTCTTAGATTGAATGGTTGAACGTCTTTGGTTCATTATAGTTGTATGTTGATATGGTACAGTCCTTTGGTGTCCATTATATTTGTGCGCACATGGATTAAACATCATAGGGTTTGTAGTAAAAGGAAGGGGAGTTCTGCTGGAGTGACAGAAACATGAGCACGCGAACTGGAACGTTGCACGCATGGGAGTAAGAGGACCATTAAACTTAAGGCTATGGTTGGGGAAACCTTAATGCATTGATTAGTACTTACGGATGTTTGCCAACAATCCAATCATATAGTACATGTAATTCCAAGTAGTGAACCGCATGTATATTTAGCCTCTCCCACATAGAAAACTGCATGAAAGACAATGAGCCTGATTTATTCACTATTTAAACTTGGACAAAGCCACCACCACAATTACCACCACTATTCCACACTCATGGTTCTGTTAGTTTAGTGTATTTTATTGCTGCAACAACTAGCTTTACTTTCTTGTTATTTATTATCATGCAAAGCTATCCCTATTACTCGTATTGTTGCTCTAGTTTTATTTCCTAGATAATGCAAACATTTAGTGTGCATAGAGTTGTATCAGTGGTTGATAGAACTTGAGAGAATATTTATCCTACCTTTAGCTCCTCGTTGGGTTTGACACTCTAACTTATCGAAAAGGTCACACACGATCCCCTATACTTGTGGGTTATCATGTTGCGTTTGGTCGTCTGTCATTCTCCATCAAATCGTATGACCCCACTGATGAGCCAATTATAGGCCCCCTCCCCCCGACGTGGATTCGGCTCCAGGTCGGATCTGAAGTGTCAACATGATAGGCACGTGAGTGTGCAGTAAACACACAGTCTGCTATCAACACTGGAGTGCTGGCACCTCAGCAACAACACCAACATGTTCTTCATAGATTCCGGTAGTAGCCTCAGCAGGTATTTTGTCAGCTTCACCAGCAGCAGCCTCAGCAGGTATTTCGTCAGCTTCACCAGCAGCAGCATTAACAAGTATTGCGTCATCTTCACCAGCAGCAGCATCACCAAGTATTTCGTCAGCTTCACCAGGAGCAGGAGCAGCTAGTTCTTTGTCAGCTCCACCACCACCACCAGCAGCAGCAGCAGCCTCAGGAGCTAGGGCTGCCTAAGCAATTACAGGTTCAACAACTATAGGGGCTCCGACAAAGAAAGGGTAGTTGATCCCCAAAAACACAGATTATCACGTCAGATTTTCGACTCTGTTCCAGACTTCCTCTACTGGGTCTTTGGATGGGCATGCGGACCTCGAGAAAACGTGACACCGTAGCGATGGGTATAAAGAAAGTTGTCTCCCCATATGTTCTATTGTATCACCAACGCTGTTTAGTGCTCCCCTGATATGAATCCACATGAGTTCAACATCCTATTTCGTGTCGCTTCTGAGACGTGCTAGTAACCAGCGTCGTGTCCCAAGTTCAGCATCTGCTACTGCATCTTTGGTCACCAGAGCTGGAATGATGCGTGGGGCTGCGTGGGTACTTGCATGTTATTTACAGTCAGTAAGCAGAATTTTGAATGGTATTTTACATGCTATATGACACCATGACTCACCCCAGATGAACGGCTCCCAAACACGCACGTCGCCGCTAGGTTCAGTGACCGCATAACTGCGTTGCAGTTTATTGGAATGGTAGCTGGAGGTGAAGACGGCGTCGACATACTTCTCCGGCCGCAGGAAGTCGTCACACAAGACTGTCCATTCCTTGTCTTCCGGGCATCTAATGAATGTGATTGCCTTGTCGAACACCACTAAGAGGCCATACTCCTAGGTCTTCCACACCTCCCACGGTCTATGTGGGAGCTGTACCGTCAGGAGCTCAAGTTCTGCCATGTTGAACCTATAAGCGAATTCGGAAATGGGCGGCGGCCACCTGTTGTTGAATGTAGTAATGCCGACACCCTCCAAAGATGGCAATGTAAATCTCAATGATCTGTAGCCATTTTTTAGAGTCCAAGTACTCCCACCCTGGGATAAAAGGACCAACCACTCGCCATTGCCACCCACCCAGTTCTGGTCATCTCCCATTTCAGTCTCTTCTTCTTCCTTGATATTCACCACTACTGATTCCGACCACTTATCCAGAAGCATCATTTTTGCATGAATAATATACAGAGTTTGTTGTTAGTTGGTACAATCACCTAGCATGGATTCCATTGCAAATACATTTGACAACTGGACCTTTAGACTAAAGTACCCAAAATATCGCCTAAATTGTGCCTATGTCACTACGAAGATACCCAATATATGGAGTAGGAGCAGATCTCCCCAGAACAAACTCCTAACGATGATCATAAACAGCTCGGGGCATAACAGCCTTAAATCGTCCAATCTGTCTATTTTTATTTTAGGAAACATAATATCACCTAGCAGACATTCCATCGCAAATCGAAATTGACAACTCGTCTATCACCTAAATTAAGATTGTGTCACTATGAAAATACCAGAATATCAGGTACGGACATAGCTTCCATTGTACAAAATAGTCTTAAATGGTTCAATTTGTTCAAACCGCGTGTGCACACAACACGTTCGATGAAAGGAACAGAGGATTCCGATGAGAATTCAGCACATATGAATCAACCATATGACTGAACCAATAAGCAAGATACTGGAACTTACGTGGCCATCGCGGTCGTTTGGCCATTTGCTGGTATCGGGGTAAAGAAGGCCTGGCGTGCCGAACGGTTGTTCGTTCATGTCCCACATCGTGAAGCGGTAGCCAGGGATGCAGCGAGCGAGGCGGCCGGCAGAGATGATGCCCAACCCCATGGCGATCTTCTACATGTTCGCGACGCTGAGGTTCGGCCATCGCCAATCCTCTTGGTGGCGGCCGCCCTAGCTATCCGCGTCATCGCCGCCTGCCTTTCGCTTCAGCCTCCTGCTACCCCAAGCTCTACCCATAGCAGCAAATGGAGTCTGGAATCCGGTAGATTAATGGAGGCGTTGTGATAAGGAGGCAGATGGATTCGAAAGAGGATGGAATCAGGGATCGGGGAAGTTGTTCGAGTAGGGAGTGACCCAGTGAGGAACCACCGCCGCCGCCAGTTCTCGTCTGCGTGGAAGACAAGGAAGCGGGGCATAATTATTGAGGGCGCGCACCGGAACCGTCTAGAGGAAGTGAAAAAATAAATCATAAGAGAGAAAAATGTGCGGCCCGCCTTTCAGTGAGTAAAGGTCAGCACGCGCAAATGTGACTATGTTTGACTTGGACCGTGCATGGCGGACCCGATTCTACCGCATGCAAGTGGCGCAGAACAAATTTTAGGCAGCGCTAGCATCGACGTGTAAAACCGCCGTTTTTCTCCACCTTCACCCTACTACGAACGGTCATGCACCATTCCAGATATTAGTAAGGTCGGTTCCAATCTTGCAGTAAGCAGTTTCACTTCTCTATCTCATTTCCTCCTCCACGGCCTCATCGTCTTTCTCCTCCATGGCCTCATCCATTTCCTCCACCACGGCATCACCCTCTTCCTCCATATCCTTTCCCTCTTGCCTGTAGTCATGGACTTTTCGGATATCTAAAACGATGGCAGCCAAGTGACTGCGTACTTCAACATAGAAGTACATGGCAGGAAGAAGATGAATGTCGTCTACACCACCGACACTCGGACGGTGAGGATCACTCTGAATAATTACACGAGTTGGCTACGGTTCGAAGAAAATAGGTTCGTAGGTCTCGACCTCGAGTACAACCGCGATCACCATAGGATCGCCGTGGTGCAACTCTCCATGAAGGGGCACGTCCTTGTATACCAGCCTTTTTGTGAGATGGAGGATGACGGGATCTTGTAGACTTTGTTGTCTTTTTGTTCCTGAACCGTCTGATTGCAAAAGTTATTGCTATATTATTTGTCTAAATTCATTTTCATGCAGGTTGGGCAAAAGGAGTAGGGCGTTGTTTCATGACTTTCTCGTGAATCAATAGATAACATTTACTAGTGTTGACATCACGAATGACACTAAACTGATTGAAAGCCCGACTGTCAACATTAAAATCCCAAAGGAGTGTAGAGTGGAGATCCAAAAAAATTACTAGATCCTAGGGACGAAGGTCGGCGGGACCGGGATGGCCGATCTTGCTTCCGAACTCATCGACCCATGGTACGCTGACATGAATGGCAAATAGCCAAGATGTTGGTGGAGGCATTTAGGGCACGATTACTGGGAGGATAAGCCGCTTTATGAACCTAATCTGAAGTACGCTGCAATTGACGGGTATGTTATCCACTAGCTGTACCGCCAGATTGTAAAATTTCGTTCCAGGCATTGCATCATTGGACCACCACCAAGGCAGGTTGTTTTCTCCAGATGCTGGAGTGTAGATGAATCTACAAGCCCGATAAGAATAACCCGCGAATCAGGGAGAATTAGTCTTTTTGTTCCTTGTTCGTAGTTAATAAGGAGATGGTGCAGTGCCTTTACGAAGGTGCTGTACTATCGACGATCTGAGGACGCGAAAAAAAGGAAGGGTCAAGCGACCGAAGGCATCCTGGGAGCGGTTGCCTTCTCCAACAGGCTGGGATGTAGACTTTTAGTGTATGGGGCTTGTTATGTTTATGAAAACATGTTATTTCGGAAGTACACTATGTGAGCCATTACGAACGGATGTGTATTACCTTTGTCGAACTATAATCTGGGTTTGGTTATGACTGTATCCTTCGCTATAATCTAGGTTTGGTTATGACTTATGACTGTATCCCACCTTATGCATGTCAGTCCTGGATTCTGCCGCATGCAAATGGCACATAAAGGATTTGTAAGTATGAATGTTGAGCATACAAAAGGGGGAAATGTATTCATACATGTTAACTACCTAATAGCATAGGGATCATACGAGCTCGGTTCTTACACACAAAATGATTAGAAAATACATGCGAGATAAAACACTAGCGAGATAAAACTAAAAACGGAATGCAAAACTAGTAGTTGTAAACAACACACTCACCCACCCGCCAGATCCTGTTGAGCAAATCGTAACAGACATACACATCCCTGGCTGCGTACTTGATCACATCGTAATTCAGGTGCCTCCACTCCCATCGCTCGTGCAGGTGCTTTAGGAACTCCACTTTCATGCCGGCGTACTCGCGGTCGATGAGTTTCAGACCATGTGAGAGTTTTCCGGCAAGGAGATGGGCAAAAGTGAGGAAAAACTAAGGGGATGGGGAAAACTGAGTACAACTAACAAACCAAGGATACGAAAATAGAAATCCCCATATTTTAAGGGTCTAGAATCGGTAAGAGAACTAAATATTATTATTGGCCGGGCCAGCACTATGAAGGGTTGGTTGGCTAGAAGTTGTTGATTCCTAAGTAAGGGGACACCAGGCCGGTCTTGGCATACTCTTGTGTTCACTAGCCGGGATTTTACCGATGCCAACCGCATGCGGAATCAAGCTGGCAATCCTCGGGTTGACTCATTTCTTACAGAAAGGGCACCTGGGCTCCCCAAGTCAAGTGCGGAAAGGCATTATCCCGCTCTTGAGCTTCTTCATGACATGGCGGCTCTTGTTGTCCCTGTTCTCCTTGTCAGAGTCCATGTCACTTGAATCTACATGTAATGTATGAAATGGAAACCGAAATGAGGAAAATTATAAATATATATTCCTTCCACCATTCCAAGGTACTTTCGATGTAATAACATGTCTATACAGGTTCGGTAGTACATTACGGCTGTCTCCCCAGCTCACTCCTAAATTAATGTGGTTTGTGTTCTTGATAACTTATTAATAAATAAATAATGTGGATTCATTCAGAACAGACTAGATCTCTGCATGTACCGGCTTGTACGTTGCATCTAATCATTAGGACTAGATTTTTTATGAAGCCAGGATAGATTAAGCTCGAGGAGAAAATATGGAACATGTAGAAATAGATGTACCTCCGGGTACACGAGCGGAGCATGTTCATCGAACTCCACGCCCTCATCGGGGCCTCTGAAGTCCTCAGCACCGGCGAGCACATGGTCTGCCAAAGGGTTGAACTACACGTCCTCCTTTCCTTGTGTTGCGTGATGCTCCTCCAGATCTGCCGCATGAAGCACCACCCTGGCGGTGATGCCCGCACACTCAGCTCCACGCACTGGTTTCATGGAGAAGGTTTGTGCCTGTATGTTGAAGATTGTGGGGTTTTGCTAGACAGGGAAGAGAAAGGAGCGGATCAATGCGAATGGAGGACCCAATAGGCTGGGTTTTTAATGTGGGGACGTTTAGGTCTCCTCGAGAGCCCCAGTAGGCAGCTCTTCTTGCTACGGCTACCGCGTGGAAGGCTCATGTGGTGGGGGCCTGTCGGAAGTGAGAGTGCAGGCGCGCTGCATAGTAAAAATGGTATAGCCCGTGGGCCGTGGATGACCAGTTGCCGTGTAGTAGACTTGTAGCCTTTGCATACTAGATTAAACGTGACATGACCACCCGACGACTTTTTCCATGGACGACATCGTATTCCTTCTTGTAGAAGTCTTGCTGAGGGAGGCGTTCACGATGTCTCACGCTGTCCTGTGAAGGGCACGACATGTGCAACGAGCCTTGTTGGATCATAGGATCAATTGTTGGTGTGCACGATCCGCGTGACAATTCTGACAAACAATCAGGGCATAGCAGACAGAGTGGGCACATGTTTGGGCTTCTACGAATGAGAAAGAAGGGGCAAAACTGAGTAGTATCAAAAAACCAAGGGCAAAGCTGAGAAGTATAAAAATGGAAAGTGAGTGTCTTTTACCATGAAATACATCATGCTATACATCAAATTATGCCAAGATAGATCCACTAGAGTTCATTGCATTTTTGTTCTTTTCACAAACCACATATGGATACACCTGAGTTAGTGCATGTGTGTAATTGTCACAAACCACATATGGATCCACTAGAGTCATTGCATGTGTGTTCTTTTCACAAACCACACATGGATCCACCAATGTCAATGCATGTGTGTTCTTTTCACAACCCACATATGGATCAACCAATGTCATTGCATGTGTGTTCTTTCCACAAACCACATATGGATCGACTAATGTCATTGCATGTCTGTTCTTTTCCACAAACCACATGGATCAACCAATGGATTGCATGTGTGTTATTGTCACAAACCACATATGTATCAACCAATGTGATTGGATGTGTGTTATTTTCATGAACCACATACGGATCCACCAATGACATTGCATGTGTGTTCTTTCCACAAACCACATATGTATCCACCAGCGTAATTGCATGCGTGTTCTTTTCACAAACCACATATGGATCAACTAATGTCATGGCATGTGTGTTCTTTCCACAAACCACATATGGATCAACCAATGTCATTGCATGTGTGTTCTTTTCATGAACCACATATGGATCCACTAGAGTCATTGCATGTGTGTTATTTCCACAAACCACATATGGATCCACTAGAGCCATTGCATGTGTGTTATTTTCACAAACCACATATGGATCAACCAATGTCATTGCATGTGTGTTCTTTTCACAAACCACATATGGATCCACTAGAGTCATTGCCTGTGTGTTATTTTCACAAACCACATATGGAGCCACTCTAGTCATTGCATGTGTGTTCTTATACTAAAACCAGCACTAGAGTCATTACATGTGTGTTCTTTTCACAACCCACATATGTCTCAACCAATGTCATTTCATGTGTGTTCTTTCCACAAACCACATATGGACCCACTATAGTTATCCGTTTTTTCCACAAACCACATGATCAACCAATGGCATTGCATGTGTGTTATTTTCCCAAACCACACATGGATCAACCAATGTCACTTCATGTGTGTTCTTGCAATGAACCACATATGGATCCACCAATGCCATTTCATGTGTGTTCTTTCCACAAACCACATATGTATCCACCAGAGTAATTGCATGTCTGTTCTTTTCACGAACCACATAAGGATCAACCAATGTCATTGCATGTTTGTTCTTTCCACAACCACATATGGATCCACTAATGTCATTGCATGTGTGCTCTTTTCATGAACCACATATGGATCCACTAGAGTCATTGCATCCGTGTTCTTTCCACAAACCACATACGGATCCACTAGAGTCATTGCATGTGTGTTCTTTTCACAAACAACATATGGATCAACCAATGTCATTGCATGTGTGTTCTTTTCATGAACCACATATGGATCAACTATAGTCATTGCATGTGTGTTCTTTTCATGAACCACATATGGATCCACTAGAGTCATTCCATCTGTGTTCTTTCCACAAACCACATATGGGTCCACTAGATTCACTGCATGTGTGTTCTTCTCACGGACCACATATGGATCAACCAATGTCATTGCATCTGTGTTCTTTTCACAAACCACATATGGACCCAATAGAGTCATTGCATGTGTGTTATTATACTAAAACCAGTACTAGATTCATTACATGCGTATTCTTTTCACAACCCACATATGGATCCACCAGAGTCATTACATGTATGTTTTTCCACAAACCACTTGGATAAACCAATGGCATTGCATGTGTGTTATTGTCAAAAACCACATATGGATCAACCAATGTCATTGCATGTGTGTTCTTTTCATGAACCACATATGGATCCACCAATGCCATTTCATGTATGTTCTTTCCACAAACCACATATGTATCCACTAGAGTAATTTCATGTGTGTTCTTTTCACAAACCACATATGGATCAACCAATGTCATTGCATGTGTGTTCTTTCCACAAACCACATATGGATCCACAAATGTCATTGCATGTGTGTTATTTTCATGAACCACATACGGATCCACTAGAGTCATTCCATATATGTTCTTTTCAAAACCACATATGGATCAAAAAATGTCATTGCATGTGTGTTCTTTTCACAAACCACATATGGATCCACTATAGTCATTGCATGTGTGTTCTTTTCACAAACCACATATGGACCCACTAGAGTCATTGCATGTGTGTTCTTATACTAAAACCAGCACTAGAGTCATTGCATGTGTGTTCTTTTCACAAACCACACATGGATCCACCAGAGTCATCGCATGTCTGTTTTTTCAACAAACCACATGGATCAACCAATGGAATTGCATGGATGTTATTGTCACAAACCACATATGGATCAACCAATGTCATTGCATGTATGTTGTTTCCACAAACCACACATGGATCCACAAATGCCATTGCATGTGTGTTCTTTCCACAAACCACATATGTATCCACCAGAGTAATTGCATGTGTGTTATTTTCACAAACCTTATATGGATCAACAAATGTCATTGCATGTGTGTTCTTTCCAAAAACCACATATGGATCCACCAATGTCATTGCATGTGTGCTCTTTTCATGAACCACATATGGATCCACTAGAGTCATTGCATCTGTGTTCTTTCCACAGACCACATACGGATCCACTAGGGTCATTGCATGTGTGTTCTTTTCACAAACAACATATGGATCAACCAATGTCATTGCATGTGTGTTCTTTTCACAAACCACACATGGATCCACTAGAGTCATTGCATGTGTGTTCTTTCCACAAACCACATATGGACCGACTAGAGTCATTGCATGTATGTTCTTATACTAAAACCAGCACTAGAGTCATTGCATGTGTGTTCTTTTCACGAACCACACATGGACCGACTAGAGTCATTGCATGTATGATATTTCCACAAACCACACATGGATCCACCAGAGTCATTGCATGTCTGTTTTTTTCCACAAACCAAATGGATCAACCAATGGCTTTGCATGAGTATTATTGTCATAAACCACATATGGATCAACCAATGTCATTGTATGTATGTTCTTTCCATAACACACATGGATCCACCAATGCAATTGCATGTGTGTTATTTCCAAAAACCACATATGTATCCACCAGAGTAATTGCATGTGTGTTGTTTTCATAAACCACATATGGATCAACAAATGTCATTACATGTGTGTTCTTTCCAGAAACCACGTATGGATCCACCAATGTCATTGCATGTGTGTTCTTTTCATGAACCACATATGGATCCACTAGAGTCATTCCATCTGTGTTCTTTCCACAAACCACATATGGATCCACTAGATTCACTGCATGTGTGTTCTTTTCACGGACCACATATGGATCAACCAATGTCATTGCATGTGTGTTCTTTTCACAAACCACACATGGATCCACCAGAGTCATTGCATGTGTGTTCTTTCCACAAACCACATATGGACCCACTAGAGTCATTGCATGTGTGTTCTTATACTAAAACCAGCAATAGAGTCATTGCACGTGTGTTCTTTTCACAAACCACACATGGGTGCACCAGAGTCATTGCATGTGTGTTCGTTCCACAAACCACACATAGATTCACCATAGTCATTGCATGTGTTTTTTACACAAACCACATGGATCAAGCAATGGCATTGCATGTGTGTTATTGTCAGAAACCACATATGGATCAACCAATTTCATTGCAGGTGTGTTCTTTACACAAACCACACATGGATCCACCAGTGCCATTGCATGTGTGTTCTTGTAATGACAAACCACATATGTATCCACCAGAGTAATTGCATGCGTGTTTCTTTTCACAAACCACATATGGATCAACTAATGTCATGGCATGTGTGTTCTTTCCACAAACCACATATGGATCAACCAATGTCATTGCATGTGTGTTCTTTTCATGAACCACATATGGATCCACTAGAGTCATTGCATGTGTGTTATTTCCACAAACCACATATGGATCCACTAGAGCCATTGCATGTGTGTTATTTTCACAAACCACATATGGATCAACCAATGTCATTGCATGTGTGTTCTTTTCACAAACCACATATGGATCCACTAGAGTCATTGCCTGTGTCTTATTTTCACAAACCACATATGGAGCCACTCTAGTCATTGCATGTGTGTTCTTATACTAAAACCAGCACTAGAGTCATTACATGTGTGTTCTTTTCACAACCCACATATGTCTCAACCAATGTCATTTCATGTGTGTTCTTTCCACAAACCACATATGGACCCACTATAGTTATCTGTTTTTTCCACAAACCACATGATCAACCAATGGCATTGCATGTGTGTTATTTTCCCAAACCACACATGGATCAACCAATGTCACTGCATGTGTGTTCTTGCAATGAACCACATATGGATCCACCAATGCCATTTCATGTGTGTTCTTTCCACAAACCACATATGTATCCACCAGAGTAATTGCATGTCTGTTCTTTTCACAAACCACATAAGGATCAACCAATGTCATTGCATGTTTGTTCTTTCCACAACCACATATGGATCCACTAATGTCATTGCATGTGTGCTCTTTTCATGAACCACATATGGATCCACTAGAGTCATTGCATCCGTGTTCTTTCCACAAACCACATACGGATCCACTAGAGTCATTGCATGTGTGTTCTTTTCACAAACAACATATGGATCAACCAATGTCATTGCATGTGTGTTCTTTTCATGAACCACATATGGATCGACTATAGTCATTGCATGTGTGTTCTTTTCATGAACCACATATGGATCCACTAGAGTCATTCCATCTGTGTTCTTTCCACAAACCACATATGGGTCCACTAGATTCACTACATGTGTGTTCTTCTCACGGACCACATATGGATCAACCAATGTCATTGCATGTGTGTTCTTTTCACAAACCACATATGGACCCAATAGAGTCATTGCATGTGTGTTATTATACTAAAACCAGTACTAGATTCATTACATGCGTATTCTTTTCACAACCCACATATGGATCCACCAGAGTCATTACATGTATGTTTTTCCACAAACCACTTGGATAAACCAATGGCATTGCATGTGTGTTATTGTCACAAACCACATATGGATCAACCAATGTCATTGCATGTGTGTTCTTTTCATGAACCACATATGGATCCACCAATGCCATTTCATGTCTGTTCTTTCCACAAACCACATATGTATCCACTAGAGTAATTTCATGTGTGTTCTTTTCACAAACCACATATGGATCAACCAATGTCATTGCATGTGTGTTCTTTCCACAAACCACATATGGATCCACAAATGTCATTGCATGTGTGTTATTTTCATGAACCACATACGGATCCACTAGAGTCATTCCATATATGTTCTTTTCAAAACCACATATGGATCAAAAAATGTCATTGCATGTGTGTTCTTTTCACAAACCACATATGGATCCACTATAGTCATTGCATGTGTGTTCTTTTCACAAACCACATATGGACCCACTAGAGTCATTGCATGTGTGTTCTTATACTAAAACCAGCACTAGAGTCATTGCATGTGTGTTCTTTTCACAAACCACACATGGATCCACCAGAGTCATCGCATGTCTGTTTTTTCAACAAACCACATGGATCAACCAATGGAATTGCATGGATGTTATTGTCACAAACCACATATGGATCAACCAATGTCATTGCATGTATGTTGTTTCCACAAACCACACATGGATCCACAAATGCCATTGCATGTGTGTTCTTTCCACAAACCACATATGTATCCACCAGAGTAATTGCATGTGTGTTATTTTCACAAACCTTATATGGATCAACAAATGTCATTGCATGTGTGTTCTTTCCAAAAACCACATATGGATCCACCAATGTCATTGCATGTGTGCTCTTTTCATGAACCACATATGGATCCACTAGAGTCATTGCATCTGTGTTCTTTCCACAGACCACATACGGATCCACTAGGGTCATTGCATGTGTGTTCTTTTCACAAACAACATATGGATCAACCAATGTCATTGCATGTGTGTTCTTTTCACAAACCACACATGGATCCACTAGAGTCATTGCATGTGTGTTCTTTCCACAAACCACATATGGACCGACTAGAGTCATTGCATGTATGTTCTTATACTAAAACCAGCACTAGAGTCATTGCATGTGTGTTCTTTTCACGAACCACACATGGACCGACTAGAGTCATTGCATGTATGATATTTCCACAAACCACACATGGATCCACCAGAGTCATTGCATGTCTGTTTTTTTCCACAAACCAAATGGATCAACCAATGGCTTTGCATGAGTATTATTGTCATAAACCACATATGGATCAACCAATGTCATTGTATGTATGTTCTTTCCATAACACACATGGATCCACCAATGCAATTGCATGTGTGTTATTTCCAAAAACCACATATGTATCCACCAGAGTAATTGCATGTGTGTTGTTTTCATAAACCACATATGGATCAACAAATGTCATTACATGTGTGTTCTTTCCAGAAACCACGTATGGATCCACCAATGTCATTGCATGTGTGTTCTTTTCATGAACCACATATGGATCCACTAGAGTCATTCCATCTGTGTTCTTTCCACAAACCACATATGGATCCACTAGATTCACTGCATGTGTGTTCTTTTCACGGACCACATATGGATCAACCAATGTCATTGCATGTGTGTTCTTTTCACAAACCACACATGGATCCACCAGAGTCATTGCATGTGTGTTCTTTCCACAAACCACATATGGACCCACTAGAGTCATTGCATGTGTGTTCTTATACTAAAACCAGCAATAGAGTCATTGCACGTGTGTTCTTTTCACAAACCACACATGGGTGCACCAGAGTCATTGCATGTGTGTTCGTTCCACAAACCACACATAGATTCACCATAGTCATTGCATGTGTTTTTTACACAAACCACATGGATCAAGCAATGGCATTGCATGTGTGTTATTGTCAGAAACCACATATGGATCAACCAATTTCATTGCAGGTGTGTTCTTTACACAAACCACACATGGATCCACCAGTGCCATTGCATGTGTGTTCTTGTAATGACAAACCACATATGTATCCACCAGAGTAATTGCATGCGTGTTTCTTTTCACAAACCACATATGGATCAACTAATGTCATGGCATGTGTGTTCTTTCCACAAACCACATATGGATCAACCAATGTCATTGCATGTGTGTTCTTTTCATGAACCACATATGGATCCACTAGAGTCATTGCATGTGTGTTATTTCCACAAACCACATATGGATCCACTAGAGCCATTGCATGTGTGTTATTTTCACAAACCACATATGGATCAACCAATGTCATTGCATGTGTGTTCTTTTCACAAACCACATATGGATCCACTAGAGTCATTGCCTGTGTCTTATTTTCACAAACCACATATGGAGCCACTCTAGTCATTGCATGTGTGTTCTTATACTAAAACCAGCACTAGAGTCATTACATGTGTGTTCTTTTCACAACCCACATATGTCTCAACCAATGTCATTTCATGTGTGTTCTTTCCACAAACCACATATGGACCCACTATAGTTATCTGTTTTTTCCACAAACCACATGATCAACCAATGGCATTGCATGTGTGTTATTTTCCCAAACCACACATGGATCAACCAATGTCACTGCATGTGTGTTCTTGCAATGAACCACATATGGATCCACCAATGCCATTTCATGTGTGTTCTTTCCACAAACCACATATGTATCCACCAGAGTAATTGCATGTCTGTTCTTTTCACAAACCACATAAGGATCAACCAATGTCATTGCATGTTTGTTCTTTCCACAACCACATATGGATCCACTAATGTCATTGCATGTGTGCTCTTTTCATGAACCACATATGGATCCACTAGAGTCATTGCATCCGTGTTCTTTCCACAAACCACATACGGATCCACTAGAGTCATTGCATGTGTGTTCTTTTCACAAACAACATATGGATCAACCAATGTCATTGCATGTGTGTTCTTTTCATGAACCACATATGGATCGACTATAGTCATTGCATGTGTGTTCTTTTCATGAACCACATATGGATCCACTAGAGTCATTCCATCTGTGTTCTTTCCACAAACCACATATGGGTCCACTAGATTCACTACATGTGTGTTCTTCTCACGGACCACATATGGATCAACCAATGTCATTGCATGTGTGTTCTTTTCACAAACCACATATGGACCCAATAGAGTCATTGCATGTGTGTTATTATACTAAAACCAGTACTAGATTCATTACATGCGTATTCTTTTCACAACCCACATATGGATCCACCAGAGTCATTACATGTATGTTTTTCCACAAACCACTTGGATAAACCAATGGCATTGCATGTGTGTTATTGTCACAAACCACATATGGATCAACCAATGTCATTGCATGTGTGTTCTTTTCATGAACCACATATGGATCCACCAATGCCATTTCATGTCTGTTCTTTCCACAAACCACATATGTATCCACTAGAGTAATTTCATGTGTGTTCTTTTCACAAACCACATATGGATCAACCAATGTCATTGCATGTGTGTTCTTTCCACAAACCACATATGGATCCACAAATGTCATTGCATGTGTGTTATTTTCATGAACCACATACGGATCCACTAGAGTCATTCCATATATGTTCTTTTCACAAACCACATATGGATCAAAAATGTCATTGCATGTGTGTTCTTTTCACAAACCACATATGGATCCACTATAGTCATTGCATGTGTGTTCTTTTCACAAACCACATATGGACCCACTAGAGTCATTGCATGTGTGTTCTTATACTAAAACCAGCACTAGAGTCATTGCATGTGTGTTCTGTTCACAAACCACACATGGATCCACCAGAGTCATCGCATGTCTGTTTTTTCCACAAACCACATGGATCAACCAATGGAATTGCATGCATGTTATTGTCACAAACCACATATGGATCAACCAATGTCATTGCATGTATGTTGTTTCCACAAACCACACATGGATCCAGAAATGCCATTGCATGTGTGTTCTTTCCACAAAC